>CM036535.1:33943967-34391467 GCA_020745685.1 Tautogolabrus adspersus | reverse complement strand
TCTCTGAATTATTTATGATCTGCAGGTTTTTTGCTTCACCTTCTTTTCCTCCCTGAATCCTCTTTGTAAACTCTCTCTCTCTCTCGCTCCCTCATCTACGAGCTCTTTCAGCCTTTTTAAAACTTTTAAGTAGATTTAGCAAACCCTCCTTTCTCCCTAACTAACCCATTCAAAGCTGCTTCTTTCCAACCCCTTGACCACAAATGCACCACGAGGATGACGCGATGAAATCAGGGCCCTGACACATTATGGTTGTCTGACACACTGATCAACACTGATCCATCATTTAGCGTAGACCATCCCCTGTAGTTTCAGTATTTTAGTCAGCCGTATCTTTAGCCTGATTCAGCTTGTTGAAGCAGGCAGTAAGAGAGGACTCTGATTGGCTTTTCTACCCACAAATCAGAGATTTCACCCATCTTAACGCACTGTTTTTACCTAACACATTTTACATCTGCACTGTTGTTGTTTCTGCAGCTAGGCACAACACAGAAGCCCCTTTCATACATGAACTCCTGACAGTTTCCAGACATTCAGGCCCTGATGTTTTTCTGGATTTCCCGTTTCACACATGAACCTCACAGGAGGAGATGATCTGTCGGACGTGTTAAACTCTAATACTCAGTCTGGTTAAGGTAAGGGAGGCATCACCTGAGTCGAGTGTGCAGCATCAGGAGGAGGAACACGGCTGTGACAAAACTTCAGTTTGGATGACGGAGATGAGAAGCATAAATACACCATGACTTCTTGTGCATTGCTTCCCCATTGCATGCAGCTGATGCCCTTTCTTGTATTTTTGCCTCTCTGACATTTTGAGTCTGCGACTGCGGGGGAGCAACTCCTGCATGTTTTATAAAGTTGTTAAAAGTGTCTCCAAAGGGAGCAGTGTGAAGTCTGATAAATGTCTTAAAATAAAAACAGGTGACTCAGTTTCAGTTGGGTTTGAAGAATGAAAAAAGTCTGTTGTGGAGATACAGCCTGACCTAGCAGGACACGACACGAGCGAGCGTCAGCGACAAAATCAGCTTGATTCTATTGTTTCCTATTCGAGTGTCCTTACTGCTCGCAAATGACTCGGCGCGCAGCTTTTACCCTGACGCCCCAGTTCTATTTCCCTCTCTGTCGCTCACGTAGACTGACGAAGAACGAGGCAGGAGGGGTCTCTACAAGGCACACGCACTCACTTTTCTCACTCAACAGAGCGTGTTAGCTTGTTCTGCAAAGTGGAGATAACGATGTATTAATAATATCCACATCCTGCTTGAAATGTTGACATTTGACTTGTGTCAACAACACCGGAGAAAAACTTTATTCGTCTCACCACGAGCCGTTCATTGATGAGCCTCTGAGTGTTGTGATTTGAGTCAACAGCTCGTCAGTACAGAGGACCACACTTCAGTTTGTCCACTTTCAAAATAAAAGCACCACATGTCAAACTGTTTGCAAAGGTGAAAATGAAATTCACAGAGCAAAGAAATAAATATTAAACAATGCAGTGTGGACAGCGAGCGTGGACGATGCCACGCGTTATGGTAAATGGACTTGAGCTTATATAGCGCTTTTCTAGTCTTCTGACTACTCAAAGCGCTTTTACACCGCAGGTCACACCTTCACATTCACAGTTATCAAACGCTGGCGTGCTGTTAGGACACAGTGTTTGAGAGAAGTGAGTTATCAAACCTCTGCAGGCTGCTGATCGTCTTTGCTGCAGGTCAGAGCCAACCTCACATCCAGCAGCCTCTGTTTCACTAGCATCATGGCTAATATCCATGCAAACCTTTGACAAGGAAGAAACAGTTGCATTGAACACAATTACGGTATCTTTCCAGCCGTGTTCATCTTTCACTGTCTGTTGTTACTCCGACAGTGTAAGAGTGTACTCTCTATACTTCTTATTCTGTTTTATAAGTCTTCAGTTTGTTGTGGAGCTGTTTAGTCTGCTCCTGTGGCCTCGACGGTTAAATTATTCACACAAACCCAAAGTCCATTCTCCGTCTTATTTATTTAATCTCTCACCTGTTTAGAAACACTCTCCCCGAGCTGTTCCGACCTCAAACATCCGAACTGATAACACCACACTGCTTTTTTCATCTTTTCTGGCTCTGATGTATTTTTCAGGATTATTGAGTCTGAAGGAGCTTCCCCTTTTTGATCTGAAAGAGAATACGAAGGATCTTAAATGTGCTTCCTCTTTGTCACAGCGATAAGTTTTATCTCGAGCTGACAGCCGGAGAGTGACGTCAGCTCTCAGGCTGCAGCAGAATCTGACTTCGTGGTGTCCTCGGACTTTGGACTGCTTTGTGTGAAATCAGATGTTTCTGCAGGTTTTCTGTTTGTCTTGGCAAACTCTTGGCCTTGTGTTTACAGACAGGAATAGAAAGCGCCGCTCTCAGTCAGTTAGTGAACAATAAGTTCACTAACTCTCAAATACGTCACTTTTTCTGATTGATTTACATTTTCTATTTTTTCTATTAAAAAAAGTAATGTTGTTTAAAGCTTCATTCCACTGCTCCTTAAGGAGCACAGGCTGTTGACCACAGACCGCCTCCTGAGCATCCTTTTCCAGTTGTTTCATGTTAGTCCGCTCTGTTTGATGTCGGTCTCGAGGACCCTGCGTCAGGTGTTCTTGGCCCGGCCTCTCCTTCTCGTGCATTGGGGGTTCCATCTGAAGGACTTCCTGGTGACGCTGTTTCTGGGTTTCCGGAGTGTGTGGCCAATCCATCCACATCTCTTCCTCCTGATCTCCTCTTCCACAGTCTTGCGCTGCTGGTAGGAAAGGCTCGCTTTGGTTCCAGCTTTCACTACACAGTAGCAGGAGTTGGTTGGGCTTGATGTGCAGAGACGACCCTGAACCTGTCTGACCTTATGAGGTATGAGACCTAGAAACTAACTCCAAAACACACCAGGAGCCAGACATGGTGCACGGTTGGGTTTGGGACTATCGACCCCAACCTGTGAAAAGAACCTTCAGCTAAAGAAACTCAACCATTATTTTACACTTTGCCATCGCCATGTCAGAGATGACATTAAAGTAAGAATATTCAACATTCCACGTCCTCTTTAACCATGTAGTCGAGTTTATGACCTCATAAACCACGTAGCTGAGTCCACGTCCTCTTAAACCACGTAGCTGATTCCACGTCCTCTTAAACCATGTAAACGAGCTATCTGATGTCCTTTTAAATCATGTCAGTAAAAGTGTCTGAAAGCTGAATGTGCCTGCTCGTCAGTCGTCAGATAATCTCTGTTTTGTATCCGTCCTGTGTATCTCCCTGCTACCATGTGTCTATTCCAGTAAGTTTATAATTTACGTGCGTCCTTGAGCTCGCCTCCCTTTCACACAGGGCAACAAGCAGTGAGGGAAAAACACCTTTATCTCTCATCAACACTGTGGGTTGTGACATGTAGAGAGCTCTGTGTTGATCCTTTTAGCAAAAACCTTTCAATAAATACGCAAGGGCAACTTTGTTGTTGTTGTTATTGGATCTTTATTTTTTAGATTTCATCCACAGGACGCT
The DNA here is from genome assembly GCA_020745685.1 of Tautogolabrus adspersus. Taxonomy (NCBI): domain Eukaryota; kingdom Metazoa; phylum Chordata; class Actinopteri; order Labriformes; family Labridae; genus Tautogolabrus; species Tautogolabrus adspersus. Next base: position 34,387,949 of record CM036535.1, on the reverse strand, counting down.
AGATTTATCCTCGGCTGATAACTCACTGGAAATTTCCACAGGATCGGTGTGTACCTCATTCCGTGTGTGCCGTGCACTCTAGAGCTGATGGCGCCCCCTCTGGTCAATGCTTGTGTTTTTTCTGGCACGTGCCAGCAGCGCCATTTTTTTGGCCCACGCCGTTGAACGGAGCAAAACCACGGCAGAGACTGAATGCTGCGCACACAGATCCTATGGAAACCGTCTGTTAGCACTTCCTTTCATCCAAACATGGTCACTTCCGGCTTAACAAGAACCAAGTAATGCTAAAATAAAAGCTTCAAAACATTAGTCGACAAACCAAAGGGTGACGTCAACCGTGGCGATTCTAGAGTCTGGTGAGGCCCTAGGCATAAATCAAGTGGGGGGCCCTCCAACCAGCGCTCCTCACCATCAGGTCTGCCAGTGTCCCGATGCTCACTCCTCTTTTTTCTTTTTTAGAGAGTGAGTGCTGTTGGGGTGGGGCCCCCTTAGGCAAGTTTCCTACTGTCATTGCAAAATGTGCACATTTTGAGCCACTGCTTTGGTTTCAATTTCAGCCCTAAGGGGCCCCTTACTGGTCTGGGGCCCAAAGCAGTTGCCTGCCATGCTATTGACAAACAGCGCCTCTGGATGTCACGGTGGCTGGGTTAACTTCTGACAACATTTTCTGCAGAATCCTCTCTTCCAGCCTTGCACAGTTCCTTCACTCGTTTTCTGACTGCAAAAAGTTTGAAGAAGGAAACACTTTGCATGTTGGACTAAATGTACTATGAACATGATAAAACAAGGCTACATGTAGATGATTGTATCTGCAAACAACCAAATTCTATCATGTCCCTTTTTCTGGCAATATCCAACAAACAAGACAGATATACTAGGTCGACAAATGTGTGATTGTTGAGCCTTGTTCTGACACCTGCGAGTTGTTGCTTTTTAATCAGTTTATCAGCCGCACCTCGACTCTTTCTCAGAAGAAGAACACTCGTAAAAATCTCTGCAGAAGAAGTTTTATTTCTCGATCACAGTTGTGAAGTTTTGATGCTGAGATTTATTTTACAGAGTATTCAAAGATGTTTTAAAATTCTGTGAAATGTCTTTGGTGCTTTTGAGTCAGACTTGGGCCGAAGCGTTACTCCAGTCCACTGCGTCTGACTAAGTTTGTGTCCGCTTGTATTAGAGGGAGAACATCTGTGACTGGCTCATGAACCTGTGAACCTTTGTCTGTGTCGCCAAACTGTCTCTGAGAGAGAAGTGTGTATGTGTGTGTGTGTGTGTGTGTGTGTGTGTGTGTGTGTGTGTGTGTGTGTGTGAGAGAGAGAGAGAGAGAGAGAGAGAGAGAGAGAGAGAGAGGGGGCAGGAATTAAGACATTCGGCTTCTCCTATTGGTCGAGCCAGTGTGTGGGCGGGGCTTATCCTGGTGGGGGGTGGTGCTGCTGCAGACAGCCACATTTTTCCAGTGGATCTGAGCGGAGAAAGCAGAGAGAGAGAGTTCTCCTCACAACGAGCACCGGGTGGTAGCACGAAGGAACAACAGACTGACGGAGTGTGTTCTGGACCGGTTCTGCTATCACCCCTTCCATACCGGGCAGGGTGCACCTTCCTTGGGCTGAGCTGTGCCAGCGGTGTCAGCCTCTTCCTCCGGAGCTCTGCAGCTCTCCCGAGTCCCCGCTCCACCACCTGCTCTCCTCGATCTGTCTTCTCTGCATGCGTGTTTGTGTGTTTGCGTGAGGACAGTTTGGTTGCTGAGCTGTTAATGAGAGTATTTCTCACTCACTCACACACATTGCACAGGATTGGACGCAATGCCACCTCCTCATGCAGAGCTTTTTCCCTCTTTGTGGATGGATTTCTGAATGGTTTACAAAACACTGGATTAGAAAATGGAGTGATTTCTGCTTCGGAACAAGAGTGGAAGTTACAGCCTGCAGAGCTACAGAAACAGGTGAGGGACATTTTTACTTATTTGGTTGTCTCCCTAACCCTGCAGAAAATCACTTTTCTTCAGATGTTAAACTGCAAAGAAACATGTGAGTCAATGGTTCTGCTTGGTATGGATTGTGTTCATGCCTCTGCTCAGTAAAGTGTGTGTGTGTGTGTGTGTGTGTGTGTGTGTGTGTGTGTGTGTGTGTGTGTGTGTGTGTGTGTGTGTGTGTGTGTGTGTGTGTGTGTGTGTGTGTGTGTGTGTGTGTGTGTGTGTGTGTGTGTGTGTGTGTGTGTGTCAGCTCCATGTGACCTGTGTGTTGGATAAGGTCTAACTGGGCTACATTCTTATCTGCTGAGCCATGTTCAGAAACCCCCTCACATGCAAACGCACACAAACACACGACCCCCCTGTGCGTTTACAGGAGAATCTGTGCATTACATCACTCTTAACATGTAACAGTCATTACTGATGATCTTTATCCTATTGCATGCACATTCAACTCTAAAACAAACAGCTTGAACCCCTGCTGCTTACCTTGTTTTTCCTTCCTTGCAGCCTACTGTCACACACCATGACAGCTGCAAAATGTAACAGATAGGTGAATACAGACTCATGAGGTACTGATGTTTGGAAAAATACAAAGACACAAGGGTTAAAATGCAAAACGTACCTGTACCTGAACAGTTCGGACTGTGAAGTCTGGGAAATGTGTACCAACAGAATCTCTCTCTGCTGCTCCCTCTTAGAAATATTCTCTTAGAAATACTCATTTGTTGATGCTGCTGTTACGTGAAACATTAGACTTCTATAGTGCTTTTCTGAATAAGACGCTTAACAAAGACTAACAACAACACAATAATGAAAACAAAACAAAGAAGAGATCATGTAAGAGAAGGAGGATGGTTGTAGGCGATGTAGAAGAGGTGAGTTTTTCGGGATTTCTTGAAGGTGGAGAGTGAGGTGGGAGGGGGGGGTCTCTTGTTTTTTTTTGGGAGTGAGTTCCAGAGGGTGGGAGCTGCAATGGAGAAGGCCCTGTCCCCCCAGGACCGATGGTTAGTCCTGCAGGGGGGGACAGGAGGTTTGAGTCAGCAGACCTGAGAGTGAGGGTGGAGGAGCTCAGACAGGAAGGGGGGGAGCAGGTTATGGAGGGCTTTGTAGGTGATGATGAGGAGTTTGAAGTGGATACGCTGGGGGATGGGGAGCCAGTGGAGGTTATGAAGGACGGGGTTGCAGGACTGTGTGAAGAGACGAGCAGCAGAGCTCTGGATATATTGTTGTTTCTTGAGTGGACGATGAACCAGAGATGAGATTGTTGCAGTAGTCAAGTCTGGAAGTGATGAGTGTGTGGGTGTTTGTTTTTCTCAAATTGTTCCCTTCCTTTCTCTGATGATTATAAAGTACTTTGAGTCAGAAACAGATAAAAGATGATTTTAAATTCATACAGATCTTTATCAATAAAGTGCTCTTCTTGTCAGAGCTCATCCCCGTCAGTCTGTTGTTGATCTGCTGCAGTAGAAACTAAAGCACGAGTTGTTCTAGGCTGCATTTCTTGGAAGAGAAACTGGTGTGCTCGAGGTGTGTGCGTGCTCGAGGAAATGATCACCTGCAGTTTCATACAGTAACCACACGTGTCGCTCTTTCCACCAAGATGGAAGTACTAAGTAGTCTTAAATCTTGTTTGTTGTTGATTTATTTATAGGATAACCCAACTCTGATGTTTCACAGTTCCAAAGTTCCAGGTTGACCTGAAACGACGTGCATGCGTCAGAGAGGCAGGGCGTATGGCGTTCCTAACAACATCGCTGATCATGTAGAGAGCGGCTGAATATAATTTATACCGATAGAGTTCTGGTGAAGGTTATTTTTGTCGCGTCAACATATCAGGATGTGGAAGGAGAGGAAGTGCAGAGTCAGCTGATAAGTCTTTGAATCTGTCGCCAGATAAATAAATAAAATGGATTGATTGACACGTGACACCTTTCACATTATAGAAGCTGTATTGACACAGACGTGGGGATGAGATTGTTCCACCTTAAAGGCTGCAGCAGAGGCACTAACAGAGCTGAGTCACTGAGTCGAGGGGCCGTGATGTTTTTAGGATGCAATATGTGAGGCACCAACATTTAGCAGTGAAATCACAGAAGAAGACGTAAACAGCTGAAAATGAACTGGTGCAACAAGAGATCAACCCGCCCTGTAATCTCGGACAGAAGGAGTATTTTTAGTGTTTGGACAGAAATGTTGCTCAACAACACTCGGCAGCTAACGCGGTTATGATGCACGTAGAGCAGTGACATCTCTTTTGCATACTACCACAACATGCATGGGTTTTGACTGTTTACTACTTCTTGTCCCTCCTGCTAAGATTCTTCAATCATGAACAGATTTCTTTTCCTAGTTTTGGTGTTCTGTGTGAGAAAGCAAAGCCTCCTTTAAGGCCAGTGCTGTTCAACTTTGTGGACCACAATGAATCTTTTGTCAACTATTGGCTTCAAAGCTCCGACACTAACTGCATCACAGACTTTAATTATAATGGAAAAAAGCTGTTCTCACCCAAAATTTGTTTGTCTGTTTCCTGATGCAAAACGTGATGTTAATAGAACATCTTGGAAGTGACGGAGGAAGCAACAGAATCCGCTATACCACGCTATAATGAGAATATTAACCTTTCTATCAATGCTACGTGTAGTTGAACAGAATCACAATCTGAACTACAGAGTGGAGAAGAACATACTGGAGAACAGGAAACAGAATGCAGCAGGTTCATTAGAGCACGGAGATCGTAGCGGTCGCGTATATTCACTCTATGCACCATGCAGCGATCACAGGATATATTCGTCACCACTTCCTCTCACTCCCTCGAGGTGAATTCTCCTGATTATATCCTGCTGTGTTCTCACATCAGCTCACTCAGACTTTCTGCGGATTAAATACGAGGAGGCTGGAGGAGAAACTCCGGGTGAAGTCAGAGAGAAACATTCAGCTGTTTGTGTTCACATATACAGGTCAAACTGCAAACTTGAGTTTTTTTTAAAGAGTTTAGTGAAAGTGTGAAAGCAGCTTTAGAGACTTGACATCTGCATGTAACCTGCTCAAACACGCACACACACACACACACACACACACACACACACACACACACACACACACACACACACACACACTGTTATTCTCTGTTGTCTCGTTGTAACAGCTGTTTTTTCTTTGACACTTCGCCGCTCCTTCCTCTCACTCTTGAATCCTGCATTTACCATTTGGCAGGAGAGATGCATCATGGGATTATTTGGCTCTCCTTCTATCTTCATTGAACTCGCTGTGTTTTCTACAGCGCTGAGAAAATGGTAGGAAACGTTAAGCATCTGACTTTTTCGGTTGCTTCCGTCTCTCTTTGGCCTTCATGTCTGCTCTCGTTCCTCGCTCTAATGTCCCTCTTTGTAATCACAGAGGTGAGACACTATTTAAACATTCACCTCTCGTTAGACGGCGTGCAAAAGCACTACACTGCAAGGGAACACGTAACGAAGCCTCAGTAGAAGCACTTGGCTGCTGCTGCCACAAAGAACTCCACACTTAACCCGTCCAGGAAGTGTGAAATCTGATTTAGGAAATGAGAAATGCCATTTACATTCCCTCGGAAATCCCTCAAGTGTGCGATTGGAATCCGTGATGAGTCGGCCTCACACTTCACCCGGAGCACTTTATGCTAATGCTGCGGTGAGAGGGGTTAGTGGAGAGAATCAGCGACGCATGTCAGAGTGTCATCAGAGCGAGGACTGCAGTACGGCTGTGAGGAGGAAACCTCGACTGATGCTCGACTTCACAGGCCGATACATACGAGTAGGACTACGCAGCTTTGGTTTCTGAAGCTGTTTTCTCATATCTACTCGTGAAAATATCTAGAGAATATACAGGAGGACTACTCCTGCAATTCTCCTGATCAACAAAAAGAGAGGAGAAGAACATACTGGAGAACAGAAACCATAATGCAGCAGGTTAATTACGTGCACGGAGATCGTAGCTGTCGCGTGCACCGTGCTCCTGCCACAGGATATAAAGTGTGAAAGCCTGAAGAGTCTTTTATTATCACCAGAGGGCCAACGATAGGATAGAAGAAGAAGGAAGAAGAGATCTTTTATTAATCCAGCGAGGGGAAATTACTTTTTCACACTAATGGAGATGTCAGAGGGAGGGGGCTGCACAGGAACCAGCGCCTGAGCTGTTGGGGGGTCCGGTGTCTTGCTCAAGGGCACCTCAGTAGTGCTCAGGAAGTGGACTTGCACCTCTCCAGCTACCAGACCAATTTCCAGACTTGGGATCGGGGCTTGAACCAGCGAACCTCTGGTACCAGACTGAGCTACTGCTATGTGGAGTACTATTTCCTGTATGATGTCATTAGTATGTTCTATTGGACACACTCGTACACTGACTCATGACACGCATACTGCAAACAGTCTTTGGCCTTACTCCGTGTCCACACTGCAGAGGTTAAATATTTCATTCTTTTTTCGACGCTGTTAAAGTGCCATGACCCGGTGGCCTAATAGTGAGTTTGTGTTTGTTTGTTTGTTTGTGTGCTTTAATGTATTGTAAAGACTCTGTTAACCGGTTAGAAAATAAAGCAGCTCCATCGTTGAACATGCGATGACTCACTCTGCAGAGTAACCGAGCGGATAATTACAGAGCTGTTTGTGCACATGTGATTACACCGCATAATCGATGGTCATTGTGATCCGTCCGCGGTGCCGTGTGACCTGTTACCGTGGGCGACAGATGGCTGAGTTGGTAATTAGACATAAAGAGAGAGAAGAAGAGAATAGGAGGAGTGGGCGGAGGGTGTAGGAAAGAAATAAAAATTAAAACGCAGAGTTAGGCGAAGAGGAAAACAGCAGATGTGCAGCAATTAAATCTGCAGAGAAATCCAGCGAGGGTCAGGTGTGTGCGTGATTACAACGATTATTTTTCTGCATCTTTTCACAATATGTGCAATTTGCATGATTTTTCTATTTCTAATTATCTGTCATTCTGGAGAGGAAGTGTTGAAATCCAGCAGTCTGAGAAGATATCGTACTGAAGTTTATATGAGGATAGGGTTTGAAACTTCACAGCGATCGTCACAACAACACTTTGCAGGTCACCATGGTTTCCTTTCAGGAGCAGGTTGTGCTCTTTCATGAAGCAGTAGGTTATTTAGCTGTCCTCTAGCTTTTTGTTTGATGTAGTATGAAGAGAGGGAACATCGGATTGGGGGGGTTCAGGTAAAGGATTTTAACATAATAGAGAGAGTTGTTTTGATGCAGATATTGGAATCAGTATCTGCAGCAGACATCGCCTCAAATGAGCAACTGGATATCAGTTGTTATGCCATCAATGCACCAATCTGAACCCTTCTTTATTTGGCCCTCTGTTTACCCAAACCGGCAACCTCTGATGTTGATAGATAAAGCCAATGTGGAAGTGCAAAATCCTGCAGTTCCTTGAGTGTCCACTAGAGGCTGGCTGCAGAAGCACAGGAAGTCACACACACACCCATTCAAAAAAGCCTGTTTTTACATCAGACATTAACATGTTTACAGCCTGGTTCAAAAAACCAAATAGGTCTGATTAGTTCATGTCTCGATCAGCACACACTGTACGGGGGGGTGAATTATTTGATGACTCATCAGTTTTGATTTGATGAAGGATAAGAGTTATTCACAATTAGGCGTGTAGCTGACCTGATTGACAGGCGGGCGCGGTGTAACGGTTTGTCAGGAGGCTTCAAACCCGCCTCAGCTCCAGCTCTCAGCCTGTCGTTAGGTTGACTGAAAGTTAGGTTGAGACAGCATTTCCAGCATGGAGACCGCCATCGATGGGACTCCAGCAGGAACAGATGGGTGACGTCACTCAGGCTTTGTCCTTAAATATTTACAGTTTATGTGTCCACCTAGTGTTTTTTCTGGGCAGAAAAGCGCTGCCGGGTGGCTCTCTGCTGCTGAGAACGCTCTCTACTCAGTGAAAACAATTCAGGAAAGACGCTGGGTGGACACGGGGCCTTGGACGTCATATTTGGAAGCGTTTGGTCTTTGGCTGAGCTGTAGTATCTCTGATTAATAGATGAATCCTCTCATGTTCTGTTTTCCTCACACGTCTGTCTTTGCTCACTACTGAAAAATGCAAGTTAGTTTTCCCTCACATGTTTTGTGGTAAACATATTCGCCACATGCCTGGCAGTATGTTCTGTTTTTGGGACGCAGTAAGTGGTTCTTTCCTGCACTGCACGCTCGTCGTAGCGAGCTGGTCGGGGCAGATGGTCGACGTTCAGAGCACTAAAACGACACCAGAGACCCGAGTTGACATTTTAAGTCCTACGTTTGTTCCCAAATGTAACAAAACAGTTTGCTTAATGTCAGAGGAAGAGAACAGCTGTGGATAAATATTGAAAAAGTCAACACATCGTGTGTTGTGCTCCGATTCTCTGTTGACCTTTTAAATATTGAACCAAAGCGGCCATCTTTTCTGGACATTTAAACTAAAACTGCCAGCGTCTTAAAGGAACTCGTCAAAATGTTTACCCTGCTTTAACCGTCACAAACGGATATTGAAGGAAGAGATCATCATTTCTCGGAGACAAAGTCGTTTTAATAGGCGTCTACGTTGTTTTATTTTATTTTCTCCACACACATTTGGAGAAACGAGTCTGAAGTGTATTTCACTGAACGTTCATTCTGTTGAACCGTCCGTGTTTGATACTCAGAGGCATCCCCACCTGATGTACTCAGCGCACTTTAAAGTGTTCAGGAAGAGACATTATATAGCTGCCATTAGATGATTCTAGTGAGCTCAATGTTTTATTGATCTCTTAAAGGAAGTAAATAGATTAGACCAGGTTTATAATCTAACGCTTTTAAGGCTTTTACAGCTTTAAAGTCACAGATCTGCAAACACTGAAACTGTTCTCACTTATAAATACAAAATCAACATTTACAAGAAGTTTAATTCTGTCAGTGTTCATTTCTCTGAAAAGTACGTCTTTTTTTCATGTTGGGAGTTTGTAGAATTTTGTGCACGTTTAGCCGACTAAACGGTTAAACTTCATAACCCTCGCTAGTTGACACCAGAATTATTAGTCGGTTAAACGGATTGTTAATATCTTTATATGTTGGTCTCTGATGCCAGTCAAGTGTCTAAAAACTGCAACGCAGCGGCACGCCACTAGCTGGGGCTTTAGCCATAGACTGGCTTTAGCTCTACTACCTGGATGTAAACAAGCACAGTGAACGGACTGCATCTCGTAACAGCAGAGCTAGAAATATTAAGAGATGTAGGCTGCTTCAGGTTAAACCGGAATAACGACCACTAGTAACCACTAGGGCTGGGAATCTTTGGGTGTCTCACGATCTGACGGCTTGAAGGCCTGCAGCGCTAGCAATGCTAATGTTAGCCACACTCTACAAACGCCCGGTTGCCCTTGGTAACCTGCCTTGACCTAGGAACAACTAATGATGGTGCTCTTGATGATCTGAAGAGACCAACATGTAACTTTGTCTTTCTGAGGATGATTTGTTTGGTGCCTGTTTTTGACGTAATGTTGATAAAGTGATGGAAAATACGATCGGGAGTCGGTTTATTGGGTTTTATTTTGAAAATGACCGGACGCTCTGCGCGTTTCCTTGTCAGACTTCCTGTCCGGGTTGATCTACTCTGCCCAGCTTGAAGCATGCCTGAAGCGTACTCTGTCGAAAATAGACTTGGTGCGTATTTTGAACGGAGCAGAGCGGAGTGGCGCTGCTAGGACACTCTGGATATTGACCACGGCGCTTATTGATACACAATTATTGACAAGAGTGAACGGCGCTGATGGAATGCGCTGCACACGGACTGGAGTAGAAATTGTGGGTGAAGGAGAGCCAACAGACTTTCCAAACCAAAGACAAACATTTATTTGGCCGCAAAAGACAAACAGATAACAACCCAATCAACTTTGAGATGCATTTTAATGCTAAGCTAACGGTTGTTTTGTATTGACGTTAAAGTCACAAGATTAGAGTCCAATCAACCCTCACAAAAGAGACTAACTCTTTTCCCAAACTGTGAGAAGTAGCTGACTTTATCAGCTCCAGTTGAGTCCGTTCTTTTTTGTAAGAATGTATATTTTATTGTCGAATCGTATTCTTCCGGCTCTTTGGTATTAAACTAAAGAATAATGACCCTTCTTTCTTTGAACCTATGCTTGTGTTTTATCTCCACTCCGTTTTTTAATGGGCTCTTCCTGCTCTGCCGTCTGCAGAACAGAAAAGTGGTTCTAACCATTAAAATGTGGCTGATCAATATTTCAAAGGTATATGTTGTATAATATTAATGCTACAAGCTCTGCTGAGTGAGCCTTAATGTACTCTGCTGCTCGTATAGCTGAAAGTGTAGTATTACATTTGAGTCTTTCCGCCTCTCTCCTCCTCTGATAATACACATCAAAGTTCTGACTTTGAAAGAAGAACAAAGTCCACTTTGCTGTCCTTCCCTGTAAAGTGGTCGGTCTCTTGATGGTGTTTTTATTCTCGTATAAACTTGTGTTTGTAAAACTCATTGCAGTTTGTGAAATTAGTCATGCAATCATTAGATAAAGATTTAGAAGTTCCATTTTTCATGTGAGAGCATGCATTTCAAACTCAATGAACATAATCTAATGCCTGCAACACGAAGACCTTTACTTGTCATGACTGCAAAATGAGGCAGAGACACGACTCACTGCCAATTTCCACATAGTCTGTGCACGCCGCGGCCCGTCGCCCTGGGCCACTGGGTCCATTTCTGGAACATGAGCACAGCGGAGTGCATGCATTGACTAGAGTGGTAGCAAACGGGGGCGTAGTGCGCGGCGCTGACGGGCCGTGGCCCACACGGAGTATGTATAAATTTGAAGTTACATGCACGACAACTTCCTGGAACTTAGTTCTGTGTCCATCACCGAGGGGATCACTGCTTCAGTCCCGAGTAAGCAAAACAAGATCTTTTCCCAAACTTGACCTAGTGGTTTTTTTGCATCAACCCAACCACAAATGGTGGCAGTTTGGTTTTGTTCTTTCCACCAAATCTACTCAGGGTTAGAAAACGATTGCATTTAAAAAAATCCAATACCTATATAGAAGATAAAAAAGGCCATAGAGGCAAGCTAACTTATGTCAGGGCTGCACGGTGGTGCAGTGGTTAGCACTGTTGCCTCACAGCAAGAAGGTTCCTGGTTCCAATCCCCGTCGGACAGGAGCCTCTCTGCATGCGTGGGTTCTCTCCGGGTACTCCAGCTTCCTCCCACAGTCCAAAGACATGCTTGTTAATTGGTAGGTGTGAATGTGTGGCTGGTTGTCTCTCTCTATATGTCAGCCCTGTGATTGACTGGCAAACAGTCCAGGGTGTACCCCTACCTCTCGCCAAATGACAGCTGGGATCTTCTCAAGTTCCCCATGACCCCAAAGGGGAAAAGCTGGATGGATACATGAATCTTATGTCGGTTAAAAAATTGAAGTTTCGCGTTTTGTCTTGGACAGGACTCATATTAGAGCCTCCTCTCCTGGGTCTAGGCCCTGTGTTTGACTCCGGTCACTTGTTATCTTTAACTGCAGAGTCTTCTCAATCAAAGCTCACCTCTACGTAGAGGCTTGAAGCCGTCTTGGGGAACTATTGATCTGTTCAGATCAATGAGACGTGGTTGGTGGATGTCACAGCCTCATATTTCTTCTCCCTCTGCGTCATAGAGCTCCATTGTCTGCAAGTCAAAGAGCCCTGCATCTGTGACATGTTCATGCTCTACTCAATCCCACATACATCACCCCGCTGCCCAAAATATTCACCGCAGCACAAATATGGATTAATCCGCCGCTGAAACTAGTCCCCACTAATGCATGTTTTCCTCCTTTTTAAAATGAAACCAAATCTTAGTGAGACACTTCCAGACTCACATTTCTGTTTCTTTTGGTCTTTGCTTGAATTGGTGACAAAAGGAAATCAAACAAAAACATCAACCTCTTTACGTCTTTTTAAACAATATTAATACCTTCCTTTATTTCACACAGTTCTGTTTTTAATTGCTGACCTATCTGCAAGCAGCAGGGGGCCACACACATTCATAATGAGCTGAATTAACGACTATTATCTGCTGATTATGCCCATGGCTGCATTCTCTGCCTCCTCCTCCTCTTTCTTCTTCTACCTCAGCCGCTCTGCCGTTTCCCCTCCACCCATCCATCCATCCACCCTTTCTCTGCTGCTCCACTTTCTCCCCCTGCTAATGGTTTCTCCATTAACCCCACCTGACGGCTGTGTGGGTAATTAGAGATTTATTTACGGCCTGTGGCCACACACAATGAGTAATAAATAATGTGTTTGACCAAGCAGAAAGAGACATTTACCCACACACACAGACCCCATTTCTCTTAATGGGAACTGTTGCCAGAAGCTCTGACTGTACAGTTCTGTTTTTTGCATGTCCTTCTTTTTGCAGCTGAACTCTCACTCGGCTGCTGTTTTAAATGCAGAATGTTTTTTTAAAAAATAAAATCAATACGGACTCTGATTCAGGTGGAGCAGACCAAACTCTACACCTTCATCCTCCCTTACATGTGCGCTCGCTCCGACAGCTTGTTCTCCTCCCAAATTGAAAGTATTGATTCAGCTCCTCCGTCTCTGTCTTGTTTGTGTTGAAGCAGTGGTTAGTTGTAAATCAGAGGCGTGGCCTAATGTTCTACAATTCATTTAGCAGACGCTTTTCTCCAAAGCGACGGACATCAGAGAGTAAGAAAAACACAAACAAGGATCTAGAGAGGAGGAGTCTGTTTGGAGTCGGACACACAGGTGCTGACAGGAAGTGACCAGAGGTGCTGACAGGAAGTGACCAGAGGCAGAGCACAACATAGACAGCTGTTCTAGAGAGTTCTAATCTGCAACAAAACCATCCTCAACATCGTCGTCCTCATTAATATCATTAAGTGTGTAGGTGTTCATTAAGAGGAGGGCCCGACCGATATGGGATTTTCGGGGCTGATACGGCTATTGGGAAGAGAAACAATCTGATACGGATATATCGTATGCCGATATCTTTCTTAGATCTATGTTCAATCTGTAAAGATAGAAAGATATACACATTTATTGTGTTGATCCCTCAAATACAGTTTTCAAGTACTTGTGGAAAAGATTTACAATGAAGACAAGATGTCCGATCAACTGGAAAGTAACTGAGCATGAACCTGTATTTCTGTTTTCACAGCTTGAAGTCAGAATGCAGAAACAAAGGAAAACTGCAGAGAAGACATTTTAGTATTTAATGGTTCAGAACTTATAGAGCAGTGACCGCCCACTTTCTCGACGGCTCTGGTTCATAAAGTAAATTTCCCCGCTCAAATCCTCCATCGACAATTCAGAAAATCCTAATTTCAGTATTTTTAATCCAAGACAACCAGCTCCCTGAATACTCGTGATGATCAAACATTTGATTTGGTGCAAACAAACAGAGAAAAAGGCAAAGGGACGAGACTGTGTACATCCACATTCGTCTCCTCCTCTCAGTAACGGAGCTGATTTGTGTGTTTGCTTGTCTGTAGCTGAACAACGTCCTCCTTTCTCAACGTGTCCTCATCCTGATCCAGAGTGCACAGACGACACAGACGAGTGCAGACTTGGCGAGGTCGTCTGCAGAGCTGCATGCTAATAATCCCTCTGAAGCTCTGATTGATCTCCGCTCATTATCTGTTTGCTGTGTTTGTGTTTGAGCTCCGGGGCAGCTGAGAGACGTTCGTCAGGTTTCTGTTGGCAGATGCTGAAGATTAAAAAACGTTAACAAGTGAGAGTCAGATTAAGCTGTAAGCATTCTGCTTTAAACATGAAGAAGTGTTACATTTAGTCACCTTAGTGACCTGAATCTGCTCGCTGAGAGAGTGTTTCTCCTTCATTTATATAAGCTCATGTGGAGTTTGTATTTTAGACAAATCGACATAATTCAAATCAATTCATAACAAGTGTTATCTGGAGACGCTTTACAAAAGAGCATATAGGATAACATGCAGGCAGGATTTCTCCTTTGTGTTCGTTGCGTTCCTGTTGTCCACACTTCCTCACCGCTGAGGTGGAGGTCGGAGCAGGCCGTGCATGAATGATGGTGGTTGTGAGGATGACACAGTCCGATGGTGAAGGCTAAGACACTGGTCAAAACTAAGAGTTAACCCAAATCCTAAAGATCTGAAAAAAGGTCCAAAAGCTCGTTTGTGCTCCCCCCTGATTGGGGACTTGGTTCGGGACGGGAGGTTTGCCGGTTCAAGTCCCGGTGCAGAACGAGTCTGGAGATTGGTCTGTAAGCTGGAGAGGTGCCAGATCACTTCCTGAGCACTGCTGAGGTGTCTTTGAGCAACGCGACGAACCCCCAACCGCTCTGGCGCCTCACTCTGACATCTCTCCATTAATGCATGACCAGACCAGAATTTCCCCCCAGGGGTTAATAAAGTATGTAAAAAAAAAAAAAGGCCCAGAAAAGAACCCTGATGATGTCATAGTGATGTCAGGTTCTGTTGCCATAGAGACCTGTGCTGAGCTTGGACAGTACACAGAGTCAGGGCACAAAGAGGAGGTGTGGAGTTTGGTAGATGTGGCTGTTTATCAGACATGTAAAGATGCCTTGCATTCTGGGAAATGTAGGCAGAACCTCATAACGAATCAGGAGAAGCAGAACTCAAAACAATTTACAGCTTAACTGTGTCTCTTAGTAACTATTTAACATCCACTCGTGTGTATTTCTAATCCCTTTTTTGGCTGCTCTCTGTCTCTTTCTTCTTTTTATGCATTTATTTTGCATCTTTGTGGCCGTTGTGTTTTTTCTATTCGGCTGCATATGTCTTAGTTTCTCATCTCTTCAATGTTTTTTTTTTAAGCTTTGCAGCTCTTCTTCTGGCATTTTGTCTTTTTAGTGTCAATTCAGCTCTCTTGGGGCGGCTGTGGCTCAGTTGGTAGAGTCGGTCATCTCTCAACCAGAAGGTCGGGGGTTCGATCTCCAGCTCCTGCAGCCACATGTCCGATGTGTCCTTGGGCAAGACATTGATCCCCAGGTTGCTCCCTCTTTGTTGGCGGTGTGTGCATGTGAATGAATGGATGAGTTATTACTGATGGCCTCTTCACACTGCAGCCTCTACCATCAGGGTGTGAATGTGTAGGTGTGACCTGCGGTGTGAAAGAGGTTTGAGTAGTCAGGAGAGGAGAAATATACAAGCTCAAGTCCATTTACCCTCTTAGTCGTCTCTTTTTGCATGCCTTGTATGTCTTTATTGTTGTTTCACATGTTTTTATGGTCAAAATGATGGCTGCTGTTTTATATCTCTGCAGGGTCATATTTTGTCTCTATGTTTTGTGTATAGAATTATTCCCGCAGCATGTCACAGTGTTTCTTCTCCCATGTTGAGTCCTGCATGGTGCTTCTTTTTTGACGACCTGCACAGGCCGACAGCTGTGATACTGTAAGATATGTAACATTAGGATTCATTCCCTGCATTTCCTCCAACATGTCTCTCTGTGGATGTGGAAAAGATCCTCGTGTCTGCTGAGAGTGTAGTAAAAAGTATTACTTCACTTTATTTCATATCTCTGTTTTTTTGCATGTGTAAAGGAGTTTGGGTGTTTGCTTACGTGTCCCTCAGTCTCTGATTGAATTCCAGCAGCAGGATAAAAAAAAAAGCTGACCTGTGTGCTCCTCTTCGTCAGTCTTTCTGTGACGTGAAGCAGAGCTGCTGCAGCGTCGATCGCCCTCAGCTCTGAGCTGCTCGTGGGAGTCCAGCTCTGATTTGATGCCTTTTATAGAAGACCTGCTGCTTTTTCTCTCTCCGTGTCCTTATTTCAGAGCGTGAACGGCTCTGAGGGCGTGTGTGTGTGTGTGTGTGAGTGTGTGCATATGAGTGAAAGAAGCTACTGGATCCTCCGACTAGTCGAGGTCTGCGGTCTTATTTCTCCAGTTTAATTCAGACTTAATGTCGCACTGAATGAGCTCTGTGCTGTGAGGAAGAGACAAACTGAAAGAGATCTGTGTGTAGCATTAGCCTGGCGAGCTAACAGTCAGTAAGCTGCCCGCAGAGGACCAGGACACCCAGATGAATCACTGCTTTGAACATGATGACCTCATATACAGTATCCTGTGAGTCTCTGCTCCTGTTCCGAGGTCGAGCGCTGAGGAAAAAGTTGAGAGTTTATCGGTCACAGCAGGAGACTTTCCCAACAACAGAATGGGGAGACTCACAAGGCTGAGCATGACGTAAAGATGTCGACCTGGAAATGGTGGACGAGGCATCAGAGTTCAAGGCTATGCTGACCAAAAATGGTTGGGAACCAGTTAGGGCTGGGAATCTTTGGGTGTCTCACGATTCGATTCAAAACGATTCTGGATTCATGATCCATGGATTCAAAGTCTATTTATGAATGAGTACATTCTTCAGGATCTACTCCAGTCATCTGTGAGACTGGCTGAATTTCTTGTTGCTCTATTTGGCATTCTACTGATTTAAAGAGCTAACTTTTTTTTTTTTATCGATTTTTGGAAGTTATGAATCGATTTTAAATTAAAATTAAAAAATTAATTTAAATTAATTAAATTAAATTGATTTTTTCCCCACCTCTAGAACCAGTGCACTAGACCTTTAATCCCTGAGGTCACTTAGGTTCTAGTTTGAGCCCGACCGATTAATCGGCCATCAGATAATATCGGCCGATATCAGCTCATCAAGTGACTATCGGCATCTGCTGATTTTAGCGCAGATATGCACCGATATTGCGGGATTTATTCACCAGTCAAATAGCATTTCATTTGAGTATCTTTGAATTACACTAACAGTTCTGTTTCCTGCTATCACCAGCAGAGGGCGCTATATGGATTACAACAAGCATCATCACTCTCCAGAGTGTCAAGCTGTGATGCACGTACATGCACAGTTACTTTCCAGTTGAGTGACCATCTTGTCTTCTTTAAATCTTTTGCACAAGTGTTTGATAACTGCATTTGAGGACTCAATGGAATAATGTGTATAACTATATCTATAGTTATCTCTAAGATAGATTTTTTCTCCCCATTATCGATATCGGATGGTATTAGCCAACAAAACAAAGGTACTCCTGGAGGCGTCCATGTCACATGTCTGACTTTTTGCCAACACCCAACTGGCGCTTGGTTAACTCGGGTGTGACGTCATTCCCAGCTCCGAGATCCGAGGTTAAAGGAACGCACCATTACACTGACCTGCAGGATCTTTACTGCTGAGTTGTTGGGGTTGTTTAAGTGCTAATGGTGTTGTGTGTGTCCAACATGTGGCTCCTCCTCAACATGCTCCCCTCATTAAGACGACCCGAGGAGGGGGTGTAGGCCCTGTGGGGAGGGTGTTGGTGGGGAGACTCCTGCAGAGGAATATGAATGCAGGATCAGGGAGGGGAGGCTTGGGGACGGGAGGTTGAGGTGTTAAGTCATCGGGAGGTGTCGACTCTCTTTTGTCCTGGTCCTCAGGCCTCTTCGTATTCAGATTGGCTGTGATCGGGTGTCAGAGGGAGACGCTGCTGGCTGAGCAGACTCATGAGCTCCCTCAGAGGGATCTGTGTTACTCTGCATGATAGTGAAGATCATGAGCTGTGTGTAACTCGGATTATATTTCTCTCCTGAGGATTCGCTCCTTTAGGTAAGACACTAACCCTGACATCGGGTGTTTTTAAGCTGTTTTACTGCATATAGTATCCACTTAGGCGGGGGCGCTGGTGAGGGTGGACACGGAGCAGTTTTCTTGAGTCAGTGTACTTTTTGATGATAGTCTTTTGTTAATAAATTCACGAGTTGGTGTTAGATCTGCGGCTGCTTTTATCTGTCATTGTGTGTGTTCACCTCGCTCAGCGGCGGCCGTCCTGGACGTTTTTCTTTTTGTGTTTGAAGTCATTACAAAGTTCATTCTTGGCTTTGACTCTAGACCGAATATTCAAGGTTTGAATCTATTTCTGCTTTTTGGCAAAAGGTTTTAAATGAAGAACGAGAGCTGCAGAGATATTTTGAAGAACATGTTTAAAGACACACCATTATCTACACTTTGATCAGATAAACCATCCACTGCAGCTCGTTGAAGGATGTGAATTTATAAATCGTGCTTTCACACTTTGCACAACACTCCCGACATTTCCAGGAGGAGCTGCATGTGTGAACACAAACAGCTGAATGTTTCTCTCTGACTTCACCCGGAGTTTCTCCTCCAGCCTCTTCGTATTTATTCTGCAGAAAGTCAGAGTGAGCTGATGTGAGAACGCAGCAGGATATAATCAGGAGAATTCACCTCGAGCGAGTGGGAGGGGGTGGTGACGTTTATTCCCTGTGATCGCTGCACGAGACTGTCTGCACGCCACCTCTACGATCTCCGTGCTCTAATGAACCTGCTGCATTCTGTTTCCTGTTCTCCAGTATGTTCTTCTCCACTCTTTAGTTCAGATTGTGATTCTGTTCAACTACACGTAGCATTGATAGAAAGACACATATTCTCATTATAGCGTCGTATAGCGGACTATGATGCTCCGTCTGCTACTTCAGCGTCTTACCTCAGGAGACCCCCAGCCCCCCCTCCCGTCTGACAGGGATAGTCTCCCGCTGTGAGGTGCATGTGTGAACGACCAGATCAGGAAGATTTCAGGAGCAGACCTCCTGAAATTCTTTAAACATTTTCTGGAGTGCATGTTTAGCGGCTTACGATGTAAGACTCGCGCACATAGATTTGGCTGCAAATAACTAAACTGACATTTAAATCAAATCTAGAAAAATATCACGAGAGCTCTGTGATCATGTTAATGGCTGCTTTAATGAGCTGTGCATCATTCTGTCAGGCTTCTTAATTTACTTTCATCACGCTGTCTGTCCGTCGGGACGACTTTATTTGGGGCTTGATGGCGGCCTCCTGTTAGCTGTAAGTGATGCACATTAAAAGTGTCACTCTGATGGATTGGATGGAAAATGGAGCATTTTGTTCTCAAGTTTAATCTGAGAAAAAAGAACAACCAGATGTTTGGTAATGAAGTGATTTGCTGGTGCGTGAACAGCACGTTGTGAAGTTCTCTCTGTAGATAAATGATTTCACTGAGTGGATTCTGCTCTCACACAGACGCTAATGAGTGAAAGTGTGCTTATTGACACAGCAAGCAGAGATCATTCCTCTTCTTCAAACCTCATCACACACGGGGTATTACAGTCGATGTAAATGTTGGAGGACAAATCACACGATCAAAGTACGTCCACTAAAGGTTCTTGTTTCCGTCACTGTCAGTCTGAAGCCCTGCTCAGACTGCTGTTTCCTCTGTACCGTCGTCAGAGGTCGTACCAGAGGCGGTAGATGGTTTCATTTAAGCCAGAGGGGGAGCGCAGCGCTGTGCATGTCTGATTGTGCCGCGGTTCATCAGCGCCACATGTTTTTCTACCCGTCGCACGACCTGCGCCCTTCCCCACTGGATCCGTTTCCGGAACGTGAGCGCTTTGGATTTGTTCATTCTGTGCCTCTTTTGACGTAATGTTGATAAAGTGATGGAACATACGATCTTGAGTCCGTTTATTGTGCAGCGTATGCGTCGTAAAATAGACTCACAGCGTATTGGAAAAGGAGCAGAGCGCAGTGTTGCTGGTGACATCGGATGTGGAAACACAATGAATGGCAGCGTAGTGTGTAGCGCTGACGGGCCGCGGCGTGCACAGAGTATGTGGAAATGGGGGGTAAAGCCCTGTTCATACTGCCGATTCAAGACGTAATGAGGGCGGAGATTAGCGCCACATATAAGTCATCCTGCTAATCGAGCAGTCTGATAAGGGGCTTTACATCGACGGTAAAATGACATGTTGTGATCGAGCTGTTACTGTAGCTGGACTGAACCGTGCATGTAAACGTAAATATTTTTGATACATTTTGAGTCGTGCTTCAAAGCCTCTTTACGCCCAGGTCTTGAACCCTGGAGAGGACGTGTCATCGTTTCTGTACGTATCCATCCTGCCTCCGCTGCTGTCAATCCTCCCGGAGCTGAACTCTGCTCCTGCACGCCTTTAACGTCGGCTTGACTGACAGCTGGGTCCTGACCGGGCCTCAGTGTGACGGCTGATGATGGATCAGCTGCAGACGTGTGTTAGTGTGAGATGAGACGCCGCTTGTTTCCTTTGTGTGGGGGTTCTGCTGATGTGATCGGCTGTTTATGTCAGCAGACTGTGATGAAAGATATCAATGAGACACACAAAAAGAAGCGTTAAGCTCCTGACAAAGTAACTGTCTTGCGATGCGGCACAAGTCAGAGTACAGAAATGGCATTAAATGCAATGACCCACATACTGTTTGCATTTAAGGAACAATGATGCAAATGTCGGGAATGAGCTGCATGTGTGAACACATTCTTCAACCTGACTTTGTCAAGAGGCGGTGAGCCAATGTGTAGACGTCCTGTCCAACATGGAAAACGTCCTCCCTGTGACGGACGTGCGTGAAAGAGCCACTCGGGGGGTTTTCAGGGGAAGAATGTCCTGAAGGTTTCTAGAAATGATCAGGAGTGTGTGAGTGTGATTAATGTGATGGTGTTTGTCCAGTATAAAATAATGCACCATTACTGTTTACGCCAGTTTAAAGGTCTGACCTGAGGGGGAGGTTGGTGACGTAGTTAGACCCATCTAGACGTGCAGCTGAGGCTTCTCTTTCTTCCTCTCCTCCTTCTTCTTCTTCTTCTTCTGATTCTCCTCGTCCCTGTCCTCTTCCTCGCTCTATTCCTCGTCTTCTTCTTCTCCTGTCTTCTTCATCCACTTCTTCTTCGTCTACCTTTTGTAGTTCTTATCCTTCTTGACCTCCCTCTTTCATTTTCTTGTTCTCACTTCTTTTGTCTTCTTACTTAACATTTCTCCCGACTCCATCCTTCCCTCCTTTTGCTGTTATTCCTCCTCCTTCTGTCTTTGTTGATTTCTTTTCTTGTTATTCCTTCTTTTCAGTTCAATCTTCCTTCTTCTTCTGCTTCTGCTCTTCTTCATGTGTCTCAGGCGGTTAGTGGACAGGAAGCAGGCCTGAGGCAGCTGCAGGCGTCGTCCTCACAGACTCTGTCAAACTTTGAAGATTTCTCCAAAATCCTCTGTGCCTCCTCGATGCTTCACGAGTCTGCCAAGAAAACACAGATTCTCTTTTTCTTTGTTTTTGTGACTGTGACTGTGGCTCACTCAACAATCAGACGCGGTCCTGTCAAAATAAAAGTCACATCTGTGAGAATTTCAGGTATCTGTTCAATTTAAGATTAAAGAAGAACAATAGGATGTTTTATTTTTAAAAGAAGAATGTTCAACTTTTTGATCCAGATGCCGCAGACCGCTTTCCCCCCCACAAAAGTGTTGTGACTAAGCTCAGCCGTCGTCATGTTTTTGTACATTCATATTGATTCTGTGACGGCGTAATATTAGTGTCCCAGTCTGTGAGTTCACATTGCATTTTGGCACACACACACACACACAGTCAGACATGCTGTCCCCGCTAGCTCTGCTAAAACCTTCTCGCCTCTGTAACTACCTCTGAAGACGATTCAGAGGGGGGATCACTTTGTCCCCCCATTACGCCTCTGTGACATTCAGATTGAAGGCGAAACGTCACAGGGGCGTAAATACAAGGCTTGAAACGGCAATCTGAACAGGGCTATACCCCCAATTTCTACATGCTCCGCGTGCACTACGCCGCCGCTCGCTGCCACTCATTGTGTTTCCATCTCCGAAGCGTGCCACCGGCGCCTCTACGTTTTTGTTAGTGCTGTATGGAAACTGAAGGTGTCTCCTTGAATGCACCACCAAGCAAATACTTTTTAAAGTGATCTGCCCAGTCTGCCTTTATTAGACCGGACAGCTGAAGAGAGACAGGAAATGAAGGGTTGGGGTCGGATTGTAACCCATGGCTGCTGCGACGGCGAGTTTAACCTCCATACATGGCGCGCACGACATAACCACTAGGCTATTGGCGCCCCATAAACCAGTATTTTAAATAAAAGTCAGACTTCTACATGTAGAAAAGGTCTTTCAATGTTTAAAAACTGTGGCAATTTAACAGCGTCTCCCAGATCCTTCATCTTCATCTCATGGTCTTCCTCAGCAGATAGTTTGTCCTGTGTGTGTGCAGCACGCCTCTTTAACCTTCTAGTCTCTGCAATAAGACTCAACCTGTTATTTATAGTGACTTTAAAAGAGGCATAACAGCCAGAACATTCATTTATAGAAATACATCTGTCCCTTCATGGACCTGGATGTGGTGTTAGTCCCACTTCTGCAGAAACTGTGGGCGTGTTTGTGACAAATGGGAGCACTGAGCGGGCCGAGGCAGAGAGGATGCTGAGTCAGGGTGAAGCAGTGACAGGAGGCACAGAGGGGGAGAACGAGAGAGAGAGAGAGAGACTATTAATGATTCAGTAGGGTCGAGTGAGGCAGCGGCTCTCTGTGGGTGTTCCTCCCTCGCTCAGCGTCTTCAGGCTAAAGATGATCTCAGCACGTCGACTTCCAGAGACGATCATCCTCGGCTAAAGATGAGAAACCAGGTTGTACAGAAAGTCGTGCACTGCCAGACCGGATCACTGTTAAGCGGATCCCTCTTATGCACGCTGTGAGTCAGACGTCTCTGTTTCGGATTATCAGGGATACAAAAGTCTTCCTGAAAACTGTGAAGGAATACAAAACGCTAAAGCCTGGGGTGGAAGTGATGGATACAGAGGCTGATTGATGAAATATTCAAATAGTTGATGTACTTAAGTAACCCCAGAGGCCTTTTTTACTCAGCGATGTAAAGGACAATCACATCGACATAAACAATAATCGAGGAATCCATGGCTTGATCTTTTGTTCCAGCTTTTTCTTTGATGTAGATTTGGTGTATTTGTGTTGAAGGCTGAGTGTGGGGTCACCTGTGTGCGTCATGTGTTAACCATCATCAAAGTATGTATTGTATGTATTTGTGTTTCGTTAGCTACGCACCAGTTTTAAACCATTCAGAAATTATCGATTATCATCGTCTGTGATACTATTTTATGAAGCCACACACAACAGTAGCACAGCATTGAGAAAACAGCGGCCTAATAAGAATTGAAATGAAAACGCCGTCCTGTAAATACGGCTACATTTGAAATGACTGCTAATGGGGATCGAGTGCAGCTCTCGTTTTACTTACAGCATTACCTGCTGACAGGAACACCTGTTTAAAGCGCAAAGACGTTCTTGGTACACACAAATGTTTGCGAGCCAGCTTGGAGAGTTGAAGGTTTGTTGCAGTGTGCTGCTGTCTGCAGAGAGAGGAGTCTCCGTCATGTAAGATTTCATCTCCTGAATCGGGCACGTTGCTTTTGCCACAACATCACTGGTTAGACTGAAACTTTGTTCACCAGTCAATTCTCAACTTGAATGCAGAGCTGAATCCCCGAGCAAAGCGAGTTGAAGGCCTCCAAAAAACTGGACTTTAGGGGTGAAGCATGCTTAGGCACGGTACGGATTAGCTTGTGTGAGTGAACCCTAACAGTGTCGCAGCGTCGAGCAGATTTGTGACTCAGGTGTAAATGTTTGTTAGCTTCACTTTTATGAAAACATCTCCTTATACAGATCAATAAATCAGCGTTAGATTCTCGCTGATGGGAGCTCGTACGTCATTACTGTTCCACCTTTTTCTTTCTGTCCACACGGACTGTTTCTCCCGCTCACACCAAAACCTGCTCATATGTGATTGGTCCAAACTGCTTGCACTACTAATGTACTACAAACGAAAACCCAATCTCTTCCCATGCTGGCAATCCAAACCCCGGAGCGTTCCTAACTTGTCGTATTTTGGAGCGTAGCGTCGAGTTGGGAGTGTGTTAAAATGTGTTTTTAGATTAAGAGTGATGCTTTGTGGCTAAATTTAGTTTCTGTGGAAATCTAAGTGTGCAGATAAAAATACAAACATGACACATAACAGTCAGTTTATTAGTTATTCATCTCTCAGCTGTGGTATTTTTACGTGTTCTGTTACGGATCGGGTCGCTGTAGTGGCCTTATGTTTGGACTTCTGATTCTCCCTGCCTGTACTTGAACGCAGCGTATTAATGTACATGAAGAAGCACTCTGCCGCTGACACTGACTCCCTCTCTCTCCCAAATGTACACCTGAACACATAAGTGTTCTCCTCTGTATGTTTTTATAGCGCTGTGTGTGGGCTCAGACCCAGGCCTCTCTTACCTTTGCTCCTACACATGCTTCTTTGCGCGTGTGTGTGTGTGTGTGTGTGAATAACCGGGGTGTGATGTGCTTCTGATTCGTGACTGTTATCTCTCCTCCGCCTGTTTGTCTCTCCGCTGAAGCGTCCTCGTTATCTCCACCGTGCCCACAGAAAAGGCGTTGTTGTCTCAATCTGGAAGCAACGTGTGGTTAATGAATCGAAGCAGACCGGCGTGGTGCCAGGAGAGGCCGCCGTTCGGTCCGGTTAAAGCTGACATGATGGGTCGGCGAGTGGAGGAGGAGAGAGGCAGAAAGAGAGAGTCGTGGAGATGAGGAGGAGGATTTATATAAAGAGGATAATGGTTTCTACATTTTAATAGAAGTGGAAAAGTACTTAAAACCAGATGTTGATGTTCATAAATGATGCAGCGGCCATTTAGCCGACGCTCCTGAACTCGGCGCCCTTTTGTAATGTGTTTGTGTGTTTTTATTCTTACCGCTGAAACAGATCCACAACTCTCTTTGTTTCCGCTGATCTGCATTTTTCTCTGCATGTTGTTCTGTCCTTTTGCTTTGAGTTTGAGAGTCCGTTTTAATTGGAATTGGGGCGCCTACATGACCCGTTCTTCTGATTGGCTTGTTCTTAAAGTCCCTCGAGCTTTTACTGAACTCGGTAAATCTGCATTTTCTTTTGATGCCCCAAACTGGTGGAACGCACACCAGCAAACTCTAAAGACCTGAGGTCCCTCTCTCGCAGAGTTTTGGATTTTTGATTTCTAGCTGCTTTGTCTTAAATTGAAGAATTGTTTTTCATGGATCTCAGTGGTTTTTGTAATTGATTCTGAGTGTTTGCTCTTGTTTCTGCTTGTTTTACTTCCCTTGTCATCTCGACGCTGTTGGAAATGAGGGGAAACCTGAAGGCCACCTTGACCAGATGCGTGTTCGCTCCGTCTCCGCTCCGTTACGGCAGCGGACCTGATAGGTTTTCACTTTATTCAATGTGTGAGCTTCCTCTGGCTCAGCTCCGTCTCAGCTCCGGCAGTCCGGAGTTCTCCGCTGCAGATACGCAAGGCTTCTATTTTTGTTAGATACCGGAGCACGATGCATCAATTTAGCACAGAAAAGATGGAGCGGGACAGGAAGTCAGACACCGAAACAACAGTACAACATCCGGTTTATTTTCAGAATAAAACACTCAGTTTTTATGGTTCAGAACAATGACCTTATGTGTGTTTGTTTATGTGTTTATAAGGTTTTTATACAGTTTTATACAACATACATCGTTTTATCTGGCGCTGTCACGAGTGAATCTGTAAAATTACCGCGGGAATTCCTTTGTCTCAGCACTCCAGCTGTCCGGCTGCGCTGCTCCGTGCTGCGCTTTGAGAACGCAGCCTGTGAGTGTTGATGGACGAGGGTGCAAGGAGCCGTAACGAGAATAAATAAAGGTTTGAATGAATGAATGAGATAACAAAACAAAGAGAAACCTGCTTTTTGTAAAGTGTCTTCAGATAACATTTGTTATTAATTGACGCTATTAAAGATTGATTGATTGATCTGCTCAGGTTGATGACTGGTTCATCTTCAAAGCTAATTAACTGCAGAAAAGAACTTAAAATCAACACCAGAACTCATCTCAGCCGAGGTTTTTTAACGTCTCATTCTGTCCGACCAACAGACCAAAAGCTACATTTTGACATTTGAGAGGCGGAGCACAGACAACGTCTGACATTTTACCTCAATTACTGCCTCGCTTTATCTCCCATTATCAAACTGGATGATTCATTTCTGAAGACTGACGAGACATTTACCGGTCTAATTCATTCAGATCTAATGTGGCTGCTTTTGTTGTTCCACGTGTGTCTGCTCTCCTGGATTTAAAATGTGCTTCTTACAGTTCAGACCTCCTTAAGGAGAGCCGTCTGTCGGCGTGGACCCGTTGGAGAGACCGTGGCGTCCTCTGATTGACGAGGTTAATCTGTGTGTAAATGTCACAGCAGCTTGTTTACATCCAGCGTGTGTTCAGCCTGCGCACACGTTCAGAGGGTGTGTGTGATGTGTGACTGTAACACCGCTGTGCGACAGTTCGTTTGCAATCACAAAGACGTTTCACCTCAGCCGACACTTATTTACATGTTGAGCAGAGGAAACAAGAAGAAGCTTCGAGGTGAGACGAGTCGAGTAAATACAGACACAAACATGAAACCTTCAGTTAGCTGAACCAACAGACGTCTCTTAGGGCGTTCACACATGCAGAAACCTCGTCAAAAACTCCTGATATTTCCCAGAGGGGCTGTGTGAACGCAAACAGCTTTACATTTTCGCTCGGACTTCACCAGGAGTTTCTCCTCCAGCCTCCTAGAGCTGATGTGAGAACGCAGCAGGATGTTTTCAGGAGAATTCACCTCCAGCCAATAGGAGGGAGAGTGACGTTTAGTGAAGAGCATGTGTGAACAGCCAGGTCAGGAGTATATCCTTAGCAGTCCTCCTGAAATTATCTAGATATTTTCAGGAGTGCAGACGACATCAGCCCACTCTGACTTGCTGCAAAAAAATAATAGTAGGAAAGGCAGGAGAAACAACGGGTGAATTCAGAGTGAAAAATTGGGCTATTTGCGTTCACACATGCAGCTCCTCCTGGAAATATCAGGAGTTTTTCATATTTTACCGATTTCTCCTTTAAGCAACCAGAGGTCAGTGGTTAAAGTTCAGAACGAGAGGGATGTGTTCTCTCGGTTCCTGTGAGCACTCGGGGAGCAATGATCTCAAACACTTTTTTATTTCAGTCATGATCTCCAGAATCTGCACACTCCACTCTGCTGTTCTCTGGCTCTGGATGACCAGATGTGTCTTGCATCTGTCTGGAGAATCACTGCCAGATTTGGGAAGGTTTCAGAGAAATGGCACTGGTCCAAAATGTGCAGAGACGCAGCTCTGTGTTGGCACCGGAATCTGACCGCTCGTCAACTCGGGCCGTTTGTTATGGTGTCATAAATCTGGCGTGATGCTAAACAGATGTTGTGCTGAAGCCTACTTGGCTCGTTTAGTGTTTAATGTTTCATAATTGGTTAAAAAGGCAGATTGTTGTTATTTTCAGTTTCACTTAAAACCAAGCTAATTATTTAAGTCCAAACTGAGCTGACAGGAAACAGCAGATTCATCTTCTCAGCTCTTAACAAACTAAACGATATGAAAATAACCGGTCAGCCCGAGCTCAGCCTCCCTCCGCTTCACTTCAGCGAGTCCCGGGTGTACAGTGGTGGTGTCAGGGTGGTGTAGCGGGGATGTATCGGTGGTGTAGCGGGGCTTTCTGGGAGTTGAGGGCGAGTAATGATGCGTGGAGCGATGTTATGATAACCTCATTATTCTCCACCGCTCGCTCCACGATCCTCTGCCAGCTCCACCCACTACTGAAGCAGCAGAGAGGGCGAGTCGATGAGTTAATCGTGCATGCAGAGAGAGAGAGAGAGTGTGTGTGTGTGTGTGTGTGTGTGTGTGTGTGTGTGTGTGTGTGTGTGTGTGTGTGTGTGTGTGTGTGTGTGTGTGTGTGTGTGTGTGTGTGTGTGTGTGTGTGTGTGTGTGTGTGTGTGTGTGTGTGTGTGTGTGTGTGTGTGTGTGTGTGTGTGTGTGTGTGTGTGTGTGTGTGTGTCCTACTTGGCTTGGAGAATCAGATCACAGTGCTTCAGAGGATCGGTTTTGTTTAAATGTTGGGGTGCCAAGCGGACCGATCTGACCCTAAAAGATGGAGCTAGACACACTGCAGTCTGTTGATTGGTCGATTTCCTCCGATAGCATCATGTGTGTAAATCACTTTAAAATCACCTTTGTACAGTTTGTGGACGTTTCGGTGATAAAAAAGAAAAAGATGATCCTCCTCCTCCTCCTCTTTATTTCTGTATGCCAGGCAGGAGAAGAAGAGAACTTTAAGCTTTTAACCCCCTCGACCCCCAATCTGCTCTCCCCCACCTACAGCCAAAGATGAATCCATCCCTGAGTCCCCAAACTCATCTCCAAATCTTTCTCATCTCCGCTCCTCCCTCTCCGTTTTTCACAGCAGCAGCAGCAGCGAGAGCTTTTCTTGGCTGTTTCTTCTGTTCAGGGAATTTAAGAATTAAGCGCCTGAATTCACCCCAAACGTCTGCCCTGCTTTCTCACCAAACATCAACCCTGCAGCACCTCTCTGCCTCGGTGTGTTTGTCCAGGTGAGAGGGACGCTTGTTCTTAATTAACGCTGACACGTGTATCTGAAGTGCTGTGTGTTTACTGAGGAGAGAGGCGTTAACCTGAGCAAACTGTTAGTATGACTCGTGCAGTGAGAGGGCCTTTAATCATCTCTCTCTTGACGCTTACAGACATTTGAAGGTGGAATACTTACATCCCTGATACGCCTCGCCTGCAGTGTGTAACATACCGTGCAGAACGGTGAGGTGAATGCTCCGCCCCTGATCCGCCCAATTGGAGGAAGCAACAGAGGCGTAATGGGGGGGAAACCTTTCTTACATTCTTTTTGAATTACCTCAGGAGGATCACCTTCTGCCTCCGCCACATTTATATTCCTGCACATCAACACACCCACCCACACCGCACTCTCAGGTCTTCTTCTTATTCTATTCAACTCACTGCAGCACCCTCTTGTCTGTCCACCGCCTGGCCAGATCAGGGACGGACATTCGACTTATGTTTCCAAATCGGCGTGCTGATTTGGGCGTCTGCATCATTTTCTAACAGCATTGTGTTTCATCTTTACTCACCAAAACAAAAACAGGGATTTTCAGACTTGAATAGAAACAGCAGCATCTCTAAAAGTCTGCATTAGAGGAGAGGAATAATGTCGATGCAGGTTGTAAACATAGCGAAGGTTGTGCTTCATGAAGACGAATCCTTTCTGTTGTTCCCGTTTATGTTGTTGGTGTACACCAGCGACACTCCTTCATCTCACTCTCTCCTTAAAATAGCTTTATACACGACTTCATGTCTCAGATATAAGCCGAGGAGAGGGACCATTCCTCTAGTTTGATAACAAGTTTACATCATGTCATTATAAGTCTAATAGGTAAAGGAGACATTCACCTGCAGGATTTCTTCATGTTGGAGACGATCATCTCATTCCTGTTTCTTTTCTGGCCTTGGTAAATTTCCTTCACTCCTTCAGGCACATGCATATACATGTGGAAGCTTTAAGAACCCTTTCAGATGCACATCTATGTTATCAGGTCCTCCTGCAGTGATCTGTGTTAATCTGCGTTTAAACATAAACATGACAAAGAAAAAACAAATCTTTTCTTGAAATCTCTTCCCTGCTGCAAACACAATCCTCTGATTACTGAGTGCATGCAAATGACTCGACTCTCCCTGATTCTGAGAGCACAAGAGAAAGAAATGACCCTCTCTCACGCTGAGCAGGGCTGACTTAGGGGTTGATGATCGCCCTTCCCCCCCCCTCCCCACAGGTCGTATAGAGCAGCTTTAATGGCTGCTGTTGTTTCACACTACGACCCAATCTGGAGGTGATCCTGGAGCCATCAGAGGGCTGTTAGCACACAAACAACAGCAGCTCTCCTGCTATCAGCTGCAGTAAAAACAGGCGGGGACCTCCTGCACATCAGGATGACTCCAGACCCACCTCATCCCTCCCCCGTCCCTCACACCCTCCTTGATGTGGATGCAGATTAGTCCGCCGGCGTGCGTGTGGAGAGTTTGTCACACGCTTGGGCTCAGATTGGACTCAGGGGTAGAGTTTTGCGGGGCTATGACAGGCGCCACGCCGCCTCACTCTGCTCTGCTCGGCTGCAGAGACGAGCTGCCATCTGGACGGAGCACAAAGAGCGCCAGAGAGGACGAAATAAAGACACTCTCTCTCTTTTTATAGAGTTTATTTCTTACCCTTCTTATTCCAATCCTCTCTGTCGCTCTGCCCCCCCCTAGAGCCTCACTACCGCTCCCTAATGGCGACTTTTTGAGCCCTGTCTGCAGAGTAGTTGTTACCGTGACAATCAGCATTGTTTTATTATCTCGCTGAGTCCGTCCAACTGAAACTGTGTGACACACAAGTGATCCAGAAATGTGCTGTTTTCAAGACTTGCTCAATTTAGTTTTTAATGGTGAAACATAAAAACGCTAAATCCCAAAGCCTCGGCTACGATCTCCGTGCTTGTACTTAAACTGCTGCATTATGTTTTCCCTTCTTTGTTGCTTCATCCGCTACTTCCGCGTCTTTTTTCTACGTCATGTCTTACCCCCCCCCCCCCCGTCTGACAGGGATAGTCTCCCGCTGTGACGGCTATATTGACGGCCATGATGAAGACAAAGATGGCGATCTGACTTAAATTAAGAGTCAGTAGCTTCCTGAGATGTTCCCATGTTGCTTTCTTGTGACATCAATCCCAAACGTTCTCTCTTTGGTTGTAAATGTGATCACCTGACAGACACTTTGTCATCTCTTACCTGTGTGCATTACTCTGCTTTCAGACTGGATTTCCTCCTGAGCGTCCCGTTGGAGTCGCTGATTGAGCTTCTTCTCCGTCACAGTTTTTCATTCTGGGATTTACATCTGAGAAATCTGGTGAGTACTATTACTTGAGTTTCTGGCTCTGTGTGTGTGTGTGTGTGTTTGCGTGCGTGTGCGTGCGTGCGTGCGTGCGTGCGTGTGCGTGCGTGCGTGCGTGCGTGTGTGTGTGAGGAGGTGTTTTTGTCAAGGTGGGAGATGACTCCTACAAAATGAGGACAGAAGCAGGTTTCAGTTTGTGTCTCACTGAATGTGTTCAGGAGGATTTCAGGGCTCCAGCTGATATTCAGAGGTGTCGTGTTTTTTTATGAAGTGTTGTTTTGGCTCTTTGTTGTTGGTTTCTTTGCGCTCACTCGAGTGTGGCTGTTTTTGTCGTGGTTGTTTTGGAGTCATGAGAAGCAGAAAACAGGATTTGGATGCTGTATTAACTTGTTAGAAACATCCTGTTTGCACACAAAGGTCATCTTCAGGCGTGAGAGTGTAATGACTTTGTTGTTGTTTGGAGGACAGCGCTGTTTTTCCACCTAGGCTTTTGTTTTTTTAATACATATTTTTTATGGGGGGCACTCACACTAGGCGATCCGTACCGTGCCCGAGCATGTTTGACCCCTAAAGTCCAAGTGTGAGTGCTCCGATCTGTGCTCGAGCACGGTACACTTCATGGCCCTGGCACGGTTGGAAGAGGTGTGCTCCGGCACGGTCGAGTTCATGCACGAGCACAAGCACGCAGGTACACAACGTGGACATGACTTAATAATGATCCCAGCCTTCCAATATCAAGAAACCGTGGAGTGTTATGGTTGTTTCTGACAGCTGTGAGCTCTGGAAATATCAGAACCTGAAGGCTTTGATTTAGCTCGAAAAGTTCATGAGTCTGTGTGTAAGGGGCTTTATTGGTGCAATTTCTGGTTGTTTCCTCCCTCCATGCACTGGCCTCTAAAATTTCCTATAGTAATGAACATCCGACTCACGGAAAGACCCCCCCCCATTATCTAATGCAGCAGGTGGGGAATTAAGCTTTTGGTTCCTCCTGGTAGATTTCCTCTTTGTCATATCCCGTCTTCTTCTTGTGCCCTGCAGAGATGATCTGTCAGTCAATTAAAACAACACAATCTACACCATGTCCACGAGGATCCTGCTGCATGCTTTGTGTGTATGTGATCTCATGCATGTTTTAAAAGCTGCACGAAAAGCCGTATTTCTGCGGCCCTGGGACTTGTGGTGGAAACAGACGGAGTGTGAGGCAATGTTCTCATCCTGATGAGATAAACAGCAGCTCCGTCGTCTGATCCGTCGTCCTCCTCTCCCTCGACTGCTGCAGATTATTTCCAGTTTGGGAATAGAGAAGCACGAGATCATCCACCAGCGTACTGTCAGCGCCATCACAGGACATAAAACTGCTGCTTGATTTAGCTGTGTGTGGGTGTGTGTGTGTGTGTATGTGTGTGTGTTGGTGTGTGTGTGTGTGTGCGTCTGTGTGTGTGTGTGTTAAAAGCTCCTCTCTCCCAACATGTTGAGATCTTAGTGTAGGTGGCTTCTGGAGGCGTTTGGATCCCATTTTTTGCAAAACATTTTCCCCCTGAAAAACCAGAGAACATGTGCTACCTGAGAATATTAGGGCTGCACAATAAATCACATGACATCGCTATAACAGCGTGAGCATTAAAAAAAAACTCATTGCCAAAGTCTGAAATAATCACAATAAAAAAGAAGAATTATTATATATAAAAATCATATTTTTCTCACTCAGCATGTGCATCACATTTCACCTGTTGGGAGGAGACGTCTGTCTGGTTCAGTTTGCTTCACACTGCACTTTGTCAAGCGCACCAAAGCCTGTCAAATGTTGTGCACTGAAGCCCCCCGCCACTAGTTGGGGCTGACGCTCCGCTCAGTGGCTGCTGCCATCCGGCTCTAATGCTGCACTGCGACCTGAAGGTATACAGCAGGACAGTGGAAGAATGGCATCCCATAGTTGGTCAGTATTTTGGAAGCCGGAGTACCCGGAGAGAACCGACGCATGCACGGGGAGAACATGCAAACTCCACACAGAGAGGCTCCTGTCAGACGGGGGTTCAAACCAGGAACCTCCTCCCTGTGAGGCGACAGCGCTAACCACTGCACCACCGTGCAGCCCCTATTTGCGAGCTAGCTTGTAACAAAGACAGCTTGTAACTTGCAATTAACGGTGAGAGCGCCCTCTGCTGGATCAAACTGCAAACGACTTCACACGGCCGTCGGATAGACTGTACATTTAGAATTTGGACTTTCTCTTTATGAAGAAACTCTTAAAATGCAAATAAAAAAAAAAAGAATTTGAACTTTCTCTCCCAGGTTCGAATGAATGTTAGAATTAAGAATAAGAATTGACTGATTTGGTCATTTGCAGTTGAAGGGTTTCTGCAGCGCTCATGACCTCAGTTTCAGAGCGTGTCTCACCAGCGCTTGTTGTTGCTAGGTTATGACCGTTAACTTTAGCTTCCTTCGGTAGTGACCATTAGGTGTGTTTTTAATAGCTCTGTGTGCGTAACATGGAATGCTTTGTGCATTTTAGACGTGAAATAGATGCAGTCTTTCAAAGCTTCTGTATTTTTTCGGTAGTAAGGATGATTAAATAACAGAGACTGTCTTTAATTATGGTGTATTGAATGTTTGAGAGCACAGCGATAAATCCAGCTCAAACGTCCTGTCCTCGTACCGTCTGAATGTTCTTCACGTATCCTGAGGAACCAGAGACAACAGGGCCGCTCTCTGCAGGTTACACTTCACACATTCACTTATTTATTCATTGCCCATATCAAATATATTGATTAGTCGAGCTTTAGATAGTAAATCACTCCCCCTGTAGAGGACCTGTGTGTGTGTGTGTGTGTGTGTGTGTGTGTGTGTGTGTGTGTGTGTGTGTGTCCTGTGGTTGACTCAGTGTAACCCTGGACCCTCCGTGTGCAGAAATGCGACGCCTCTGACTGATTGATGAGCTCTGCTCTCGGCTGCAGATGACCTGCAAGACTTGTAATGAGCTTTTACAAGGTGATTGACGAACCCACACACACGCACACACACATGCGCACACCCACACACACGCACACACACATGCGCACACATACACACACACACACACACACACACACCAGAGGAAAATATCCTCCCTCGCTGGAGTTCCCCAGACGGGATGACCTGCCGTGATCTTAGGGCACTCACCCATGATGCCTTGCTCTCCCGCTCCTAATCCCCTGACCTCTGAACTCTGAGCCCTCTCCTGCTCTGATTGGACAGATAAGAACCATCAGAGGTCATGTGATTTGCTGATAGGGTCGTCTGGGCCGCTGGGAGGCCGCTGGCTGTGTGTTTAATTAGTCGTTCTCAGCAGAGGGACAGTTTATTTTAGTCCTGGGGGGTTTTTGGAGGTGAGATAAAGACCTTAATGAGGGAGCGACCATGCGTCTTCATATTTACACGGTGTATTTAAAGAGCGCCATTATACTTGTGTCTGTTGTGCAGCTCTCAGTTGACCATAATGGAGATTATCGAGCTGCCCGTACAAACAGTATTGATTGGAGAAGCCTCTCATGTGGGACAAACCTCAGCGTTTAAGCCTCTTTGATGGTTCTGAGTGACAGCAGGCTGCGTTTAGTTTCATCTTTGGACGTCGGACAATCACGTTTTTTTGACAGACACGACATATTTATCGTTGCCGTGGAAACACCGGATGTCACGTCAAAGACAGCAGCATTAGGAAGCGTGAGCTGCTGCTGAAAGCTGCCGTACTGTAACTGTACAACGTCATGTAGATTATACTGAGATACGTTAGCTCGTCTGTAAACATATTCTCTTCCTCAGGTCGGTTTCACCCGGTCGTCTTGACTACGGTCAACTCGGAGTTTGTTTGTACACTGGGGGGGAGTAGCAGACAGAATCCCTCCCATGATTCCCCGCCAGCATCGGAGTCATCTTTTGTTATTGTTTTGATTGAGAGCCCCCTGGTGGAGGAATTTACAAACTGTGCCTTTTACACTTGTTTGAGTCGTGTCTAGATCGTGAATAAGCTCTAAAAGGAAAGATGTCCACCATTTCTCGCTTCTCCTACCTCAAACTATTTTGCCGTATAATGAACAACTTTATGATTTTAGACCAGACTTTGTTTTGGGCTCTTTCTAATGGCTAAGGCCGCGTGTCAACCTAGCGTTTATTCTGAGCGTGTATGTTTAAATTGTTTACAATGAGTAATAAATCGGTTTGCATGATGCATATCAACGTTTTGTGTTTGTTTGAAACTTGAATGTTATCGCCTGCGACCTGATCTCATAGCTCGCACTCGTCGTCTCTGCCATGAATTTAAATATGATTCCATAAATTAGAAGAAAATATCTCACGACTGAAAGAAATGGGTCAGAAATTCTGAAAAATTACTCAGGTCGTGGAGAAAAAAATCCCTCAGCCCTATTAGCAGCGCCCTCCCCCCGCCGATACCATCCCCCCTCCCCCTCGGTGCTCTGCTGTCGTTGTCTTCATAGAGAGTAAATGATGAAGAACCTCCCGTGCAGCCGTCAACGTTTGTTGCGACGGCCTCGGAGATGAGAGGAGAAGATTGACGGAGGGAAGAAGTGACGAGCTGAGATTGAGAGAGACAACATGTGATTCGTACAGTGAGAGGCTTTTATTAATGGATGTCAGCTGCAGATCCTCCTCACTGTATCTACTGTCACACACACACACACACACACACACACACTCACACACACACACACACACACACACACACACACACATTTATTCCCCTCGCTGTCAGAGAGATGAATCTCTGTTGGTGGATGAGAAGAAATAGAGTCGGGTCTCCGCGGGGGAAATGAACTCACAACTATACTTAATCATTTACCTCCACATCTAATCTCCCCACAGACCCCCCCGCCTCCCCTCCACCTCCACCTCCCCCCTCCTCCGATCTCTCTCTTTACGTACCTCGCTCGCCCCCTGCTATCTGACGCTTGAACTGAAGAATGAAAAACCTGAGATCCTGACACAGCTGCCTCCAGAAACAAACACCCGTCAGCACTTTGTGATTCTCAGGATTTCTGTAGATCAGCCGACAGCGGGAGGACTGAAGGGGCTGAAATCTCATCTCACAGCTCGTCTCAATGTTTATGCTTTTTGTGTAATTGGTGTAAAAATTGGTTAAAATACAATGAACACAGTCCAACATCTTTGAGGGAAGAAAGCCATCGACTCTGACATGTAAGACACTAAAACATGTTCAAACCTGGAATATATTTATCCACTTCTGCAGCGCTGGAGTCAGATTAAACTTCACGATTAGCTTTCTGGCTGCAGCCCCTCTCCCCTCTCTCTTTCCTCTCGTCCAGTGACAGAGGAAGTGGACGATACGTACAGCTGAAGTAATTCTGCAGGGTTAGAATAGTGAAGAATCACGAGAACTATTAGCAGCCTTTTTCTGCAACAGCGCCGTGATGAAGCTCCACCATCATCACGTCTCATATATATTCATATTGATTCCACAGCGGGGGAATATTGGTGTCCCAGTCTGTGAATTCACGGTGCCTGCTTCTACCTCTGAAGGCGGCACAGACGGGGGATCACTTCAAACCCCCATTACACCTCTGGGACATTCAGATTGCAAAACGCCACAGGAACGTAGATATCATGTGTTGAACGGGCTTAATACATTCACCCAGTTTGAATCTAGCGTTTCTGTGAATGTTGATTGATCTTCTAAATATAGTTTGATATCTTATTAACTGTATTGTCTGCCTGGTAAACGTTTCAAATGGCCGTGACTCATCCTGCACTCAGGGGCGTTTACTAATTTCCCGACCAATTTAAAAGCTTTACCTAAGCTTACGATCCAATCAAATTCATCCCAGTGTTATATCCCGCCTCCTGTCGTGTGATTGGTTCTGTCCTGTTTGAATGGAAATACGTCCCGACACGGCGGTTAGACCCTCTGTCATTTCTGTTTCATGGGGACGTTAGGACCACGTGTTTGTACGAGAATTCAAATTCATGTTTTTATCGTCCGATTAACTCAGAAAAATAACCTCAAAAGGACACAAGACGATCAAGATTATAACGTGGTGAATAAAAATGTCCCAGCATGCAGGAAGTGTTCAGACCCCCCCCCATACCCAAATATTTCCCTATGTAATGATATTAACCAACAGGTTGTTACTACATGTCGTCACAGTATATTGATTCCTCCATCAGCGTCCTGACCTCAGACCAGTCCGTGGTTAAATGCTGAAAGGAGGATGGGGGGGGTTCTTTGTGGCAGCAGCATTAATGCGTCCTGGACAGAAATAGCAGCGAGGTGACTCACCACATTAACGAGGTCTGACGAGGTCTCGCAGCATCAAAGCACAACACACACGCACTGCACTGCAGATCAGAGACATGAAGGGAGGTAAAGATGGCGTCCCGTTCACGTTTCATCTTCTATCAACCGTTAAGACACGACGCCACTTCAAAAACATCATATTATAGGACGTTCAGCGTCCTGTCTGTGACACTTCCTGTCTTTCAGTCCTTATTTTGAATACGTGATTTTATTGGACGTGGATCAAACGAAGTGAAAGGACGAAAGAAGTAGAGAGATAACGGAGGATCGATTCAAAAAAGTCATCCAGAGAGCGAGGATGAAAAATACACGAAGAAGTCAGAAATAAAAACGATCAAGTACCAAAAAGTTTGAAGACAAAAGGAAGTGTTAAAAAAGAGAGAGGCTGAATTATAATCCAGAGTTAGATGAAACAGATGAACTGGCGCCCCCTGTAGGAGACGGCTGGCTGTTAGTTGTCTTCTGAGAAATCTCCTTCAGCGACTGTTTGAATCAAGACATGACGGCGTTTATCTTGACGGCAAAATTTCACATTGCTTTTGATCTGTGCACTTTTTTAGGCGGGGTTGGGGGCTTTTGCCTTTATTTGATGGGACAGTGGATAGAGTAGGAAACAGGGGAGAGAGAATGGGGACTGACATGAGGGAAAAGAGCCACAGGCCGGACCAAGACCCGAGCCGCCTGCATGGAGGACCACCGCCACCCACATGGGGCGACCTAACCGTTAGCCATCTGCGCCCCGATCTGAGCACTCAAGGTGAAACACAGAGCTGTTAATGCTCCGAACAAACCTTAAAGAAATATTACACTTTCTACATTTCACCATTGTATTATGAATTATTATATTCGGGTTTGACGGATGACTTTTGGTACTATTTACCGTGCAGAAAACAGTTTTCAGCCTCTTTAAAAGCTGACTACAAAGACCAGGATGAGGATGACCAAGACAACACTAAGTGCACAGGTTCAAACGAGGCTAACATCACAGTGATAGGAAGGATGCAAAAAGCCTTCAGGATCAGTGAGTCAGTTCTGAGTTTGACATGAAGCTCACCGAGAAATGTCGAGATGAAAACATGTTCCTTCTTCCCCCGTGTCACTCAACGTAAACCACCTTTCTCTTTGTGTTCATGAATCAAATATATTTGATGTAATTTGACTTTTTTCCAAAAACACGTCATGCAGTTTGAGATTTCCTTCCTCGCAGGCAGCCGCTGTGTGCACTTCATCTTGTTCTGCTGCTCGGGGCTGCATGCAGCTCACCTGTCTGTCAAACTCATGTAACACTCAAGCTGAGTGACATAACCGACAGAACAGGCCGAGAACATTTCTGCAAATATCCAAAAGCTGCTAACTGAAACTGATTCTCAGTCAAGCATCAGATATAATTGATCGGCCTCGGCGGGCAAAGCTTGCAAATATTCTGTAGCATTTTCCAGACACGGCTAAAAACAGATTTAAGCCGTTTTCACACACGCACTCCTGAACGTTTCTAGATAATTTCAGGAGGACTGCTCCGGATATTCTCCTGACCCGGCTGTTCACACATGCACCTCACAGCGGGAGAGACTTTCCCTGTCGGACAGGACGAGAGCAGGAGGCGGGGGGCGGGGTGGTCTCTTGGGGCAAGACCTGCAGGAGCAGTGAACCTGAAACTTCTTTTCCCCGTTACCAGACGCATCTGATCGATTGAGTGACAGCGGTTTACATCAGCTCTGACTTCACGTGCAACAGTGTGGTTCACATGTGTAGATGTTACATCACACGGCTGCTCCTGCTGTGTGGGGTCGTGTTAAAGCTCTGCAGCATGTTTATGTGTGTGTTCTATACAGAGCGTGCTGTCTGCTCCTGTTAGCGCTGACGGCTGACAGTCGTGACAGTGCAGAGATCAACTGAGGGCAGCTTAATAAGACGGGGGACAGGAAGAGGCTGCAGAGAGGCACTCCCCCCTCCTATTGGCTCGAGGTGAATTCTCCTGATTATATCCTGCTGCGTTCTCACATCAGCTCACTCGGACTTGCTGCAAAAGTGAAAAATGTGTCTGTTTGCGTTCACACATGCAGCTCCTCCGGGAAACATCCAGATTTTTTCAGGAGTTTTCTGCCAGTGTGAAAGTCCTACAAATGTGAAATTCATTTCAAAAAGGAACGTCATTATAATGAGACTGAAAAAAAGAACGTTTGCGCCCATCATACTTTGAAAACATGGAGGATAATTTGACGTCTCTTGCAGCGTTAAAAGAGACAGTAAGGTTAAACGTTTGATCTCGAGACTGGACGAAGTACAAGAAGTAATATATCGTCTGTTTCAATGATTTTACATCAAAGTCGTCGGAGAATAGAGAAAACTGAACTCGTGTTTAAATTCTGCAGGAGAAGCCGAAAATATGAAACGGTAATGTGCAAAAAAACGAGACATGTATAATGAAATGTTTCAGCCAGAATTAACAGAATTTGTGTTTCAATATTCTTAAGGTGGTTATTTAATTGTAGTAATCCTCTGCTCTGGACTAAACCCATCGATTCATATGATGATGTACTGTAACAGTTCAATCCACCATCTTTTCTGAGAAGCATCGTCTACAAAGCTTTAGTCGTGAACCTGCTTTGATTAGGTCGTAGAAAGTTTCCGTCTTCAGGCCGCTGTGTAACGACACACATGATTGTCAGTGCGGTGAGGCAGGAGGAGAGTGTGTGGGCAGACGCAGCGACCATGCAGCCTCAGATGAAGCATGTTATCTGAGTCGGGGTCACAGAAAGAGCGGCTGGTGGTTTTGTTGCCTGCAGGCTCTCATT
Source organism: Tautogolabrus adspersus (assembly GCA_020745685.1). Lineage (NCBI taxonomy): Eukaryota > Metazoa > Chordata > Actinopteri > Labriformes > Labridae > Tautogolabrus > Tautogolabrus adspersus. Next base: position 34,348,190 of record CM036535.1, on the reverse strand, counting down.
CTGCCTCCGCTGAGATTCATCTGCAGCTCGGCCACATGATGGAGCGGCCGTCGCCTCCAGGTCGCTGAGCTTTATTTTATAATTTTCTCAAGGCTGATTCCAGCTGCTTTTTCCCAAAAAAACACTGAAGACGGACACACATGGGGTCCAGCATTACGATGTGGAAGAGTCCGTCCATCACATACATTTATTCTTCTCTCCTCTCATGTGTTAGCTAAGTGTGCAGGTGTGCATACGATCCACTGTATCTGCACGATGTTACAAGTGTGAAAGTGCATCTTAGGTCAACATATGTTGAGTTTAGGTGCAGCTCAGAAACAACACTCTCCAAGCGTTGGATTATATTCATTGTGTTTATGAGATATTTGTCCTTGAGGTTTGTGCAGACATGCAGAGGAGCTTACATTGTTCTGTTACTCACTGAGACATACTTTCTAGACAACATACCATTATTGTTTGATTGAGAGCCCCCTAGTGGCGGATTTTACATACTGAACGTTTAAAGATCCAACCAGTGAGATGTGTAGAGACTGAAATGATAAAGTGAGCTTCCTATATGATCAGACATTAAGGAAACATGCTATGTTGAAGTGCTGGCTTCTCTGACAACAATGCAGCAGCCAGTATGTCCTCCTTCTAACTTTAGATTCTGGTCCTGAATGGTCTGGATTTGTTTGGACCAGAGAAGGTAGGCGGTTTTAAGGCACCCCCACACGGCCGTTTTGGACGCCCCTCGGTTTGCCAGATATGAGAGCAGTTATCAGGTCAAACCAACAGGTGTTGCAGCGATGGAAGCGGGCAAGAGAACTGGTTCAGATAGAAGTGATTGTACCCGACCTAAAAAGCCTCTGCATGTTTCTAATAAGCTCCACGAGCAGAAACGTGCTCAAACTAGGATCAATATTGGAGATGCTTTTGAAAAATGGAGAGAGGTTAGAACACAGAAAGGTTTACAGACCGATGCAGAGCTGGCTAAACACTGAAGCTTCAGTGTCCACCACATGGTGACCTGCGTGAGCATCGACTGTAGAGAGGAGGGGGCGGTGTTTTGAATTTGGATTGCAGTACCTATTTTAAACACTAGGTGTCAGAGTTACATACTGCCCCTTTAATGTTATGACAAGTCTGCAAAATTGGAGCATTAAAGCTTTTGAGTTATTAAATGATGTGAAATAATGTTCTGAGTTACTTTGATGCATCTCCAGGTTTTTAGATATTTTAGTAACTTTGAACAAGAAGTGAATCTAGCCAGAGTTATATCCCCCATTAGTCTGTGCACAGTCTGTTTATTGGAGTTGCGTGGTTTTGTAGAGGAGGAAGGTGTTAGAAAAAGCTGAGTTGTCAAAGTCATCCAGATAATAACGGAGGCTGATTCATTATGTGACCATTTAGATAGAAGTGTTGGCCACAGAATGAGATTCTTTTTGTGGTGCAGTAAAAATGACAGAAACGGAAACTCGTACAGAAGTTTGTATTTTTTCATTTTTAGATTGATAAATCGTCCAGGGGGCAGGAGAGTTATTTCTGAGAGAAGAAAAACTGGAAAAAGTCAGGAATCTTAGTAACCGGCCGTGCAGGCGTTGGAGTCATGCGAATCGATCGTCAAACCTACGAACCCCCCACAGATATATTATGGTATGTTTGCTCTGTGGGACGTTATAAACCTGCAGCTGTGCTCGGAAGCAGCAGGTGAATATTTAACAGCTGACTGTTTATAATAGATTCTGAGCAGAACCTCTGACCCAACACTCGAGCATCCTGAAGCGGACTCTGTGGGTATCTGAATGTTCAGTGTGTAGGCAGCCGGAGCCGCGAGAAAACAGACAGGAGAGCTCTTGTGTGTGTGTGTGTGTGAGAGAATCTGTAAACTGTGAGTCTATTGTCATATTATTTATACAGTTTGTGTGGGTGTGCAGCACGGAGCCAGAGGGCAGCACATGTTTACACTGAGAGAGAGAGAGAGAGAGAAGTGAACCTCTGTTTTATGAATTTAAAGGAGCTCGGCTGTTTTTGTCTTTAAAGGACGTTTAAGTCTTATGGATTTTAAACACTGTGAGATTGATTACGACGCTGCTGCTTGATCAAATATGATTATTTAACAATGGGATATGTGCGAAAAGCTGTGTGTGTGAGTGTGCAGTTCTACCTTTGTGATGAAGTTTAAGTCTAGAGAAACGCTGGATACACACTGCACGAGTTTAGGTCCCATTTATCAAACATGTTTGATATTTAAAGGTCACATATTATGCAAAAAAACATTTCACCATGTTCCTCTAACTCTAATATGTGTCTCTAGTCTGTCTACAAACCCCCCAATGATGAGAAAAGTCCATCCTCTCCGTCTTTAGCCTGCTCCTCTTTTCAGAAAATGTGTGCTCAAACAGGCCGTTTGGAGATTTTCCCTTCATGACATCACAAAGGGCAGTAACCCCTCCCCCAGGTGGGTGACACTCCCACAGCTAGGTGTTTGTTCTGCCTTCTGAGTTTGCCTTCTCACCGTAAACAATAGGACATGGAGCGAGAAAGCCTGAGCCACCCAAGCCCTTCCAGAGAGGGGCGTGGTCAGACACAGCTCATTTACATTTAAAGCTACAGACACAGAAACAGCCTGTTCTGAGCAGGGCTGAAATAGAGGGGCACATGTTTTGTAGAGCTCTTATTTAAACATGTTGAAAAGGAGGAGAATATATGACCTTTTAGATTCCAGATCAGGCTGCCTCCAACAGAATACCCGCTATAGCCAATGAAAGCGAGCAGACCAGTAGGTTGTCATGGCTTGATTAATAGGGAAGAAGTTTTTGGTAACTGGCCTCTTACTTTGTAAGTGGATTTGCGGGGTCAGCGTCTCTGTGCTGAAACTGAAGCTGCACAGTTCATCTTCCACAGCAGGAAGTGTCGTATCGATGGAGCAGATAAGACTGAGAGGCTGCAGAGTTCAGACGTCCCTGGAAGTCAGAAGGAGGAGGAGGAGGAGGAGGAGGTGCAGCAGGTGCAAGGGGGAAATCTGACTCCTCGACCCTGTTCTCCGCTGTCCACTGACACCCCCCCCCCCCCCCCTCCTCCACCTGACTCTTTCTATGTTCACTGAGGACAGTCGAGCCTGCGTCTCACTCCTTGTTTATGTGCTACCAGCCAGCAGTAACACCTCCTCTGTGGGCCCATCAACCTGACCTCTGACCCCATAACAAGGAGGGAAGTGTTGATGTTAAATTGTTAAGTCGTCTGGAGGACGGTCACCTGATCCTCTCGCTCTCACACAGCTCACAAGCAGAGGACAGCAGGCGGTAAGAAGCAGGTTGTTTTTCTTGGAGTAAACTGCAGGAAGTGTCGTTGACCTGCTGACCCGTGTTGGTTAAAATCTGGTTTCATCTCCGAGGAGAAACATTGGCTCACACTGCAGTGCTTTCCTTTCTTTCTTTCTTGGACATAAAAAGTTAAAGACCCAACAGAGATTTCTTTGTATTCGTATCTCGTTATAGTCTTTTTTATGACAGTGTTGGTCACTCTTTCTCCTCGGGGGTTGTCATGACACCAGATACTTAAACTTCAGTACAATTCTACTAAAAATCAAACGATACCTTTACCTTTGTCGACTCCAAAACAACGGAAATAGAATCCTAGGCACCTAAGATTGAGTCTTTTCTTTGCTTTTAATCAGCAATGATTGCAGGTGAACTCCTGCACACAGTCTTAATGCATGTTTCTGGGGGCGCCTGTAGCCTAGTGTTTAGTGTGCACACCCCATGTACAGAGGCTATAGTCCTCCAAGCTGGTGGCCCAGGTTCAAATCCAACCCTCGCTCCTTTCCTGTATGTCATTTCCCACTCTCTCTCCCTGATTTCTGACTCTATCCACCTACTGCCTCTAACATAAAGGCATAAAAAGCCCCAAAATAAACCTTTAACTGCATGTTTCTGTAGCGAAACGTTGCCAATGTTTTTGTGCAATTTAGAGAGAGCGCTCCCTCTTTCTCTCGCTGCAGCTTTTGGTTTATTATAAGACTAAAGAGCTGTGCTTTCTTTTTTAAAGCTTCTCTACTCTTTTATACTCTGTTATTAACGGTCCCATATAATACTCGTTATACTCAACCAGTGTAAATAAGTCTCAGAGCTCCCCAGAACATGTCTGTGAAGTTTCTTGTTCTAAATCCACTCTGATCCTGTATTTGATCATGCCTATAAACCCCTCTATTTAAGCCCTGCTCAGAACAGGCTGTTTCTGTGTCTGTAGCTTTAAATGTAAATGAGCTGTGTCTGACCACGCCCCTCTCTGGAAGGGCTTGGGTGGCTCTGGCTTTCTCGCTCCATGTCCTATTGTTTACGGTGAGAAGGCAGACTCAGAGGGCAGAACAAACACCTAGCTGTGGGAGAGTCACCCACCTGGGGGAGGGGTTACTGCCCTTTGTGATGTCATGAAGGGAAAATCTCTAAACGGCCTGTTTGAGCACACATTTTCTGAAAAGTGGAGCAGGCTAAAGACGGAGAGGATGGACTTTTCTCATCATTGGGGGGTTTGTAGACAGACTAGGGACACATGTTAGTGTTAGAGAATTATGGTGAAGAGGATTTTGCAGAATATGTGACCTTTAAATAACAGAGATTGCATTGTTTTAAAAAGCATTGAAGTATCAAACATTTGGATCACAATCCTTGGAGATGTAGACCCTGCTCTCTGCAGTAGAAATGCACACAGTACCTCCTTATTTCCCCGCCCTATCACTCTCCATTTCTCAGTTGTAAACGGTTGCTATGATACACGATAGCAATGAATCTTATCACCAAATGTTCTTATGACCATTGCATCAGGATAACATCGTACTGCTATCTTTTACATTAACCTCTGCTATCTGACTGAGGCTAATGTAACCCAGAAAGGAGGAGAGATTTGTATCCATGATCAGAATCTTTCATATATTAGGTATAGAATAACAAAGGATAACCTCCTGGGGTTAGCGAGGCTGGAGGTAGAATCTCGTATCTTCACACACAGTTTACACTACAGGCTGTGATTACAGGCTGTGATTCCTGGGAGAGCTCATGCGTGTTGCAGAGTTCCCCCCCGGGGGCCGTGATCTCAGATAGAGTGTGACTTGTTTCCAGAGAGGAGATAAGAGCGGTGGAGGTGCGTTCGGCTCTCAGGCTCCCTGCTGATCCACTCCACTGATCTCGGGCTTTAATGAAGCATCTTTCAGCGGAGCTTCGTTAGCTCAGGCATGCGGCGTGCTCCGACTAGTCGCTCCATCCACTCTGCGTGTGTGTGCTCTGTAATTACAGAGAGCTACACTCTCTCATGATGCAACTGTTAATGTGGAACTCGCCTTCCTGCCTCCAGGCACGCAAAAACAAAGGATTAGCCAACGGATGAAATCTTGTTTGACAAATACAAAGCTACGAGTGAATACCTGCACAAGGCAGGAACTCCAGGTGTTTGTTTAACTGTTTCTACACCGGGTCAAAGAGTGTGCAAGTCACAGACTGTAGAGTGCAACATAAAAGAGTGGTTATATATTAAACCAGGACCTTCATTTAGACTAGTTAAAGCTGGTTTTAATTTGGGACTGGTTAATATTTGACTACAGCACCATGGACTTGTTTTAGTTTAGTTAGTTTAGAGTGTTTTAGTTTTGGTGATAAAGTGACCTTACTCTATGATCAGACATGAAGGAAACATGCTATGTTGAAGTGCTGGCTTCTCTGACAACAATGCAGCAGCCAGTATGTCCTCCTTCTAACTTTAGATTCTGGTCCTGAATGGTCTGGATTTGTTTGGACCAGAGAAGGTAGGCGGTTTTAAGGCACCCCCACACGGCCGTTTTGGACGCCCCTCGGTTTGCCAGATATGAGAGCAGTTATCAGGTCAAACCAACAGGTGTTGCAGCGATGGAAGATATGGCAGAACCATGGTCAAACTGGGATCAATATATATTACCATCACCTGTGTCCTGCATTGTTGTGCTAGGCTAATGTTAGCGCTCTTTAGCTAGCTCGTAGCTTCATATTGGATGTAAATTGACACAGAATGAGCGTGATCTAAAAACTCTACGTAACATCCAAATAATCAGTGAGTATGTTCTTCTTCTTCTCTCTAGTCCTTGACTCAAACAGCTTTTATACACAAGGGGAGGAGCCGGCCGTCCCGTCCATGTAAACACGGCTCTGACAACAACACAGCCAGCGGGACTCGAGCTTCTCCCTCATTGTAGACAGTCATGACTCAGAGACACATTTACACAGGAGAGACTGGATTTATGATTTATTTATGTGTACGTCACACATTCTTCCTTTTAATTAAGAAAGATTTGTGATCGCTGAACCACATTTTCTGCGTCATCACGTTGGATTCAAAATAACCTCCTCTACCGACGAACAGCATGAACAATATGTCTGACTGAGTGAATAATGAAACCAAGTAGTTCTTTCTAAGAGTTAGGATAGACAAAGGCAGAAAACACAGTCGGGTTTAAAGTGTAGTCTCTCATTGTCGACCGGTTAATGTTCATTGGTAAAGAGTGAACAAAGCTGCTGCTCCCTCTGGGGACAAAACAAATCCAAACTCTGCTTTTTTTGTCCTGAAAGACTTTTGCATTCCTCGGCTTAGACAAAAAAAAAAACACAACGCTCCTCTCTATTATTCCTGACTGTATGTAAGGTGACACCTCTCCTTTCTCCCTGTTATTTCTCCTTTTTCCACCTCCCTCCTCCTCCCCACTTCTGTCTAATGGAGCTGAACCCACTTCGGTTACAGCCCAGAGAGGAGAGGAAGGGGGGGGGGGGGGCTGAAATCAGAGCTGAGGTGGAGGCGATTTATGGCGTGTTTGTGCACGGGGAGGAAAAGGAGAAGGAGGAGGAGCAGTGGGAGGAGAGCGTCAGAGAGAAGGAAAGGAGGGCAAGAAGCAGCAACAGAGGGTGAAGAAGTGGGACAAAAGTCTGCAGAGAGAGAGAAAAGAGCTCTGGAGTTTATTGTTGGAGCTCTAAAAGAGGAGGATTAGAAGGAGGAGGGGATGTCGAGGAGGAAGAGCGGTCGACTCCCTCGGCCGTGAAGCTGAACTTGGACTCGTAACCACATGTTTGGATCGTACTGAGCGTAGGAAAGGAAGTCTCCAGGTAGGACAGGGCGAAGGTCGCTGCTGCTGTGCTGGTCACTGGGTGTCTGTGTGCACGTGTTTCCTAATGGTTTGACTTGTTTCTGTTTATCCTTTTGTTCATACGAAAACAGCAGGCTTGTAGACAGAAATGGCGAAGTTAACTCATTCTTTTCTCCAGTAGAGGTACAGATACATGTGCAGAAGAGGCCCTGGTTAGAGAAGAAGCATTAGTTCAACTTGCTTGCTGGAGTTTAAAGTGTTGGCTCTGAATTGTCATCGCAGTATTGAAGTATAACGTGTCCCTCTGGAGGACATTTCTACGGGCTGTTTGTGTGCAAAGCTAGCAGAAGCTCAGCTCATCTTTGGAGACTTTAAAACTGACATCCCTCCAACTTCAAATCAAAGAACCACAAAGTGAAAACTAATGATTAACTTTGCTCCAACTGCTTCACTTTCATCCATGTGGCTTTAAGTTTCCCTGTCGCTCTCAGACCTCATTCACTAGACGTCTCCTCTCTCTGTTCTTTGAGTCCTGTTATATCTGTCATGCATGACACGGACCATCTTTTCTTTGTGTTTTTGTCGCTTTCAAATTGAAATATACCGAAAAATACCGAAGTAACAAGCAAGTTTTGAAGTGTAAGAAGTAGGAACAGATGTTTTTGTTAAAATGTTGGGGTAAAAGTAAATCATTGTCAGAAAATTGAACAAATACTAAAGTCCAGCAGTAATGGATGGAAGAAGCCCTGAGGATGTTTCTAGATGAAACGCAAATTTCAAGTCAAATTAAAACCTGGCCCATGAATCGACCAGCCAATAATTTTGGCTGACATTAGCATATCTAGTGACTATTGGTATCGGCTAATTTTATGGCAGATGTGCTGATATTACTAGAGTTATTAACCAGTCAAGTAGCATTTCATTTGAGTTGAGTGACCGTCTGATTTTTTACCTCCCTAATATCCATGTCGGTATCGGCACCAAAAATCTCATATGGGTCGTGCCCTAATATTTACAGACTAAGAAAAAAAAAAAACAGCACAATTTATTTGATTTCATCTGCAGGTAAACAATGTCATTTGGTTAGCTGAGTGTGGCTAACGTTAGCAGTGCTCGTCCTCCTTGCAGGTTAACGTCCACGTGTCTGTGCTAAATGTGGTTACATTAGCATGCACACATTTATATCTCAATTTTCAAAAACAAATTCGACCATCTGAGCTGCTTCTACGAGATGCTATATCTTCACTGTGCTTGTTTACATCAGGGTAGTAGAGCCAGAGGAGAAAGCACTTTAGCTGGAGCTATGTTGGTCTTTTGTAACAGCACTGACTAGTGGCGGGCGGCTGCATTGCAGTTTGTAAAAATATCTTATTAGCATTGAAGGCCATCCTTTACAAATATTAGAAAGGTGTTAGAATGATGGCGACTAGCGACGCCGATGACATTTAACCGTTTAGTCGACTACACGCACACATCCCTAATTTGTGTTATTTCACCCCTCTGTCCGACAGCACCAACAACAGTGTTTATTTCATCCACATCATTTATGTGCTAGCAGAGAGTAAATGATTTTATGAACGATACGACGGTGTTATCCATAGTTAGGCGTGTAGCTGACCTGATTGACAGGCGGGCGCGGTGTAACGGTTTGTCAGGAGGCTTAAAACCCGCCTCAGCTCCAGCTCTCAGCCTGTCGTTAGGTTGACTGAAAGTTAGGTTGAGACAGCATTTCCAGCATGGAGAACGCCATCGATGGGACTCCAGTGCCCCCTGCAGGAACAGATGGGTGATGTCACTCAGGCTTGGTCCATTAATATTTACAGTCTATTTACAGGGTTGATAGTTAAAAGATCTCAGAAAAATAAATATTGAATAAACCTGAAAGGCAAAGCCACACAGTGAAGCTGAAGTTCTTCACGTCCCTCCTCTGAATGAAGATAAAAGAGAAAATAACGAGTGTAAAAAGGAGTAGGATGAATATTTCCAGGATCATCTTTCTTCCAGCGTGTTCGCTCTCCTCCTCCTTTAGTGATCAGAGCGTTTGTAGAGCAGGTTGTTGATCCCTCTGCTTCTCCTCTCATCTGTTGAGTTATCAAAGAGTTCTTTCTCTTCATGTCACAAGCCCCTGCTGAGCTTTATTTACCTGTTTGCCTTTGAGATGTTATGACAGGGCTTCTTTTCACCTCCCTGCAGCAGGAGGTGCACATATTCCTGACGTGTGTTTATTGTCTGATTTCAGTGGATTGCTTTCGTGTAAACGTGGCCTCAGTGGACGTACCTTCACTGCAATAGCATCCTTTCTGCATCCGCAGACTGAAGCAGTCTTCGAGAGCAAAATGATTTGTTCACGTTAAAAGTTAAGATTAGGGCCTGACCGATATGGGGTTTTTTCGGCGCCGATACAGATATCGATATATTGGCCGATATCTTTCTTAAATCTGTTTTCGATCTTTAGAGATAGATAACATAGATATACACATTATTGCAGTTATCAAACACTTGTGGAAAAGATTTATAACGAAGACAAGATGGTCACTCAACTGGAGACTAACTGAGCATGTACGTTCATCACCTCTCGACACTCTGCAGAGCGAGGATGCTTGTTGTAATCCATGTAGCGCCCTCTGCTGGTGACAGAGAGTGTAATACAATGAAACTCAAATGTAATGCTATTTGACTTGTGAAAAATTCTCGTAATATCAGCGCATTCCTGCGATAAAATTAGCCGATACCGATAGTAGGGCTGGGCGATATGACCTCAAATCAATATCACGATTAATTGAACATTTTACCTCGATTACGATTAATGTTCTTGTTTTTTGCCCTCTACTGTAAACATGCCCAACTATTAAAGCTGGGATATTTGTTCTAATGACAGAGTGATCATATCTGATGAACGTTTTTGTGGTTATTTATTGAATATTTCAAACTGAAATCAAAACATCGCTTGAAATGAAAACGACACATTTTAGTTTTAAAGTAGAAATGAACTTCTCTGAATCAGTAGAAAATAAATAATTAGCATTTCTTGCAAACAGTTTTCTGCAGTGTTTACATTTGACTTCTTTTGGTTTGGTGTCGACTGACGTTTCTTCCATGTCAAGGATTGGACGTGTCGTCACGTGACTCTGCCCAGAAAGTAATTGAAATAATCGACATGGACAAGATTACGTTGGTTAGAGGTTCTGAATGTCAGTTTCGATTAATTTTTGATTAATTGCCCAGCCATAACCGATAGTCACTGGATATGCTAATATCGGCCGATATTATCGGCTGGCAGATTTATCGGTCGGGCTCTAGTTTAGATGAAATTGAACTTGTTTATGTACATTGAACCGGCACGATTGCCTTCAAGGATTATGTTACAGGCTTTTTGAAATCTTTTTGAATTAGGAGTCCAAAAAAGATTAAAAAACATGACCTAGGTTAAAAATACTACAATGGTCCTCTACAGTCGTAGCATGCCCACCCAGTCTGGATGACTTGTAAGTGACGTTTTTGACTCAGATAATCTGAGAATTTGAAGATAGGCAAACACTGCTGGATGAATAAAACCTCCACACAACATCCACAGCAGTGTTAGGGTTAAAACCTCTGCGTGCTGAAAAGAGTGTAAAATGAAACATGTGGTCCGGTTCATGAGTGGGACAGAGAGGACAGTGTATCACTGTGAGATCCTGCCTGTGGCGGTGGGACTGAAGGGAAATGTAATGAAAGGTCACAAAGCCACTAATCCCACCTCAGCTTACTCTGATAAATCACAAAGAAATACACAAATAACGTCCCAGAGCAGCCCGCACGGCGACAGCACGGCAGATTAAGTCCAGCACGCTCCGTGACCTGAAGGAATCAAATTAAAATCAGAACAGGAGGATGAACCGCGGCGGCTGCATGTAACAGCAAATCATACAAAACAGAAACACGTCTTCATCGTTGATGAGGAAGATGAGTTATATTCAACTTGTGATGTAATATTCACTTCTGTGTCACAGCGGGATTAACCTGCTACCAGCCTGAGGAGGAAATGCTCTCTCCGTGCAGTTTGTGCTTTTTTTCTGCAAGACTGGAAAGAAGTTTTTATCATTTAGTGTTTGTCACGAGAAAACAAAAACAGATACTGTCAGCTGAAGGAAAGATTTAGTTTTTTTCCTGAAGAGCTGCTGCAGAGCTGTGATGCCGGTCACAGCGGGTGGTCTGTGATGCAGAGGCTGAGGAGGGAAAAAAATAGGGCAGTGAGATGCTGAAACACGAAACAGCAGTGCTTCAGGGCAGAGGACGGAGCAGAGCCAGTTTCTGAAGAGCTTCATGAGGCACTTTTCCTCACATTAGCTCTTGAGTTTCTTCAGTCAGTTCGCAGATATCTTGAAGTTGACGTCGGTGAGGAGAACATAGCAGCAGGTCTGTGATACTCAACACAAAAATGAAGAGAGGAAGACGTTTGTGGACGGTGCTTAGTCATGACAGAGATGCAATTTCAGCTTCCACTCGCTCTTTAAGAGCTGTCTCACTTCCTGATTAAACAGGTTTCCTGTCAGACGATGTTGATTGAGTTTATTGATGTCCACCAGGTAGATCATCTCTGTGATTCAGGATGAATATTAAAGGAGCAATATGTAACTCTGACACCTAGTGTTTAAAATGGGTACTGCAGTCCAAACTCAAAACATTGTAGAGAGCTGTCTCCCCCCCCCCCCTCCTCTCTAGAGTGGATGCTCACGCAGGTCACCATGTGGTGGACACTGAAGCTTCAGTGTTTATCCAGCTCTGCATCGGTCTGTAAACCTTTCTGTGTTCTAACCTCTCTCCATTTTTCAAAAGCATCTCCAATATTGATCCTAGTTTGAGCACGTTTCTGCTCGTGGAGCTTATTAGAAACATGCAGAGGCTTTTTAGGTCGGGTACAATCACTTCTATCTGAACCAGTTCTCTTGCCCGCTTCCATCGCTGCAACACCTGTTGGTTTGACCTGATAACTGCTCTCATATCTGGCAAACCGAGGGGCGTCCAAAACGGCCGTGTGGGGGTGCCTTAAAACCGCCTACCTTCTCTGGTCCAAACAAATCCAGACCATTCAGGACCAGAATCTAAAGTTAGAAGGAGGACATACTGGCTGCTGCATTGTTGTCAGAGAAGCCAGCACTTCAACATAGCATGTTTCCTTAATGTCTGATCATATAGTAAGCTCACTTTATCATTTCAGTCAGTAGATATTTTACAGATTGCTCCTTTAAGAGTAACATTGGACCGGACATTTCTGCTCTTCGGTGAATTGTTATACAATCCAAGGTAGTCAGTATTGAATTATTGGTTGATAAGAGATTTGATTTCTCTGATTTTTTTACAGTTGAGAGTATTATTTTATGGGAGGGATTTTTATCTCATTATGATACCGACTGCTACCGCTCATGTTCCACCCTAAATGAGGATTCACGGATAAAACAAGACTTTAACACCAGGGATGTGCGTCGCTCGCAGGCAGTTAGGACACTACAAAATCAAGCAGTAGATTCACGCTGATTTTGTCGCTGAGGCCCGCTCATATCGCCTGCTGTTAGGACAGCCTGTAAGAAATCTCAATGCACAGTGATACACGGGGTCCAATGACTGTAAACATTTGGTCTCCATATACAGAACATTTCCAAACAATCCCGCTTTCTTGCAGTGAACTCAAGAAGTTTTTCAGGAGTTTTTTTGTGTGTGTGTGTGAAAGCTCCAACACATCCCCATAGAGGTCACTAATAAGTGTGCATGTGAGGAGGATATAGGTTCCTTAATAACATATCTAGAACATTTATTAATTCCTTCTCCGTCAGGAAGTACAAGGCCGTTCATTACGACGGTGTGCTGAACAAACGTTTTTTAAACAGGAACAAATCTAATATGAAACTCTCCTGCTGGGCATGAAAACACTTTCATTAAAAATGATCAGAAGCTGGGAGGGATGATCACATTGCTGTGTACAAACAGGGTGTGTGATGACGTGTCGTGCATGTGTGAATGTGTGTACGGTTTATTAACGGATGATTTCCCGTTATTTGAGTCTTTTAATGCACAACAGGATCAGCTTTGATATCACTCCTGGCATTGTGACAGTTTTTAGGAGACTTACAGGAACGCATATCTCAGTTGCAGAAATTCAAAACTTTATTTGGACAAGCACTCTCCTGTCTTATCTTTGTGCGCGCGTGTGTGTGTGTGTGGGGGGTGTCAGGGAGGTCAACAGCGAGAGCGAGTGGACTTGATTACTCGTCTCCACTCTTATCTCCGTCCCTCTCTAATGCAGGAAGTGCCAGCTGATTATTCTCTTAATCAGAACTATCTCCTGTGTGATTAGCTCGCTGCTAAAGAGCCCTTCAGTCTGAGTGGGAACACGACCGCCGGACCTGAGCGCTGCTTTCAGCCCTTAATTGCATTATCATAGTGCCCCCCCCCCCCCCATGCAGCCCTGACTGAGCAGATCCACCGTGAGGGGAGACTCCCTGCAGGTGCAACCACAGGAATCCAGACAATTATCTGTTTATCAAAGGGAGTGTCGCTATTTTGATCTGAAGTGTCAGTGTTTTGAGGCTCGTTCTATCAGTCCACATATCGTTTTGTGCTTTAATACTTGCACATGGGGGGGGAACGCTGGGCGCTGCGCTTTTTCTCCAGGCGACCGCCTGCTGCTGCGAACGCTCTCTCCTCTTTGAACAACAACTGAAAAAAGACGCTGGCGCTAAGAAGAAAACGCCAGCTGAACACGGGGCCTTACTCAGTTAGATCCCAAATGATGCGCCGAATAGGGCCCATTCAAAAACACCAGAGCTCAGTCGTGGTTTGAAGTCGATGTTTACTTCCACGTCTTTGGATTGCAGCGCGACCTTCACTCTGACTTTGGAAACTTTCGCTTTGATCTGGCTTGTGGCTGAGTGACGGTGAGCGAGTGTTTCAAAGGAATGTCTGAGAAAGCAGCCGATTGTTCTCTCTTTGTGTTATCCTTTAATTTACAGCCATTAGACCGAGTTATTTGTTGCTCCTTCACTCTTGGTGCCACCCACGCGCCCCCCCGTCCGTCCCTCCAGTGCTGTCCTCAGCTCTGATTAGACGACCGAGGAGGCTGAAGGCGCCGCAGTCCTCCTCCATATAACACCGGCCGACTCTTTTGTTTTTACAGCTACAATTAGAGCCCCGAAGTGTAAGCGTTTTGTGCAGAATCAACAAAAGCTGCCTATTAAAGTTCTCTTTAGTGGCCCTGTCCCTCACTTTTATCTGCTGGCTGTGTTTATGAGAGTTTGAGGCTGAAAGGCCAATACTCTGCAACCCACAACTCAGCCTGGACCTTATTTACTGACTCCGTTCCCTCCTCCTTTGTGCTGTTTCATCTCCTCTCTATTGCCTAAATCTTCTTTTATTTTCTGCTCTCTGTCCCCGAGCTCCTGCATCTTTCATTTTCTTATCTCCCTTTGTCTTCCTCCTCCTCCTTTTTTTCTTTTTCTTCATTACTGTCCTTATTTTGTCTTCTTTATTTCCTCTTATCTGGCCCTCCTCTTCTCCTCTGTCTCACCTCCTGTCACCTCATCCCGTCTCTCCGCCCTTTCCTCTCCTCCCATCTCAGCACCTTTTGACGCTCCTAACATACAACGCAAACATGCACCTCGCTAATGAACTCATAAATCACCTGAAAAGCAGTTTAGAAGTTTACATCTCTGGTTGTGTTTTTGGATTTCTGCAGAGTTTTAAACTAATTAAGAACAGATAACTTTTATATGTGTTCGTTGCCTTGAAGTGACTCCGTTGTCCGCTTACACCGGTGTCACACAGGAAGTGATGATTCTTTCGACCAATCAATGGACTGCAGTGTATCTAGCTCCACCTCTTAGTGTCGAATCGGTACGCTTGGCACCCTAACAGAAGGGGAGAAGAAAAGTAGGACGGTATGAATCGGTTATTTTGGGACCCTTTCCAACTTTAGACAACGGAAACACTAATTAATACGTACTGAACCGAACAGAACTGAACGGTCCGCTTGGTGGAAACGGGCTTATAGGCTGAAGTTGGTATTTCCAGCATGGCAACCACTTCAGCCTATAAGCCCGTTTTCCACTTCAGTGGGGCTTCAAAATACCGACTAAGAAACCAGACGTCCATGTTGTATACAGTCTATAGAGTTTCCCAAATTCCTCCTCATTGTGTCTGTCTCTGGTTTATTTATAAAGAATCCCAGTAGTATCTAAGTCACTGGTGGAGGCTGTGGTTGGCTCTTCAGGTGGTGCTTTCATATTTCTTTTACTCTCTTCTCTTGTAGATTTGCATTTTGTTGTGTATGAACTATGGCAGAAGTCAGTTTAAATGAGTTTGAGAGCATTACATGCATTAAAGAGACGAGCTGAAATCAGACTAAATAAAAATACAAACAGGATCGAAAGGCTTATCCAGCGGCCGTGATGTTTGCGGCTGATCTAAGAATAGCTGCTAAGCTTTCAGGCTCAGGATCAAAGTGACGTTTGTCCTCAGTTTGGCATCAGACGGAGATCATGAAATATAAAAAGGGATTTTCCAGGGATGCAGTCAGTCAATTTCACTTTAATCTTCCCGTTACATTTTGATATTTGGTCAGTGTGAGCGGAGAGCTTCTTGTCCTGTTGGTGGCGTTAGAGGGAGGGTAGGAAGGCTTAAGAAACAGGAAGGTTCATCCTTCGAGGACGCCTGGGCGATGAAATGATCATTATCGCAACTGAATCTTTCTCAATAGAAATAAAACAAATGTTGGATAAAAGTTTGATTTAAATCTGTAATTCACCGACCCAGGGGATATGGGTAGGCGGGCTTACAAGAATAGACCAGAGCTCTATTCTATGTAAATGAGCGCCCAGACTGGCAGCATGTTTATCCAATCAGGTGCATTTATTGAAGCTACGTAATCTACAGCCGAAAACTTGGCTATCAAGGGTGGGTGGAGAGGTCCAGGAGTAAATCAGAACAAGCCAATTTTTCAGTGTGTAGACGCCCATCAAGCGGCGAGCCTTGCATCCTCGTCTAAAGCAGTCGAGCCGTAACGTTAAAGGCAATCCACAAATCATGAAGACGGATATTCTATCTGATTAAGGACTGAGTTGTTCTCAGAGTTGTTTGTTGAAGGTCATGATGGGTGACCTCTGGAGGCTGCAGAGGAAAGCTCTTGATGTGTGTGTTTTATTATGAAGCTGAATCAGCTGCAGAGAGAGAGCTGAGCGTCCTGACACAGACGTATGGAGCAGGAGACTCTCCTCACAGCTGAGGGTCAGTTTCATCCTGCAGCAGATAACAGACGTGCATGCATTTCTCCAGACTCGGTAACGTGGCTCCTTTGTTTGTTTGACTTCAGAAAGCTGCCGTCTGTCTGCAGACTGACGTCGTCTCCCCGCTCTGCTTCTCACTCCTGCCTCCAGACCTTTGTGTCTGTTTGATTTAGTCTCTTAAGGACGCCCGTGCTCACTCTCTTTCTCTTCTTGCTGCTTTTCATCACAGTTATCTGCACGCCGCTGTGTCCTCCAGCTGCTCTTACAAATAAAACTCATCATCCGAAGTTCACAAAGTGACTTCTCACGGCCACTCAGGGAAAAGTGTTTGCTTTCATTACTTCGTCGTTTTCTTTTGATTGCATTCAAAGATTTTATTATAAAGCAGATATATCGATCTATAACACCAGACCTCGTTTAAAGAAAGTCTTTATTTAACTGTAACTTTGTAAAGAAGTCTTTGGGAGTGAAAAGAACAGAATAAATCAGTTTTAATTAAAAGTGAAAGCGGAGGCAGAGTTCAGTCGGTTCATTTCTAACGAGTATAATCTTCATAGTTGTTCCGTCTCCTGTGGAGTCTGTTTGTCAGAGCGGCAAAAAACAGAACATGACTTTTTTTGGGAGTTATTTTTGATCTGACTCATGTGTGTTTTTTTTCCAAGCTGATTTCTGATGCAGAAATATTAATGAATTTTTTATTTTTAAATCTTATGCCTGTCCATGGATTACAGATTGTTTTTCCAGCATCATGCAGTTCTAAGGTCAAATCAAATTTCCCTTGAAGAAAAATTAAAACAAAGTAAATGTTGGGTTTAATAAGAGCACGGACGTCCACTGGACCAGAGTTTACATAAAGAACTTAAATAAAGGCTCAACTAAATCTCCACTTTCTCTTCTTTTCTTTTTAATTATGATGCCATAGTAGTTGTATTTGTCCAAGCAGCAACCTCAGTTGATGAAGCCAAGGGCAAAATCCTGCAGTTCCTCGTGTGTCCACTAGAGGCTGGCTGCAGAAGCACAGGAAGTCACATACACACCCATTCAAAAAGCCTGTTTTTACAGCAGACATTAACATGTTTACAGCCTGGTTCAAAAAAACAAATAGGTCTGATTAGCTCATGTCTCGATCGACACACACTGTACGGGGGGGGAATTTTTTGATGACTCATCCGTTTAGATTTGATGAAGGATAAGAGTTATTCACAATAAGGCGTGTAGCTGACCTGATTGACAGGAGGGCGCGGTGTAACGGTTTGTCAGGAGGCTTAAAACCCGCCTCAGCTCCAGCTCTCAGCCTGTCGTTAGGTTGACTGATAGTTAGGCTGAGACAGCATTTCCAGCATGGCGGCTGCTGCCAATGAGCCTGAGGGTGACGTCACTCAGGCTTCGTCCATTAATATTTACAGTCTATGGTTTAATCATATTGGTAGTTTTTTGTTCTCTTTCAGCTTCTGTAGTTACAGACTGAAGCGGGACAGCTCCGTGTTCCTCCACAGAGAGGATAAACACCATATGACCGTTTTTCGACTCTTTGAATTCAAGTTTTTTTGCTTCCTGTTACCTCACCTTTACTTCTCGGTCTAACCTGGGAATCGTTGTTTTTAACTCTTTCTTCTTCTTCTCTCCTCAGATGAAAGGATGCTGCAGGGATCCCACGAGGGACTGAGCCCTACCTGAGTCCTCCCCCTTTCCCCCCTCCTCCCCCCACCCTGACCCTCCCCCTCCCTCCCTCACCCTCAGAGCCCTCAGCGTCTCCGTCCCATCATGAACCTGCTGTGTCGCGGGCGCCTGAAGCTGCTGGTGGCGTCTCTCACGGCCGTCGTCCTGCTCACCTGGCTCTACCTGCTGGCTGGAAACCTGGAGAGTGAGTACACACACACAAACGTGCATTTAAAAAGGGAAAAATAAACCCAGGTCGAGTTCTGCCAGGCGTCTCTCAGCATTCAGTGGTAACCTCGCGGAGTCCAGAGTTGATTTACAATCCGAGCTGAGTCGTGGTTTGGAGTTCCAGGAATCCAACCAGCAGAGAACATCAATTATGAGACGCTCGATGTTTCCTCGATCCGAGCACGAAGTTAAATTTTTAAACACATGGAGCCCCTTTTCTGTTCAGTTTGATTTCTCACTCTGACGTTCCTCAGAGCCAGCCAGGCCGCAGCAGCGAGCCGCAGTCAGCACTTTGTGTTTGGATCACGACAGCCGGGGTCACGCCGCTGCCACGCTGTTTCCCGGAAGAACACAAACACACATAAAGGCAACAAGAAAGTCAAAGGCACATCAGACGGAGCTTCAGATGCCGCTCTTGATAAATGTTTGATTCTTTTTATCTCCAGAATTTATTTTGTGGGGCTTTTTTCATGCCTTTATTTTAGAGACAGGACCGTGGATGGAGTCAGGAATCAGAGAGAGAGAGAGAGG
The DNA here is from genome assembly GCA_020745685.1 of Tautogolabrus adspersus. Classification (NCBI taxonomy): domain Eukaryota; kingdom Metazoa; phylum Chordata; class Actinopteri; order Labriformes; family Labridae; genus Tautogolabrus; species Tautogolabrus adspersus. The sequence continues at coordinate 34,329,431 of CM036535.1, read as the reverse complement.
GGAATGACACGCAGGAAAGGAGCCACGGGTTGGATTCGAACCCAGGTCACCCAGTTGTAGGACTATAGCCTCCGTACATGGGACATGCACACTAACCAATATGTACTGCAGACTGCACAAAGGAAGTGGATTTAGTCTTTTTGATGCCATCGATTTATTTATCTTCTGCTCTCGAACCTCGAGTTTGGCATTTCGGCTCTTTGCCAAGTCGTTTTTTTGGAGCCAGAAGTGACCATATTTGGAAGTAGGGGGAGCAGAAAAGGAAGGTGGGGTCACCAAATGCTAAGTTTTCAGCTAACGCCAGCATGTGCTTGGTAAGCTATCTATCATCCATCCATTTTCCAAACCACTTTTCATGTTCTGGGTCGTAGGGGGCTTGAGAGGATCCCAGCTGTCATTGGGCGAGAGTACAGCATACACGTACGGTGCACTCTGGTCTGGTCGCCAGCCAATCACAGTGCTGAGTCAACCCACTGCCAATACGGAGGCTATACGGTGCATTCATGTGGTGTCAGACACATTGGAAAAAGAAGTTTCCAAGTTGTAAGATGTGCATGAACACTTACTCAAGTTGGAACGACAACTAGGAAACTTGGAAAAGAATCAGGTGCCCGACTTGACGTCGAGAATCGTCATCACCTGGGGGGCAAAATATGTATATGTTGTGTTAACATACTTTTTTATTATTTCACATTTTGCACATCAACTTTTTGCTCAAATATTACTTGTTACAGAGACACTGATCTTCTTCGTAGCATCAAGGCTGTTGTTTTCTGTTGATACATCATTCCAACTTTCTGAAATCACGTGAACACACTGAAGTCGGAAGAACGACTTCCCAACTCGGAAACTTGGACCACCCGAGCGGCACATGAATGCAGCATTAGTCCTCATCGCAGTGGCCACGGGTTCAAATCCGACCTCGGCCCTTTGCTGCCTGTCGTCCCCCACTCTCTCCTTCCAACACTTCCTGTCTCTCTTCAACATGGCCCTAAAAACAAAACTTTAAAAAATGGCAGCCACATTCAGAATAATCAAATGTTTGGTGTCACCCTTAACGCATACAGTAAAAATGTTTCTCTTTATTTATCTCTGTGTATGAAGTCCCAGTTCAGTAAATCAGCCTTGGTCTAACTAAATGATTTATAAACTGTAGATGTGAGCAGATAGCCAACTGGCGTGGTCAACTTTCCACTCTCAAAACTTCTCATAGATTCAACCCAACACTCATGCAAGCCCCAACGACGAGCTGTAACAGCTCTGCCAGAGTCCTGTGTGTCTGATGTCTGCTTTAATGTGGGATGTCGACTCATAGAATGACACTGATTGGTTGTGGCATGGAGTGACTCAAGGCTGCATAGGTTATTCTAAGATATCTCATACACACACACACGTGCACACACTAACACACACAATTCAATGTGTTCATATCTGATGTTCGTGCACATGTTGAGGTTAGCAGCAGGAATCTCTGGAGGGAAACCAGAGCGGAAAAATATGATTCCCCTTTGTTGATGATCCTGGAACATGCAGGACTGCTGAGTAATCATGTGTGTGTGTGTGTGTGTGTGTGTGTGTGTGTGTGTGTGTGTGTGTGTGTGTGTGTGTGTGTGTGTGTGTGTGTGTGTGTGTGTGTGTGTGTGTGTGTGTGTGTGTGTGTGTGTGTGTGTGTGTGTGTGTGTGTGTGTGTGTGTGTGTGTGTGTGTGTGTGTGTGTGTGTGTGTGTGTGTGTGTGTGTGTGTGTGTGTGTGTGTGTGTGTGTGTGTGTGTGTGTGTGTGTGTGTGTGTGTGTGTGTGTGTGTGTGTGTGTGTGTGTGTGTGTGTGTGTGTGTGTGTCTGTCTGTGTGTGTGTGTGTGTGTGTGTCTGTGTGTGCGTGCACGTGGGTGCTCTGAGCAGGAGCACTCGGCTTCAGAAATAACCAACGAGCTTCTGTTGCTGTCTGTCTGTCTGTCTGTCTGTCTGTCTGTCTGTCTGTCTGTCTGTCTGTCTGTCTGTCTGTCTGTCTGTCTGTCTGTCTCTCTGTCTGTCTGTCTGTCTGTCTGTCTGTCTGTCTGTCTGTCTGTCTGTCTGTCTGTCTGTCTGTCTGTCTGTCTGCCTGTCTGCCTGCAGATCAGATTCTGGTCACTCTATCTGTCCTCTCAGGTCAAGTTTTCTCCGTCTCCGACTCCTCGTCTCGTCCTTCCTCTCAAACTCAGGTTGGATGATTGAGCACAACTCTAGTTAGTTACTACCGAAGCCGGATCGTACGAATGCTCTGCAACAGCCTGAAAGATTTCCATTTGAGGAAACAAAAACACTAAACACGTAAAGTCAAAAACACGCGCTACAAAGAGCACGAACAAATGCATTAACCTCAAACCTGCTGCAAATACATATAAGACAAACTGCTCCAGGCCTGTAGGGGGCGCTCAGTAGGAAATCCTGCCATTCCGAGTTTCAGTAAACATGTAAAAATAATGAGCAGATACATAACAGGAATAATTTACATGATGTTTTTATCACAGCAGCACACACAGCAACAGTACGGCAGCTTTCAGTAGCAGCTCACGCTTCCTTATGCAGCGGCCTTTGACATAACATCCGGTGTTTCCACGGCAACGATAAACATGTCGTGCCTGCCATCCCTGCCTCTGCAAAAAGAAACTTCCCATTACATCTAAACTGAAGTCCACAAATAGCAGAATGAATTCAAATAAATAAGGAATAAAAAGAAGCAGACTTTGAAAGAGCTTCTTTTCGTTCCTCCTCTGTCACTTACATCTCCTCTCTCACTCAACAAGGCTGGGAGCATTCCCAGCATGCCTCACTTCAGCTGTGGGCCAGCTGCTGCTCCGACGGAGGGAGAGAGTGAACGAGATAGGACGAGGAGCAGGGAAGAAATGGATATGTTACGGACATGAGACAAGGAAAAGAGAGACTTAACGCACAAACACAGAGAGAAGGATGGAGGAGAAAGAGAAGGCAGGGAGGGTCGAGCGACAGGTTGAGAGATTAGAAATGAAACAGGAAAAGGAAACCGAATGAGGAGGAAGAGGAGATTTGGCTGCAGTGGAAATGAGGAGAAAGAAGAAGAAGAAGAAGGAAACCAAGAGAACAGAATTGGCACCCATGTTTCTTAGAAATGACCACACCGCTCTCCTGATTACATCGTAAATAATAACGTAATCCCCGTCTGGATTATGTGCAAAGAGCTCGTGTTTCAGATTGAATCAAACACGATGTTAATGCACCGCTCTGGATTTACGACACTGATCAGAACGCAGGAAAAGAAATGTTTGGTGCTAAAAATAAACTCTTATTTCACTTCAGTCTTCTTAAAGGTGGAGTCAGTAGCATTTATAGTTACAGCTTGAAAACACAACATTCAAACTGGGCCCCTCCTCCTGGGCTCATCGCCGCCAGAAGCTCACCCTCTCTGCAGGACGTAGTGTGGACGTTTACTGCTTGTACCTACACTGCAAGCTAACGCATGCTAGCACAAGCTAACCGCCAGTGTTTGGAACCTGCCTGTCCAACAGGAAGCAGACATGGGGTTGGATTCTCCAGCTCCTGCAGAAAACTAGAAAATAAAAAGCTCAAGTCCATTAACCATTTACCTTATTTATTTCACATTTTTGTACACAAAATAAATGATCAAACCACCACACATCCTAGCTCCTCAGTCATTCTGGGTTTTTCTTACACCCCTTCCCGTTCTGTCAGGAGGGCAGGAACGGGGAGGGCGGTGAGAGGGGAGAAGGCGAAGTGTGACGAGCCAATTTTCACGTGTGAGACTCATGAGAATGTGTTGTGAGAAAAAATCTCCATATGTTTGAATCATCAGCGAGAAAAGCACAACGTACGAGATGCCACAAGCTGGAGAACAAGTTTACACTTCCTGTCGTCGTGTCAGATTAAATTCAGAGAAACTGAAATCAAACCTTACAGCAGCTGCTGTCGTCCATGTTTCCTCCCGCTGAGTGGGAAGTAAATAAACAGAACTTAACATATTCACATAGTGGACTCTGGCATCCCACAGTCAAAAAGGGGAATAGAAACATTAAAGTGCACTTCAGACGGTCTAAACCTATTTCCTCTCCCCCCCTCAGATGGTCGCTCCCTCCTCCTCGCTCCCTGCCTCCCGGACACGCCTGCAGCCCGGGTCCTGGAGCGAGCCGTCCTTGAGTCGCGTGTCCGAGAGGTGGAGGAAGAGAACCGGCAGATCAGGCTGCAGCTCAGCCAGTCTCAAGGCACCGCCGCACAGCCGCCGGACGGTAACTATGGCAACCAGCAGTGGGGAGCCTCGGCGGACACGGGGCCCGAGGACGGGGACAACACGGCCGAGGAGAAGAACAACCACACGGAGTGTCCTCGATCGCCCACCGTCCAGAAGTGTGAGGTAAGGAAACAATGACATGTTAACATGCCACACAAAGAGAGAGAAGGTGGAGTCAGTGAGGAAGGCGGAGTCAGTGAGGAAGGTAAGACAGTGAGGAAGGTGAGACAGTGAGGAAGGTGAGGCAGTGAGGAAGGTGAGGCAGTGAGGAAGGTGGAGGCAGTGAGGAAGGTGAGACAGTGAGGAAGGTGAGACAGTGAGGAAGGTGAGACAGTGAGGAAGGTGAGACAGTGAGGAAGGTGAGGCAGTGAGGAAAAATGGAGGCAGTGAGGAAGGTGGAGGCAGTGAGGAAGGTGGAGGCAGTGAGGAAGGTGAGACAGTGAGGAAGGTGAGACAGTGAGGAAGGTAGAGGGAGGAGGCAGTGAGGAAGGTGGAGGGAGGAGGCAGTGAGGAAAAATGGAGGCAGTGAGGAAGGTGAGACAGTGAGGAAGGTGGAGGCAGTGAGGAAGGTGAGACAGTGAGGAAGGTGAGACAGTGAGGAAGGTAGAGGGAGGAGGCAGTGAGGAAGGTGGAGGGAGGAGGCAGTGAGGAAAAATGGAGGCAGTGAGGAAGGTGAGACAGTGAGGAAGGTAGAGGGAGGAGGCAGTGAGAAAGGTGGAGGGAGGAGGCAGTGAGGAAAAATGGAGGCAGTGAGGAAGGTGAGACAGTGAGGAAGGTGGAGGGAGGAGGCAGTGAGAAAGGTGGAGGGAGGAGGCAGTGAGGAAAAATGGAGGCAGTGAGGAAGGTGAGACAGTGAGGAAGGTGGAGGCAGTGAGGAAGGTGAGACAGTGAGGAAGGTGAGACAGTGAGGAAGGTGAGACAGTGAGGAAGGTGGAGGCAGTCAGGAAGGTGGAGGCAGTGAGGAAGGTGAGACAGTGAGGAAGGCGAAGGCAGTGAGGAAGGTGGAGGGAGGAGGCAGTGAGGAAGGTGGAGTTGGTGATGAGTAAGCTTACAGGGACTAAACCGTCTTTGATGTGTGTTCAGCTTCAGAGCTTTTCAAAGACTTTTGCTGCTTGAAAAGCAAATTACGTGAAATTATAAATATCCAAGAGACTAAATATGAAATTTCTCATCCAAGACGGGTTAGGAAAATAGGAAAAAAAATATTCTCCCGCTGATCTCCTAAAATAAGACGGAGGGATGATTCACAGAGAAACGTGTGACTCAGAGTGTTTGAAAGACTCATGGCTGCTGCTGCTTCGCTAAAACTCTAAGCTGTTTAACCTCCTCTTGAACCCGTTGACCCCTCCTCTTCCTCTCCTCCGTCCCTGCAGCTGATCCATGTAGCGTGCGTTTGTGCCGGTCACAACGCCAGCAGAGACGTGGTCACGCTGGTCAAGTCCGTCCTCTTTCACAGGTGAGTCTCTTTATTTACCACAGCAGAAATGTTCAATCTGTTTGTTCATACTCTTGTCTTGGACCCCGGGCCCTGATCCAAGTACACATGACCCCAAAGTCCGGTTCATATGATCAGTGTGAACACGACCGTACCGTACTCGGGTACCATGCCCGACTCCGCTTGAAAGGGTGGTCTCGGGCATGTTTCATGTGTACTCGAGTACGTTCTGCGGGAGATGTGAATGCATTCGTGCTAAAACAGGAAGCTGACCACTATTTGACGTCATTCTAAACGGCTCCTGTCGCTTCAGAAACAATCGTATCCATGCAGCACTCAGCTGCACGGTAGATGTGGACTGGACGTAGGAAGAGGGTCGTTGTTGGCACCTCAGAAATAACAAAAACATCCACAGTTAGCAGGATGGACACAGCCTGCAAGTGGTTGCCATTGTTGCTTCTCCTTCTTTCTGCTTTTTGGTGGATTTGCAAACCAACTATGTGCATACTGCCACCTGCTGTATCGGACTGTGTACATACGCAGGTGTACTCGGGTACGGAACAGTGTTACCGATGTGACTGCAGACCAGGGTGGGCATGGTACGAAACAATCGTGCCTAGTGTGAAAACACCCTTAGTCTCTTCCTGCGTGATCACTTCCACTGCGCTCAGTGAAGTCTAATTTCTGTGCATCTCTTTTAGTACCGTCTGTTTTGCACTTCGACTAGCTCCAGTAAAGTAGTCGAGCTCTCAGCCTCCGGGGAAAGATCTGAAGTAGCGACAGCCCTCGAGTCGTGTTGCCCTCCTCCGCTGGTCACTTGTTGGTGTTATTGAGGAGTCTTCAATAAGTCCAGGACTCAACAAGCTTTATTTCCTGAACAGTAAACCACCGTTTCCTTTAAATGCACCATTTTGAGCTAATAAGGGAGAAAAGGACGGCGTCTTAACTAACCAAGAGCGTATCTCCTTTTTTTTAGTCGTACTTCATTTTCTTTGCACTCATTGAACCTTTGATATGTGTCTTTATACCTTTCCCTTTTCTTTACCAGATGTTTTTCATTTGATGATCCTCCTGTGACTCTGCAATGTTTGAGCTTTTTTGTCTGTATTTAACGCTCAGACTGACACGACCGTAACCCCGGCTAGTACGGGCATTGAGAGGCGTTGAAAAGCTGCAGAGATGAACAAAAGTTCATACAGAACGTGTTTGAAAAACGACAGGTCGACCTGTCGGATGAAATGAAACTTTGATGAAGCTCCTGAATAAATAAAAAGAAACCACGACCTCGCTCCATCACGGCGTCAGCTCGCTCCAGCCTTTGAACAGTTTTAACCCTTCGGCAGTCACATTGTTGGATCGTATCGCTCTTGGACTGGGAGTACTCCGATTTGAAATCAAGACCACCACAGATTTTCTACTATTTTTTCGACGTCCTTACTGTGATTAGAACGACTAAATGTTACCCTGCTGCCCAAAACACCAAATAAACAACCAGAGGAGATTTTATTTACAGAGGGAAGAACAGTGTGCAAAGCAGGACCAGCTCGCTGTCCTCCAGAAGGAACCTTTGTATTAAGATGCCTCTTTTTCTTTTTACGCTTTTCAGGAGAAATCCTCTTCACTTCCATTTCATCACCGACACCGTAGCCAATCGCATCCTGAGTTCTCTGTTTCAGTCCTGGATGGTCCCGTCTGTGCAAGTCAGCTTCTACGACGCCGATGAACTCAAGGTAAGAGGAACACACTGTCAGTCCTCATCCATCATACGCCTCTTCCTTGTCCCTGTTTCCTGCTTTCTGTCAGGAGAAGGTGAGGCAAAGTCAAAGATCAAAGTCGACCCTTTCACCTCCACAAAAGCAGCTCTGAGTCGACTTCAATGTATTTATGAATCTCCTCTGAAGGCAGAGATTCACCTCGCAGCATCAAAGAGACGTCGATACAAAAGCAGCACGCTCCAGATGAATCAGAGACTCTCAAACAGGAGGTCACAGCGTGTGGTTTTAAATGCGTCTCATTGTGCATCACATTAACAGATCAGACGATTGATTAAGCTGCTCGAGTGTTCACAGGATGTAAATTAAGGATGTGAAGCGAGGGTCAAGCTGACGTTTAGTCTCCTTCTAAGTGACAACAAATTCAGAGCAGGAGGGATAGAAGACATATTAAACTTCTTCTGTTATTTTATTTTGTGCTAACAGCTTCATCAAAATCATTCTAAAAGCTGATTTTAAGATCAGTTTGAAGGAAGAGTGTGCAACTTTTTGATCCAGTAGATGTCGCCCATGAGCACCAGCATGAAACCAACACAAACTGCTGTTTGGCCACACCTCCTCTATTCTGAAGCCTCCGCTCTCCTCCAGAGACACACCTCCAACCCCTCTCCACTCACGTTCACATCAAGGAGTTATTAAATGGAACGCACCATAATAAAGCACCATTAAGTACAAGCAGCGGACAAAATTGTCCTTGGCTCGAGCTGCAATCACAACTGCATTGTTGTGTTAGCATGCTAGTGTTAGCGCTCTTTAGTTAGCTCGTAGCTTCACATTGAACATAAACTGACACAGAATGAGCGTGATCTAAAAACTCTTACGTGACATCCAAATAATCAGTGAGTATGTTCTTCTTCTTCTCTCTAGTCCTTGACTAAAACAGCTTTTATACACAAGGGGAGGAGCCGGCCGTCCCGTCCATGTAAACACGGCTCTGACAACAACACAGCCAGCGGGACTCGAGCTTCTCACTCATTGTAGACAGTCATGACTCAGAGAGACATTTAGAGGATAGACTGGATTTCTGATGTTGCACATTCTTCCTTTAAGTCCCAGCGAGGCCCCCAGTACGATGTTTATTGCACAACAGTCATATTGTCTTTTACATTAGGTCAGTAATCCAGTAAAGGTGTGCAGGTGTGAAAAAGGTGTGTCTGGGAAGCGTTAAAACTAGTTTGAAGATTACAGTTTCTAAACATGATTAATCGTGGGGGTTCAGCCTCGCACTGAGGCTTCTCGATGAAAACAAAACCAAATGAATACTGCTCCAAAGGAAAAAAGTTGCTGCAACATTTATCTTATCAAATTTTAAGGATTTAAAGGATTTACCTCACCTCACTCCATCTCACATCCAGTGAGTCTGATAACCTCGTATATGAAGCAGGAGGCATTCAGTCTACATCTCAAATAGATTCTAAGTTGCAGCTCTGGCTCTTTAAAGTTCAACGGAGGGGAAAAGATTTTCAGTGTGCAGAAACAAAGCGTACCTGAGCTGTTCAAACACTTCTCTCCCAAAGTCAAGTGACACTTCAGCACAAAACGCCCCAATCATTTCTTTCTCATCAGGTTGATGAATGTGCTCTCAGAGCGACGGGATGTGAGGATCAGCGTGTGTGTGTGTGTGTGTGAGACTCTGACCTGCATCCCCCTCCGTCACATCATCACATTCTCCCTCCTCTCAGTGTTTGTGCTGAACAATGAGTCCTTTGTGCCGTCAGATCGAGCGTCGACCTGCAGTCCTCTTCTCTCCACTTTTCATTAACTGGCATTAAAGTGCAGAAAAAAACCGACGCGACTCTAAGCCGATTATATTTGCACATGATGCACTTATGCAGATCCAATTACTCTGAATCAAGAGAATTAATTAAGAGACACTATTTGCAGATTCAGAAAAGAGGAAAAAAAAACACACAGAGGCTTTGCCAGAATGAGCTGAATGCGTCTTTGTGTGGACCCGCACACAGAATACGGCTCGCTCCACCCGTTGGAGAAGCATGAAAATAACAAACCTGATGATTGTTCTTCTTTTTTGTCGTTTCAGTCCGAGGTGTCGTGGATTCCCAACAAGCATTACTCAGGTATTTACGGCTTGATGAAGCTGACACTGACCAAAGCTTTGCCCTCAGACCTGTCCAAGGTCATCGTCCTGGATACGGACATCACCTTCGCCACTGACATCGCCGAGCTCTGGGGCATCTTTAGAAAGTTCACCGGTAAGACAATTTGAAATGTTTAGGCTATTAAAGAATCTAACCTGTGAAAGTTAAGACCCTGCGTATTCTTATGTTGGGGTCTGAATGACTGAAAGTCTGGCTCACACTGCAGGAGTTTAAAAATCCAGGATCAGGCACATCAAGAGAATCTTAACAGATCTTCTTCTCCATAATCTCGAACATGCTCACACTACAAGATATTAAAATAACGGGCCATCACAAACTACAGGATTTTCCTGAGAGTATCGTGACTTCATGTAAACGATGGAGTCAGTAGTTGTGGTATAAAGCTTTGTGTTGGGGCGTCTGTGACGTGGTTTTTGGTGCGGGCGCCCCATGTGAAGGCCACCTGGGTTCCTATCCGACCTGTGGCTCCTTTTCACGCATGTTGCCCCCTAATCATGAGTGCCAGCGAGCATCAGCAACAAAATCAGCCTGATTCTATTGCTACCTATTGGAGCGTCCTAACTACCTGCGAGCAACGCAGTGCGGTGCCCCGTTTTTACCCTCACTCACGTAGACGAGCGAAGGAGGAAGGAGGGGGCCCCACACGGCACTGACATTCACTTTTCTCACTAGCAGAGCTCGTTAGCTTGTTTTGCAAAGTGGAGATAACTGTGCATAAATAATATCCACATCATGATTGAAATGTTGAGCTTCATTTATTCATCTCACCGCGAGTAGCTTATCGATGAGTCTCTGAGTGTTGAGATTTGTGTCTACAGCTCGTCAGTACAAAGCACCACACTTCAGTTTGTACACCTTCAAAATAAAAGCACTAGATGTCAAACTGTTTGCAAGGAGAAACTGGAATTCACAGAGTGAAGAATTATATATTTAACGGCTGCAACGCGATATAAAACACACGCGTGCTGTCAGGATCGATATAAGTAAAGGCATGAAATGCTTTGTGTAGAGAGGACATTAAAAAAAACGAGTTTGAGTGAAGAAATGGCGAGGGAGACGTGGACAACATGGGTTGTCTGTTCTTCAGTGAGAGCTGGAGGTCAGATTGTAGCTCTCATTAGACATCAGAGTTACAGATTGCTCCTTTATATCAAGAAAAAAGTTGCGCTCTTCACTGATGTTTGTTGTTTTAGACAAACAGGTGATCGGTCTGGTGGAGAACCAGAGCGACTGGTACCTGGGGAACCTTTGGAAGAACCACAAACCGTGGCCTGCGCTGGGACGAGGCTTCAACACAGGTAACAACACAGGTCGTATTTATAAAAACACATGAAGGCAGTTATTGGGTTTTTATAAACATTCAATGTGAAGTGACGACCTCAGCAATGTTTGTGTCCTTTATGTTGGCTCTCTCTTACAGGGGTCATTCTCCTCTACCTCGAGCGACTGCGACGGATCGGTTGGGAGCAGATGTGGCGGCTGACGGCGGAGAGGGAGCTAATGAGCATGCTCAGTACGTCGCTGGCTGATCAGGTGAGGGGCAGTACAAAATCTACTTCCTCTTCTGTTTGAGCTGCTGTTACATAAGTTATTTTTAACTTCTCTGCCAGGGATTAGATTGTGGTTTATCTCTGGATCCAATTATAAAATGAGTCCAGCCTGGATCCAGTTTGAGTTGAACAAGACTCCAGTCTGGATCCAGTTTGAGTCTAAAATGAGTCCAGTCTGGATCCAGTTTGAGTCTAAAATGAGTCCAGTCTGGATCCAGTTTGAGTCTAAAGTGAGCCCTGCCTGGATCCAGTATGTTTATGATCCAATTTATGACGAGAGTGCCTCTGGCTTAAATACAATTATGAAAACTTAACATCACAAAGGCTGTAAAAACGAAGCTGAAGCTGCCATAAAACCAGAAGAGAGCCAAATACATCCTAGTATCCACAGTAGACCGCTAGACCGTAGACCGCTAACAGTCTGTGTGTCGTCTCTCTGCAGGACATCTTCAACGCCTTCATCAAGCAGAACCCCGTCCTGGTGCACCAGCTGCCCTGCTTCTGGAACGTTCAGCTGTCTGATCACACTCGCTCCGAGCAGTGCTACACCGAGGTGTCCGACCTCAAGGTACACACACACACACACACACAAACACACACACACAGAATGATGTACTGCTGAGGGCAGGGGGCTGACACTGTCCTCTGGAGACACGACAGTCCGTCAGGGTTCAGTCTGTTCATGTCACAGAGCTGCTGCTGCAAAAACACACACACTGACTTCCCTGAAATAACACCAACATGGAAAATCTGATGTTGCTATTAGGATTAGTCATCCTGCATTTGAAACGATTTGCATACCTAGAACAAAACAGACTGATTTGTTTTGATAACATTTGAGCCTTTAAACTGATGTCGGAGAAACCAGGCTGCCATCTGACCTCTGAAATTACTGATGTTGCTGTTGATAACGCGTCTCCTCCGTGCTGTGGTCTCAGGTGATCCACTGGAACTCTCCAAAGAAGCTCCGAGTGAAGAACAAACACGTGGAGTTCTTCAGGAACCTCTACCTGACCTTCTTAGAGTACGACGGAAACCTGCTGAGACGAGAACTGTTCGGCTGCCCGAGTCAGGCCAGTCCAGACAGCGTGCAGGTGAGACACACACACACACACACACACACACACACACACACACACACACCAGTCAGCAGATTTTGAGGCTGCAGCATACATTAACAAAGCTTATACTGAAGGATTCTCTTCTTTATTGCCGTACTTAGAGTGTTTGGAAAAAAGCCAAACTGATGCTGGAGCCAATATGGATTTTTTCTGAGTAACAAATATCTGTTAACAGTTTTCCAATATTCAATTTAACTCGTTTTACAATTTAAGAAAGGATCCAAAGTAAAAAAAAAAAAAAAAGCACTCAAATTGTAAGGACAGCAGTTTGATATGATACTGTACAGCACAAATGTTGCTGCCATGATAAAACAGTCCCTGCTTAGGTCTGCTAAATGAACAGTCCGAATTAATTTAAAGGAGCAATCTGTAAGATATCTACTGAAAGAAACGATAAACCGATCTTACTATATGATCAGACATTAAGGAAACATGCTATGTTGAAGTGCTGGCTTCTCTGACAACAATGCAGCAGCCAGTATGTCCTCCTTCTAACTTTAGATTCTGGTCCTGAATGGCCTGGAGAAACGTGCTCAAACTAGGATCAATATTGGAGATGCTTTTGAAAAATGGAGAGAGGTTAGAACGCAGAAAGGTTTACAGACCGATGCAGAGCTGGCTAAACACTGAAGCTTCAGTGTCCACCACATGGCAACCTGCGTGAGCATCCACTCTAGAGAGGGGGGGGGGGCGGGGGGGGAGACAGCTCTCTACAATGTTTAGAATTTGGACTGCAGTACCCATTTTAAACACTAGGTGTCAGAGTTACTTATTGCTCCTTTAACTGGTTTGATTAATTTGGTCTGTATTTGGTCTGGATAGTTTCGAAGTAAAGGACAAGCATTATCAAGCCCGACTGAACTTCAGTTTATAATCCAAATCATTTTAGTGTAAATGAAGAAACATTTGAAACATGTTGGACTTCATGCACTGATTATGGACTTCAGTTATGAGCAGCGTTGTGTGTGTGTCCGCTCAGCTGCAGGCGGCTCTGGAGGAGCTGGACGAGGACGATCAGTGTTACGACTTTCGCCGGGAGCGACTCACCGTTCACAGAGTTCACCTCTACTTCCTTCAGTACGAGTACACGCCCACCGAGGACGACACTGACATCACGCTGGTGGCCCAGCTCTCCATGGACAGGTACCAAACCATCTCATAACCCCTGAACCAGTATATATTAATCACAGTTATTCATACATAAATATACTTAATAACCATCGCTGTCCTATTTAGTCACAACTTTACTTAGTTCACCATTTTCCGTTCATTTTTTGATAAGCACCCTATACACTGTAATAATCTGAGGGATTATTTGATACATCTGTGCAGGCTCCAGATGTTGGAGGCCATCTGTAAGCACTGGGAGGGCCCCATCAGCCTGGCGCTCTACATGTCCGACGCCGAGGCTCAGCAGTTCCTCCGATACGCTCAAGCCTCAGAGGTCCTCAAGAACCGCAAGAACGTCGGCTACCACATCGTCTACAAGGAGGGCCAGTTCTACCCCGTCAACCTGGTGAGGAACGTGGCCCTGAAGAACGCCAACACGCCGTATGTGTTTCTGACCGATGTGGACTTCCTCCCGATGTATGGTCTCTACGATTACCTCAGGTATGGACTCCCAATAACACAAACTAACCAGCAGAGGCAGCAGCACACAAACATGGAGCATGTCCTGCGAAGGGAAATGATTGTTTTTGTCAATGGAGTCTGTTGGCCGTGTAGACAGCATTTTTCTGGTACTTTGGATTCTTCGTCAAACACTCAGAATAGAAGACTTGTTCTCTGAGTTGTGGCTTACCTTTGCCTCACATGTCCTGTTTCCTCCCTACAGAAGGTCTGTGGTCCAGCTGGACATGGCTCACACCAAGAAGGCTCTGGTGGTGCCAGCCTTCGAGACCCTTCGTTATCGTCTGTCCTTTCCAAAATCCAAAGCTGAGCTGCTCTCTATGCTGGACATGGGGACTCTCTACACCTTCAGGTACCTGCACGTCTGAATTAAAAAAACTGTGAAAACAAAGCAGATAGAAAACCAAGACTTTATCATGTCCTTCCCCTGCCCCTCCAGGTACCATGTGTGGCCCAAAGGTCACGCTCCGACCAACTATGCCCAATGGCGAACAGCCACCACGCCGTATAAGGTGGAGTGGGAGCCGGACTTTGAGCCGTATGTCGTAGTGAGACGGGACTGTCCGGAATACGACCAGCGCTTTGTGGGCTTCGGCTGGAACAAAGTGTCCCACATCATGGAGCTAGATGCACAGGTACGTCTGCAGCATAATGCAGAAGTGCAAAAAACGTTACTAGATTGAACAAAAGATAGGTGGAGATAGCGTTTCCAATATGGTGACCACCATGTTTGGGCTTCAAAATGCCTCTTCAGAAACCAATGGGTGACGTTACTGTGACTACGTCCATGGTTTGTACAGTCTATGGTTTTGATGGGATTGATTACTGACAGATGAGGTGCTGAGGTTGATTAGGGTAACCGTTACACCGCTGTGGTTTAATCTCAAATACAGAAGAGTTGTTCCCATACCATTACCAGAATCAGATTTTAAAACCCCAAAATATGTATAGATATGACCCAGTGGAATTCCTCATTGGTCCTTTGTCTTGTTTCCAAACTTTCTTTTTCCCCCCTTGTCTTCAGGAGTACGACTTGATGGTTCTCCCCAACGCCTTTATGATCCACATGCCCCACGCTCCCAGCTTCGACATCTCCAAGTTTCGCTCCAGCTCCAGCTACCGCAACTGTCTCAACACCCTGAAGGACGAGTTCCACCAGGACCTGTCCAGGAAGTACGGCTCAGCTGCTCTCAAGTACCTCACGGCCCAGAGGAACATCTAAAAACCACAACCGATGAGAGGCAGCGAGTCCGCCAGCCTCGAGTTCCCGACATGTACCGAGGCAGCAGTGCGCCGCGGCCCGCTAACGCCGCACAGCACAAACAATGAAAGTAAAGCTTTACAGCCCCTGTGTAACATTTTCGGGGCTCCTCGTGCATTAATTCTCCAGTCGACTCCAGCTGAAGGAGACAGAGGACGAGGTGCAAAGACCAAAATCCGGACAGAGTGACGGTGGTTTTTCTAAACGCAGGAGTCACTGGGCTAAAGGAGGCGATCAATGGGTGAGGATCGGACTAGCTTTAAGGTCGAGAAGAAACGCATTCTTACAATTTGTTCTGACAATCAGAGCCTTTCCCTTCGGACACGGTACGGATCAGTCAGTCCACATCGAGATCTGGACCCGACAGGACTCGTGTCGTTCTGGGGAAAGAGAAGTTTGTGAGGCCCGTCGAACTGGAGAAAGATTTAAGCCTTATCACTTTTCACGATATTTACGGAGATATTCAAAGATGTTTTAGTTCTTCTTCTTTTTTCCAGTGTAAATCCGAACCAATCAATGATGAACATTTACAAAGTTTTGATTACGACCTGACACAAGAATCAGTTTATTTTTCCTTTCTATATTTTCTGACCTCTTTTAAAGAAAATCCATCAAGTCCCGGTCGAACTTTGTCCAATTTTCTGTGAGCTTCAGGGATGCGCTCCGTGTGTGTGCGTGTGTGTTTGTATGAGAGTGTGTGTGTGTGTGTGTTCCAGCTGCACTACATGGCTCGTCTCCAACACACTTACTGATTGTCGTCAACATCGCTCTCGTTCTGTCTCAGTCATGTGTTAGCTTGCATGTAAAGGGTTGCACTACACGTTTTGTTTTTTTGTTCACTTGAGGACATTTTACTTTTTTTTTCCCATCATGCATCCCTCTGGAAGAAGCAACAATCCTCTCGTGATAACATCTATCATCACTGATGGACTCGTTAAGTGAGTTGGTGTTAATGACTCTGTCTTCAAAATGAAGCTGCAGCAGAGTTTTTTTTACTTTTTTTTGTTTTTAACATTTCATCAAATCATGTCTCAATCACTGGATTTAAATGTGACGTCTACTGAACCCTGTTTGTTTCTTTGTAAAGTCCAACTGAAATGACAAAATTCTCTCTGTTCTGAAATATTTATTGTAGTTTTTATCAAAAGCATATTATCTTGTTTTTTATGAATCACACAGAAATCCAAAAGTAAGCCTCCAAACTCATAAAGAATGCATTTCATGGTGTGTTTGGAGTCTGTGTATGCCTCGTGGTGCTCTCTGCAGCTAATGTTAGCTTCCCTAGCTAATGTCTCCTTTATTAGCCAGAAGAACCGCTGAGCCAAAGGCAACTTGCTAGCAGTAGATTCTTCAAACGGGCGGTGTGCAAAGATTTCTTTTAGACTGGTCGTTTATAAACAGTCAATGAAAGACGCAAAAAGAACCGAATGATTTAATCATGAGACAATGATTAGAATAAAATACGGTTTTGACTTGAGCGGGAAATAAGCACGAGTCCTTATCAAAAACAAAAACTGCCAGTTGTGAGATCCCGACGATAACATTTGTCACGGCAAACACAACCCTGGGATTAAATCTTGTCCAGGGCTACGAGGCGTCTGTTGCCCGTGGCTTGCGGCTGCCATAAGAAAAGTAACAGAGACAAACCTTACCTGCAGACACCGCGATGCTTCGCTCTCTGGACCAGCTCGCTCTGCTCGGCTCCAAAAGGTTCTTCGTCCTCGGCTAACAGTTCAGTATTATAACATTAAACACGCGACGATAACTCAAGTGAAACATTTTACAAAGAAAAACAGGGAAGCAGTCCATTGTCTCTCGTCAAACCTCCCACGAAGTAGCAGTCCAAAACATTTTCCCTCCCGCCTCCGCTAATCAAGCCTGTGGCTCCCCAGCCGTTGGCCGTACGACCAGGCAGGAAGGCCCGCCCCCTCCTTGGCTTGACAGCCAAGCAATACAACAAATTTAGGGACAGTGTTGCCGTAACACGTGCAACAATCTGTGATGTACAAATTCTATCCACACAACCAGCAGCCCAACAGCTGGTAAAAGTGCAGACAGAGAGGCATCACCGTGACAACAATCATGGGAATATAGACGATGTTCATTTTGACACTTTGGATTCGAGGCAAAATATAAATCATAGAGCATAAACTTAACGTTACAAGAGAAGAAAATCATGTAAGACAGTTTCAGTTGGACTTTCATTTCCTGATTTTCCCGTTTTAATTGTATTTAACTTTTTAACGATATCTGTCCGTCTGTCCAACCGTCTCAAGATCATGTGCACAACATTCAGGAAGTGGATTCTCATGTTCCCCAGAGATCGGCTCGTAATGATTGTTTGTGTTTCTTTTTATTCTTTGCAGAGACATTTGATAGACCAAAGTTTTGCCCCTTGACAAACCATTTCAAAATATTTGACCAGTAAGGGCCTGTGTCCACAGACAGCGTTTCAGCTGTTGCTAGGTTACAAAAATGTAAATCCTGCTGCCCTCAGTAATGTCCGTTAGGGGGCGTTCAGACGGCTCTGTGTGCTTTAATGCAAGGAAATATCACCAAGAATACGATGTTAAGGAGTCGTGTCCTGACATCAGCAGCAGCTCTACACCTGGAAACTGTTCCCTCAAAAAGACTACGAGGGTGCCTGTAGCCTAGTGGTTAGTGAGCGCGGTAACCATGTATGGCGGTTATAGTCCTCCAAGTGGGCGGCCCAGGTTTGATTCCAACCTGTGGCTCCTTTCCCACGTGTAATCCCTCTCTCTCTTTCCCTGATTCTGACTCCACCCACTGTCCTGTTGCTAAAATACAGGACCCCCCAAAAATTAAACATAAAAAAAAAAAAAGACGAGTCAGACTAGCATCTTCTCCGCCATTGTTGTGGACAAAGTCCCGTCCCGTCTTGATTCTGATTGGCCAGTAAGGGAGAAGTGACATTGATGAGGGCGGAGTGCAGCGACAAGAAACAGCTTATGCTGAGGGCGTAAGACGCTGAGCTACATCGATTGTACTGAAAATGAGCGCTGTCTGTGGACACGTCTGGCCCTCACGCACACTCTGGAGTGTATTTGAGCTCCCCAGAGGACGCTCCTCTCTTAAGGACAACTATTAACGTGTGAGCTCCCATCATAACTTTAAAAATTAAAAGCTGTTTTGTGTTTGATGAATTATCTTCGCTTTACTCTTCTTCCGATTGTGTCAAGTTATGTTGTTTATTTTCTTGTCCCCCGCTTCAAGTCTGGAGTCATTCGAGGAAAAGGCCGAATAAGTATGGGTAATCCTGAGTGTCGGTGTGTGTGTGTGTGTGTGTGTCAGCTGCAGGCTCGCACAAAGGTGGAGTGGGAAGGTGTGAGTGTGAACCGCAAAGAGTCCAACCCCCCCTCCCACCGCCCACCCCCACCATCTGCACCGCCTCCATTGACGTGTTGTTGATTGTGGTAAATGCTAGTGCCTTTGCTGTATTGTGAAACTGGATATTGATTGTACTGTTGTGGCGACAGGGCCTGGGGAAAGTCAGGCGCTCTATTTATTATTGTTGACTCAAATCAATCATATTTTTCTATGTAAGTGCTTTAAATAAAATTTGCCCTTTTTTAATCACGCTGTGGTGTATTTCATATTTTGTTTTCTCACACTGAGCGAGCAAACAGCAGCCTCACGTTCTCCTGCAGACTTTCCATGACACGCCTGTCACTCCGGGATTACTGAGACCTCTCCCCCCCCGCAGGTCAAATCATATTTTGGGGATTTGAACTAAGTTTACCAGGCGCCCTGGTTTAAGCCAGTATGAACCTGCCATGTGTGTAATTGGTCCAATGAAAATTCAAACACAAACTGAATTATTGTGGATGAACACACGGAGGACTCGTGAGAGTTCTCGTCCTGTTAAAATGCAAATGACGTGAAGTTAATTGCAAACATGAATTTCTCCACACAAGGTTTAACAGCTGCTGCTGTCATTCAGAGAAGTGAAATTAAAGTCACGCTGTGTTTGATTCAGTGTGTAGTCAGAACATGAGGGTGAGATTTAGGATGTATAATGTTTCTAAAGACTATATGAGGATGAAGCGACTGAATTGACATTTTTGACTCGTCGTTGAAGAAAGAGTAAAGAGCTCTTTAAGTTGTTTACACACCAAGAATGATGCCCAGAAATGGCGTGAAATTGCGAGGCCAATTTTGACGCACCTGACTATTCTCATCGATGGATGGGTACATGTGGGGAGGGAGACCTCTGAATATTCAACCTTGATCCGAGCTCAATATTGCTTAGTGAAATTCTGCTGATAATACGCACACTGAAGGGATATAAGTTCAGAAAATGTAATAAATCGCTCTTGGTGTCATTTATATCTGACATGTTGTACAGTTCAGGATGAACTGAAACGGCCAAGACCAACTTCTCCTCCATTGTTTTTGGTTGCCAACATGACGACTACAGGCCATTCAACCTTGTGATTGGTTCGTTGAAAAAAGCGCTGGTGACGTCAGCAGCGCCTTTTTGAAAAGTTGAAAGATTTTTAACTTGAGCGCTCGGAGCGGCCGCACAAAAACGGCAGAGCGCTTGTTCAAAAAGACGCTGGGCGCTGCGCTTTTCATCCAGGCGGCCGCTTTCTGCTGCAAACGCTCTCTACCGATTGAAAACAACTGAAAAAAGCGCTGAGGAAAAAATGCTAGGTGGACACGGGGCCTAAGGAAGCGTGAGCTGCTGCTGAAAGCTGCCGTACTGTTGCTGTATGAGCTGCTGTGATAAAAACGTCATGTCAATTATACTCGGATACATTAGCTCGTTGGTAAACATATTCTCTTCCTCAGGTCGGTTTCACCCGGTCATCTTTTTCACCGGGG
The DNA here is from genome assembly GCA_020745685.1 of Tautogolabrus adspersus. Lineage (NCBI taxonomy): Eukaryota > Metazoa > Chordata > Actinopteri > Labriformes > Labridae > Tautogolabrus > Tautogolabrus adspersus. The sequence goes on along the minus strand of CM036535.1, from coordinate 34,309,442 downwards.
GGTGGCAGAGTGAACTCCCTGAACTTACTGTCCTCCTCTTCAAAACCACCAGATAGATATAAAAGAAAATAACATATCTGCCCATCTCGAGATGCCTCCTCCTCACAGAGGAAACACTTCCACTTCTCCCCTCCAGGGTGCTTAGCCACACCTAATCAATTATTAGTCGTCCTTTCTGCATGTAGGCCAATCAGCCCATATGCACAGAGTGTGAGCAGAGACACTGCACATACGCACAATGATTCATTGAAGAGAGGCTCAAACAAGCAGCCAGGCCTGCAGTGTCTTATTTTCTAAAGATGATACACAGAAATGCCATTTCACAAACAAGGATGATTTAAACTTTAAAAAAAAGTTCTAATGAGATCTGTTTGAAACCGTTTTACACGGGACAAAGATCTGAATATGCACGTATAGAGCGACTCATTGTGTTTTGATTAGAAAAGGCGATGAGACATTCTGGCTCTTTGTGATATTGAAGAATACATTATAGTGCAAAAGGAGCAAATATATTATTTATTTTGGGGCTTTTATGCCTTTATTAGAGAGACAGGACAGTGGAGAGAGTCAGAAATCAGGGAGAGAGTGGGGAATGACATGCTGCTAAGCAACCACAGGTCGGATTCAAACCCAGGCCGCCCGCTTTGAGGACTGTAGCCTCTGTACGTGGGGCGTGCAAACTAACCACAAAGCCACTGGAGCCCCTGGAGCACATATATTATCAATTCATTTGTTTTTACATTTCTATTCTAATCTCTATTTGTAAGGTACTTTTGACCTAATGGACACGAAAACGGACATTAAACAGCTCTGCTTGAATAATGACCACTTAAACTTCCTCGATACAAACTGAACCATTCCGCACGCCACACACACACACACACACACACACACACACACACACACACACACACACACACACACACACACACACACACACACACACACACACACACACACACACACACACACACACACACACACACACACACACACACACACACACACACACACACACACACACACACACACAAAGTCTACAAAACCTGATTAAGCCGTTTTTCCGCCAGCTGTTTCCTGCTCTGACATTTATCTCCACAGCCTGGAAATTGAATTGTCTTCTACGGATGTGTTGTTTGAATAATTGGAAACACTATTCAGTTTTCGTTTACACATCAGAGAGTGAATAAAAAACTGAGAAGTCAACCATTTCCTCATCTCACATATCTGTAAAAAAACAACTGAGGTGCTGCGATAATCATCTCCTACAGCAGCGCTCACTCAGCGACGCTCCACGATTTCCTGTATTGAGAATAAAACGAGGAAACATTTTCACAATAACTTAATCAAATGAGTTATAAAAGGAGAGGCAGAGGAACAGATACAGCACCTTCTCTGTCCATCTACTGTATCTGAATTACAAGCTTATTCATGTGATATGTGCCTGGTCTTCTGCACATTTTTTGTGATATTAAACTTTATAACACACACACACACACACACACACACAGCTGGGGAAGAACCAGTGTCGAGGCTTGTAGCAAACCCTCCGGCTATGATACAGTATGCAAATCCCTGAATTCATAAAATATCTTTAGAGTATCAAACACTCTGCAGAATTAAAATAAGGCTCTGCGTTTTTAAAATGCAAAGTCTGCACCACAGATCTGTGAATACCTCTTTAGAGTGTAAGCCTATAGCAGAATAACGAGGAGCTGGACATTACCTGCGCCAGCCCTAACTATAAACTTTATCAAAGACTTTATAAGTCTATTCTTAAAAGGACAGTGTGTCTGCCTCCTGGACTCTGACTGGTAGATGATTTCAAAGAAGAGGGGCCTGATAACTGAAGGCTCTACCTCCCATAGTACATTTAGAGACTGTAGGTCCCACGAGCAGGCCTGATAACTGAAGGCTCTACCTCCCATAGTACATTTAGAGACTGTAGGTCCCACGAGCAGGCCTGATAACTGAAGGCTCTACCTCCCATAGTACATTTAGAGACTGTAGGTCCCACGAGCAGGCCTGATAACTGAAGGCTCTACCTCCCATAGTACATTTAGAGACTGTAGGTCCCACGAGCAGGCCTTTGTTAATATTCTCTGAGGGCTCAAATATACTTGATTTTGAACCACAGGTATAGACAACCTGCTGCGTCGTAAACGTAAATGTTAACATACTTGCCTATGTACAGTGCGTGTTACAGAAGGATTCCTCTAGAGGGAGCACCACATAAATCAGACGGCGTAAAACACTGAAGTGGACATGATCGGTCGCCAGCTATTTTGGCACGAATGTTAGCTGCTTTATTCAATGGCAATGACACATCATAGTCCGGGTTGTACATGGCGTCATGGTGGGCGGAGTCACTTCACTCCAAGCCAACGAGCTGGGAACAGGACTCTATGGAGGGTATGCATTGACGCCACTTTCCCCCTGCACAGAATTTCAAATTTTACTAAAATCTTTGTCTCTGTATCAGATAGAAGACTTAAAAATAAAAGATTTGAAAGCTTAAACCTATTGGCTTTAACTGTAAATTAAAATTTACTTTGCACTCATGTTCACGGCCTTATGCGACGTAGACGTCTCATCAGGTCTTAAAGGTAGAAGCACGTCTGCGTCTCATCAGGTCTTAAAGGTAGAAGCCCGTCTGCGTCTCATCAGGTCTAAATGGGTTAAAGGAGAGTATTAAAATAGTGATTAAAACTAAGAAAGTGGATAATATAACAACCATGAAATTATTTTAGTCGAAAATCCACATGACCAAAGCTCGTTCCAAACTCTGAAGCGTGGGTTAGTTTGCTTTCTGTTGTACAGGCAGCTGCCAAACAATGACGCTTAGCTTGTGCTAGCGTGCTAAATTATCGGCTTTTCCATTACAACATGTAACTTCTCAGGTGGCTTGCAGTGTAGCTACAAGCAGTAAACATACATGCAGAGGCGCTGCTTGTCAACGGGCAAGGCAGGCAACTGCTTGGTGCCCCAGGACACTAGAGGGTCCCCAAGGGCTGACAAACTTCAGGACAGTAGGAAACCTCCCTAAGTTGGCCCCATCTGACAGCACTCCCTCTCAATGCCCTGCTAAGCATCACATGAAGTTTTGCTGTGAAAACCAAAGTTTGTCGATGAAAGTCAGTGCAGAAAAATAAAGAGGAAGTATATGTGTGGCAGTGAAAAAATAAAGAGGGACAAAAAGAGGAAGAAGAGGAAGCGTCGGGACACTAGCAGACATGGTGATGAACGCTGGTTGGAGGGGACCCCAAATAGATTTCGCTTAGGGCCCTGACAGACTTTAGAATCGCCACTGCGTACATGCTAACTCTGCAGTGTGCGCTTCTTCTGGGGGCGATGAGCCCAGGAGGAGGGGCCAAGTTTCAATGTTGCGTTTACAAGCTGCTACGGACATTTCTACTGACTCCACCTTTAAACACAATGGCAGTGCGTCTGGTGTACAGGAGGATCAAGTAAAGGTATTGAGATGAGAGAGAGTGATCCATGATCGGACAACAATCCCGCTGGACTGGCAAGTTCTGTTAGAAAAAAATCTGAGGAGCTCATCCTCCGTGTCTCAGACAGAAACACATAAACTGCTTCATTATGTTTCCTGTTAGCCGGTATGTTCTTTTCCGCTCCTTAGTTGATATTTTCGACGTGTCCCAGAGCAGTGATGTAAAGGCAAACATTCTCATTTCCACATCGTTCTTCTTACATCATGTCTCTCCATCCCGTGATCCCTCTCCTGCTATTTATCAGAGATGGTCTCCTGCTGTGAGATGCATAACTCCTCAAATTTCAGGAAGGTTTCAGGGGCAGTCTGCCTGAAATGTTCTGGACCTGGACCTTTTCTGAAGTGTACAGCCTATGTTAAAATGGCTGGTAAAGAAAATAGACTGAGTTGGGCTCTTCTCTGGTCACTCACAGATTGATGTTGCCGTGAAGTCTCTTCTTTTCTCTCTGACTTCATCATCATCATCACCAGTCCTGGACTCCGGTCATCAATGAACCACCCAAAACCCTCCAGAGAGCCAGCGCTCAATAAAACACAGACAGGACAATAACCACCCAGAGTAAATATGATAGATACATCAGGTCTCGCCGTCTGTGAGCCTAATCACTGCTGAGAAAGACAGAGAGTCAGCCGCCCCTTTATTGAGCTCAGAGAAGAGAGAGAGAGAGAGGGAGCAGTTATTGCCATTGATCTCAGGAGGAGGAGGAGGAGGAGAGTCCTCTGGGCTCATGGTGGGAGTTTTCGTCGGAGCCACATCGATCCAGCCTGGTCTCTGACTCTAATAATTGGCCCCAGCCCCTTCGATGGCTCCCTCAGCTCCTCCCGCTCCACACAGAGGTGTAAGTGATTCCTCGAAGGACTAGTTGATTAATCAATTGCCAGTAAAATGAAATCAATTCCAATTTTCAACATGAATTGTTGCTCATGAAAGTGTTCACTTCAGAAGTAGCTGTAAGAAGACAACCTTCACTTATAAACAGGGATGACTAAAGACGCATATTTCAGATGATCAGAGAGTACATTTGTAATAACTTTCTCTCTGCTTGGATCAACACAATCTGTACTGCACAACGATTCTCCATGAATGCCTCCCAATGTATCACATCAAGTTAAATCTGCACATCGCTACTAAGCAGCTGGATGAATCAGACATCTGCACCTCAGCACCTAAACATCACTAAACTTAAATCCTTCATTACGTCACAGGAAAACTTTCCAGTGATTAGGAAAACAGTTCCTCCTTTGTGTGACTTATAAATAAATGATCTGCTTTAGTCTGTAAATATGACATTACTATTATTCCATTATCCAGCTGACAGAGAATATTTGTTATAATTCAGCTGCTAGTAAGCTTGTGTTTATTGGTGATGCAGAGAGAGAGAGAGAGAGAGAGAGAGAGAGAGAGAGAGAGAGAGAGAGAGAGCGTTTTTGCTGATGTGTGTATTTGAGCCGTGCTTAAGAAAACCACTGAACAAACTTCTGTTGACAGTTGTGAATGCTCCGTCCTGATTTCACTCGTGAGCTCTCAGGTCGTCCCCTACAATCAGGTCTGAGCACATAAACCGTGAGCTTTGGTCGTCATAAAAGATTCAGCCACAAATTGAATACAATCGTACAGTGAACGCCGAGCTTTAGCGAAGCTAGTTTTAAGTTGAATAGTTCATTGACTGGAGGAAATGGCTGTGTCATAAACCGACTACTGTTCATACCATGAAGTGACATTAAGTATGTCGAAGAAAAGAAACATGAATATTCTCGTCTAATGAGAGGCAGATGTTGTTTTTCTCCGTTCAAAGTTAATTTGATCAACATGCGTTATTTGTCAAATTGTGATATTTCATATCTGCAGTTTAATCAACTGCTTTACTTAGTGACATAAATTAAAAGCAGGAGTCTGCCTGTGGCTTGGTTTGTGTTTTACTCTAATTGAGTGCATGTCCTTTAGAAACTCTGAGCTCATTAGTTTACTGCCGGGAGGATCCACACTCAGCTCTGACGCATGTGTGATCAACACAGGCTGCAATCTTATTAGCTCATGTTGAGCATATTCTTTTTCACATTATTTTTAAAATGAATATTTTAGATTTTATCTGATGTTTTTTCAGTTCCACTTCAGGGAAAAGAACAAAAATGACCACACAAGATCAACATCATCCAGATGAAGACTGTGATTCTGTAGAATCAGTCAACCAGGGGTTAAATCAGTCCGGCTTTCAGCTGCTCCACACTTCATCCACATCTGTGGAGACGCTCTGGAGCTGTTATGCATGAAGATGTGATTGTTATTTTTTTTCCAAGTTGTTCTTGCTTGCTCCCTTTTTTTAAAATGTGAAACTACTTTTACATATTTCTTGTCTGGCATCAAAATAAACCCTGACAGAGTTTCCCTTCCCTACCCTACTCATCATCTTTATGTGGACAGAACAGCTCTGTCAGTATGAGCGCTCAGCTCCACACAGAGTAAAAGTGCAGATGGTTTTTCTCCACATTCAGACGCAAAACAAAACATCTCACAGTATGAAGTCAAAAGCAGTTCATGTAAAACAAAGCAGCATGAATAAAGCTTGAAGATTGAAGTGTCTATGACAAAGCATGACAGATGTTCAACATAGCAGGACTACAAAACAGTCATGCCGTGGGCAAAAAAAGAGAGGAAAAACACAACACAGCTGCAGCCTAAAAACATCATTTAACCCATACTAGTTAAACAGATTTATTGGTATAAGGAAAAGTTCTGCACATGCTGGTAACTCTCTTAATTTTATTTTGCTTTCTTTGATAAAATTCAAGCTGGAAAAGGTCACATGTTATTTAAAATCCTCTTCACCATGTTTCTCTAACTCTAACATGTGTCTCTAGTTTGTCTACAAACCCCACAATGATGAGAAAAGTCCATCCTCTCCGTCTTTTGCCTGCTCAACTTTTCAGAAAATGTGTGCTAAAACAGGCCGTTTGGAGATTTTCCCTTCATGACATCACAAAGGGCAGTAACCCCTCCCCCAGGTGGGTGACACTCCCACAGCTAGGTGTTTGTTCTGCCCTCTGAGTCTGCCTTCTCACCGTAAACAATAGGACATGGAGCGAGAAAGCCCGAGCCACCCAAGCCCTTCCAGAGAGGGGCGTGGTCAGACACAGCTCATTTACATTTAAAGCTACAGACACAGAAACAGCCTGTTCTGAGCAGGGCTGAAATAGAGGGGTTTATAGGCATGATCAAATACAGGATCAGAGTGGATTTAGAACAAGACACTTCACACACATGTTTTGAGGAGCTCTGAGACTTATTTAAACTGAAGAGGAGGAGAATATGTGACCTTTAGGCTCAAACCTGTAAAAGGTCATCTTTTGGTCTCTTAGCAGAAACACAACCAGGTTTGTTGAATGCAGTTTGTAAAGATGGGTTACATTTGATGGAGTTACTGTAGATACCATGATGGCAAATAATGTATGACTAACTTTCTACGAGTTACAACAAATCAAAACATGTCAACATCCTGACTGGCCCGATTAATCCTGTGATTGAAACAGAATGCAGGATCCTGAGCTCTCAATAAAGTGACAAGTAATAAAAAAAACAAGACAGGCTTTTATGGCTCAGCAGAATCACTTTGTCTCCACGACAACGATGTCAGAGAGGATTAACTGTTTCCAACAAACACGGAGAGATGGACGGATACAGCACTACAGCACACTAACAGCCTGATGAATTATGATTAAAGCTTCATTTTATGATGTGAGGTTCCTTTGATTGCTAACAGCACGATTAACAGTGTTTAAGTGTGTGTGCTCATATTTCATCACAGCAGCTCAGAGGTTTTTATTACTGAGACTGAAAGAGCTGACTGGAAAGAAAAATAACCTGAACGTTAGTCTTTTGATATATTTCCACACAGACATATTTAGTAAAAGAGTTAATGAGATCAAACATCCGCATCAATACAGAAGATATGCACCTTCGTATGTTCATTTATCTGCACACTCTGCAAACTTACATATCTGCAGAAAGATATAAATCACATCGACAAGATTTACTTTTTATGTACTTTAAGGAGCAATATGTATATCTGACACCTAGTGTTTAAAATGGGTACTGCAGTCCAAACTCTAAACATTGTAGAGAGCTGTCTCCCCCCCTCCTCTCTAGAGTGGATGCTCACGCAGGTCACCATGTGGTGGACTCTGAAGCTTCAGTGTTTATCCAGCTCTGCATCGGTCTGTAAACCTTTCTGCGTTCTAACCTCTCTCCATTTTTCAAAAGCATCTCCAATATTGATCCTAGTTTGAGCACGTTTCTGCTCGTGGAGCTTATTAGAAACATGCAGAGGCTTTTTAGGTCGGGTACAATCACTTCTATCTGAACCAGTTCTCTTGCCCGCTTCCATCGCTGCAACACCTGTTGGTTTGACCTGATAACTGCTCTCATATCTGGCAAACCGAGGGGCGTCCAAAACGGCCGTGTGGGGGTGCCTTAAAACCGCCTACCTTCTCTGGTCCAAACAAATCCAGACCATTCAGGACCAGAATCTAAAGTTAGAAGGAGGACATACTGGCTGCTGCATTGTTGTCAGAGAAGCCAGCACTTCAACATAGCATGTTTCCTTAATGTCTGATCATAGAGTAAGCTCACTTTATCATTTCACTCAGTAGAAATCTAACAAGGACCTAAAGTGAGCATTACATCAATTCAATTCATCCTTACTTTACACAAAATAAACTTCACAATTTCCACTTCATTAAAGACTTATTTCCCTGATCTCCCCCCCTGAGGCTGGTCCAGAAGCATCTCAGCGGCCGTCACAGCGATGGAGCGTCCTCTCATTTCTAACATCACATGGACCAATGAGGACACAGCAGCAGTGGCTGCATTTAATGAGGGCGAAGGGGTGTACACGCATTTACACGATGGATTCATTAGAGAGACATATTGCTACATTTGGTAAATGAAGCCCAACCGGTGCAGTCAGTATGCTCTGCTGAAGTGTGTGTGTGTGTGTGTCTTACTTTGTGTGTGTGCGTGTATATGTGTGTGTGTGTGTGTGTGTGTTTGTGTGTGTGCGTTTGTGTGTGTGTCTGTGTGTGTGTGTGTGTGTGTGGCCCCAGGTCTCCAATTACAAACCAAACTTCTCATCTGGAACAGAGGCCAAAACACCTGCTCACTGCATCTGCTGAGCTCCCTGCAGGAAGTTTGTGTGTGTGTGTGTGTGTGTGTGTGTGTGTGTGTGTGTGTGTGTGTGTGTGTGTGTGTGTGTGTGCCTGTATGGGTATGTAAACTACATCCATAAACACACACAAACACACACACACATCATCTCTTTCAGTGTGTCAGATTTCTGGTTTTTAATTCGTTGCTCTAGAGGGACCGAGCAGTTGAATGAAAACATAAACCTTTTTAAAAATGGGGACTTGAGCTGATTTTATGCACTAACTCACACCTCCAGCTACTCAGTCTGTAAATATCATTATCAAACTGCATTATGGGAAATGTAGGAGACTGGTTCCTTGAGGTTTTACCCACACTGCACCACATAACTAAATGTCCTTTCATTGATTTCTTCTTCAGCAGCCTGAGGGTGGTTTCACACTACGGGACCGTGCTCGGATCTGAGTACGCTTGACCCCAAAGTCCAGTTCTTTTGATCAGTGTGAACACAAACGTACCTTACTCGTACCCTTTTCCGTTACTGTGCCCAACTCCGCTTGAAGAGGTGGTCTCGAGCATGATTCACGTGTGCTCGAGTACGGTACACGGGAGATGTGAGCGCAAGCGCTATATGTAGTAATCATAAACGGCCCCTGCCTATGTGCGCATACTGCCACCTGCTGTATCGGACTTTTTACATACGTAAGTGTACTCGGGCACAGAATGGTGTTACTAATGTGAACGCAGATCAGCGGGAGAGAGGGGAGCAATCCTGCTCGGGCACGGTTTGAAACATTTACGCCTGATGTGAAAACGGGCGGGTTTTAAGCCTCTTGATAAACCGTTACATCGCGCCCGCCTGTCAATTAGGTCAGCTATGCGCCTTATTGTGAATAACTCTTATCCTTCATCGAATCAAAACAGATGAGGTATGAAAAATGTCTTCCCCTGTTCAGTGGGAAGAGAAAGGCCGAAACCTCCGACACTATAACCTTCCCCCACGATACAGATATATAATCAGAAGAGCCAGGAATGAAAAAGCAGAACAAGAATTAAGGACAGAGGATAATTATAACAAAAACTGACTCTGGCTTTTGATTCAGTGAAGAAAAAGATTGTTTTTCTGTGGAAGATTTCAGTTGGACTTTTGTCTCTTGACATTTAAACGAGTCATCGTCTGACACAAACACATCATCACTTTTCAAAACACAATGTTTCCTACCGTCTGCTGCAGGCCGGGGTCTCAAACAGATGCACTCCTCTCCATACTCAGAACTCTTTGTTTCATCATCTTTTCTGCAGATCTGATGCCACACTGCTGCTTTCACAGTTAACGTTGTATTTGTAGAATATTCCGGTTCAGAGATGTTAGACGTCAGCAGCGGGGGTGCGTTTGGGAGGACTTCTGTGTCTGAGCAGATTCTGTTTCCTCTTAGTCCGAGCAGGCTTTGCCCCTTGTCTTCCACACAGTCCATACTGTGCACGTTCTCCTGTTTTGTGTTGAGTCAAGTGTCGGTCCACGCAGCACAAGCTTCGCAGCGTTTAGCGCCTCACATTTTTCTGTATGTTGTTGTACTTTTCAAACTCTGTCTGCCTCCTCGCTGTCATTTTCATATTAAAATGCTGAATCTCACACTCTGAGCCCGCATGTCTTCAAAGTGTTTCCTATGCTTCTTCACAGAGCTGCAGCTCACCTGTTAGGCAGCAAAACACACACACCTGCTTCTACTTCCTGTTCATGGAGCCCTGCAGGAGGAGGCGGGGCTTATCATAGTTTTTCTTTTCAAATTCTAACTTCTCCTTCTGCTTCAACTACAATGTAAATATAAAAAACACACATAAATAAACTACTTTATATCTAAAAATAACCTTTAACAAACCAACAAATATATTTGTTTAAAGGAACAATACGTAACTCTGACACCTAGTGTTTAAAACGGGTACTACAGTCCAAATTGAACATTGTAGAGAGCTGTCTCCCCCCGCCCCCTCCTCTCTAGAGTGGATGCTCACGCAGGTCACCATGTGGTGGACACTGAAGCTTCAGTGTTTATCCAGCTCTGCATCGGTCTGTAAACCTTTCTGCGTTCTAACCTCTCTCCATTTTTCAAAAGCATCTCCAATATTGATCCTAGTTTGAGCACGTTTCTGCTCGTGGAGCTGATTAGAAACATGCAGAGGCTTTTTAGGTCGGGTACAATCACTTCTATCTGAACCAGTTCTCTTGCCCGCTTCCATCGCTGCAACACCTGTTGGTTTGACCTGATAACTGCTCTCATATCTGGCAAACCGAGGGGCGTCCAAAACGGCCGTGTGGGGGTGCCTTAAAACCACCTACCTTCTCTGGTCCAAACAAATCCAGACCATTCAGGACCAGAATCTAAAGTTAGAAGGAGGACATACTGGCTGCTGCATTGTTGACAGAGAAGCCAGCACTTCAACATAGCATGTTTCCTTAATGTCTGATCATAGAGTAAGGTCACTTTATCATTTCAGTCTCTACACATCTTACTGGCTGCTTTAATATGTCTCTATTTTCATCACATCACATATATACTTACAGTCTAGTTTGCAGGGAGGAAGGCGGCGGCTGCGGAGAAGTCAGACTCAAAGCAGAAATAATTGTTGTGTTGAATGCACATCTTGTGGCACACTATTTTTGTTCTTATGTATATCTGTATTTGTACTTTTATTTGTTATACTATAACAGTTTGCACCGTTTTTTTTATCAGTGATGAAACGACGAGCGCACCACTAACTCTGCCAGACAAACACAGTGCGTGAAACGGTTCAGCTAAGTAGCTCCTGCATCTCTGAGTCTGCTTTTTTTCCCAGCAGTTAGCGGGCCTTGAACACAGCTCGGTCCGGAGGTGGTTTGAAGCGTCTCTGAGGCCCCTGCAGTAACCAGACAGTGACGGAGCTCCACGCATGCCCGCTCGCCAGCTCTACGTCTAATCTGGACTCATGGTTGCCGTGCCAACTGCGTGGGAGCCGCCCGACACACAAACTGTGGCGTTTGAAATTGATTAACTCATTTATATTCATGCTGGCTGCTTCTTCGAGTCGAGACAAAGAGAGAGTCCCCTCAGCAGAACAAGGACGGCAGACGAATGAATCAGCGGCGATTGGCGTCTTTTAATCCGTGAATGATGATGAGACGGAGGTAAATTGGTTCTTTTTGTGGAGGAAAGGTGAAGCTGAAGATGAAGAGATGAAAGCAGGTGATCGATCTGGAACACTGTTTGCATAATTAAACCTGGGATGCTCTTATTAAAAGCTGCGTGATGATGACAGGATGTGATGAAGCGGCGGTCGGACTGTCCCGGCCACGCCGTCTGAGTGACGGTTAGCAGCTCAGTGTTGTGACATCACGCTGACTCTCCTCATTAAACTAATTGAGCAACAGAGCGCCATCGAGCCGAGAGCGCTACAGATCAGAAAACAGGCCAACAGCTTAGTGAGCAGCGAGGAGCATCTGCATCCACCCACCAACACATCAATAACACATCCGACCCCCTCCCCAATTTACGCTCTGCAGCTGCGTTAACAGACCCGAGAGCAAACTTTATGATGTGTCCTTCGCTTTTACTTCACCTGCTCACCGTTTAAATCCAACTGTCTGATTAAATCTCTGGGGGCTCTTTGGGGTCTAAATGACTAAGATTGCTCCTGTTGATTATTCCGCCGACAGCTGTAAAACAAGTTTTAACTCAGGAAACTTGATCATGGTGATCTGTCCGCTAAAAGTTGTTGTTTTGTCTCTGACAGGCTAAGATTGTTATTCCAATCCAACAAAAGGATACGAACAGAGATGAACTTTCGTTAAGGAGTAAGATCAGTCGCTCAGCAGCGCAACTGGACTGGACCCAAAACAGCACATGTCACTCTGCTGTTCATCTCCCTCCACTGGCTCCCAGTTACTGCTCACATCAGATTTAAAACTCTGCTAACAAAACAGCAACAAAAACGGCTCCTCTTTACCTAAACTCTCTCATCCAGGTCTACACTCCCTCACGCCCACTACGCTCTGAAGGCGTCTGATCCAACCTTCACGACAGGGTCCTTAGTCTCTAAGTAGACTCTTCTCCTCTGTCGCCCCCCGGTGGTGAAATGAACTACCAAACTCCATTCGATCTGCAGAGTCCCTTTGCACCTTTAAGAAAAAGCTAAAGACCCAGCTCTTTATGAACACCTACAACCTTCATGATGATGATAGGACTTTATCGAGGATGGTGTTGATGGTTATTAGAATACTCTTGAGCAGCTGTCGACGTTGTTGTGGATGACGATATATTAAATAATTCCTGTGCTCTGCCTCTGGTCACTTCCTGTCAGCACCTATTTGTCCAATCAGACTGAACGCTGTCTGTTCTCACTTCCTGACTTTGTTTCCTCTTCTCTAGATCCGTGCTTGTGTTGTTCTTACTCTCATATGTTCGTTGATTTGGACAAAAGCGTTTGAACGAATTTGTGAAATGAATTCTTTTTTTTTTTAACAAGTAACAGCTCAGCCCCAGTCTCTTTAAAGCTGTAAACAGGAAACCTACGCCGCAGAACTGTCGCATAATTCAGCAGTTAAGATAGAAAAGCAGCATCTCAAAGTATAAGCATATTGGCCGCATTAAACCAGCATGTGAGATTTTATCATAACGCCAAGACGAGAGAAAGACAACCTTAAACTCAGTTTGGATTGAGTTTCATGACCACCTTTCAAAGGACGGAGATCACGGAGCATGCCCTAACTCTACTCCGAACATTTTTCAGCGACTTTGAAAAAGCTTGAGATGTCGTTTGGTGTTCGGCGAGCATGAATCAGACGGAGAGACTGTAGAGCCTCAGGACAACACAAGTCTGTGCAGCTTCGTCTCACTTGTGAAGCATCAGTTTGTTTTGCTCCCGACAGCCTGAACAAGGAGACTTGTATAGAAAATGTTTATAGACTGAAACACTCTTCATCACCCCTTCATGTACCGACTGCATTGAGCGAACAGCGAGCCAGGAGATGATAGTGCCAATATGTGAGGAAAGAAACATCCCCGCCTCTTTCTTTTTCAGTCACAGCCGTCACCACACCCTCCTCCTCTCTGCTTCTACATTCCTCTCCTCCTCTCCGCCCGGCTCCTGCGTATTGTCTCAGATTAATGGCCTGTGGAGAGGTGCAGGGGAGGGATGTTTTCCACGGCGTTTCACAGAGTTAATCTCGGCTGCGGTGTGTTGTCAGCACATCCGATGTGGGGCGATTTCCCTCGGGGGTGGACTAGTATCTCTCTTTCCTTTCCTTTTTTCTCTCTTATTTCACTCTCTTCGGTTTGTGAGAAGAAGAAATGACAGAGAGAGACAGAGATAGAGAAAAATGAAATATCCTGTAAGTTACGAAGCCTCAACAAGTTAGCAACTAGAAATATGCAAATATACCAAGAAAGAGAAGAACAATCTTGTTACCCTGGCAATTATTTGTTAATGACTCTTTGTGCGTCGCTAAAGTTACCATTTGAGGTTTAGATTGAAATGTTTCGACATCTGTTAACTGCCACCAGACTCCATTGAAAAACCAGTAATTTTACCCTGTAGGACACCAAAGGTACTGCGCTACTGCTCACTCCTAGATGTAGTCCCATTTCCCCCCAAAAAAAGGATAAATTCTCACCAAACACTTCAGAGTAATTGCACCGATGGGAGTCATTGACTGGTAAACTTGTGAGGACAGTTTAAGCATGATATAATAGGCAAGGCTGCTACAAATAATGGTCAAATACAGCTTTTGCAGGAGATGCCGAGGGATTACAGACGCAGATTAGTTACCAGATGGCACAAATGTCTGGCAAAGTGACAGGAACGACATTATGCCTCTAAACTCTGGCTGTGTGTTGTGATGGCATGGCTAGATGAAGAAGGTTATTTTTTTCTCCACATGGAGATGAATAAAGTACTCCGCTATTTTATGAGTCTGTAAGGAGTAGGGTCGCCAGTTCAGGCTTCACTCAAGACCAATGTCCAGACCAAGAATGGACAGTGCTTTTGGATTTCTATTTCCTAGTTGTAAATAATCAAGTCCATCCATCCATCTACCAACCTTCTTACCATCCCACCTCCCTACCTACCTACCTACCTACTTACCTACCTACCGACCGACCGACCGACCGACCGACCGACCGACCGACCGACCGACCTTCAGAGGAAAATGCTTTTGTCTGTACAGTATGTCTACATTTTAATCTATAAACCAAAACAAGGCTTTTTTGTAAGGCTGTCAATGGCAGAGGTAGACCAGCAACTACTGGTTTCTGCCATGGACAATTACCATTTTTGTCAATGGAATTTTTCGGCGCAGTAAAGGTAGTAAGATAGCATTTTCATCTTCAACAAAATGTCTATCTCTGTCGGGGTCCTTACTGTTATATTGCCCGAGACTTAAAATAACAACCGGAGCCTGTCAGTGATATAAACAAGGCTCTGCCTATCTAAACCACTGATTTAGACTACATGTTGTTGTTATGACTGGATGTTACAGTGGCAATATTTGAAGTTATATTAAGAAAATCAAACCGCCCTTACCTCTTTCACTCCTAATTGTGCTCTCAGACTTGAACTTGATTGTGTTGTTTACCCACTTGGCACCTTTCGAACAGAACAATTGAAAGTAGCTTCTGTTCAACATGTGAGATTCATTTCTCTTGAAGGACAGCGAGTGCCTGCGTCAGAGCAGCTGAAAAGCCGTCTAACAGAGAAATTGAATTACGCCAGGAGAGAGGATGGTGGTGGGGGGGGGGGAGAAAAGAGCAACATGGGTGTAATAATAAAGAGGAGACAATCATTGTCGGCCTGAAAATGGATTCCATTTGTGTCGGAGGAACATTTCATTGTAGCTCAGACAATGAGCGACACAGTTCATGGAATTCATCAATTAATCTGCATCCACCTCCATCCTCCTCCTCCTCCCTCTCTCTCCCTTCTTTCTATTCTCTTCGTCTTCTATTGTGTTGGACGCAGATCTCATTTTTCATGTTGGCGCTGAGTGGCACCTCTCCATTTTTAATCAACGACTTCAGGACTAAAGATAGCACCGTGCTTCAATCCAGCCAAAGAGCTCGGGCTCTGTTATTGAATTATTCCATCAGTTTTCTGTCTCCATCATAAAGAATAGATCCTATTGTTAGGAAACAGATTCTCATTTGGGGGAGCTAAATGGGAGAGCGGGAGAAGAATGGCTCTGTCATGTTACCACCACCTTCATCTCCTGTGTTCATTTGCTGCTGTGCTCGCGCTGAAATTGGCTTTAAATAGCTGCTGAGGATAACATCAATGTCAGCCGCAGAGCGTTTCAATTTAAGAGCTCTGCCAGGTGGAAATGTGATGAACTGCATTTGTCCTCAAGATTAGAGAGGAATGATTTGCCATTAGTCTAGGAGTGTGGCTTCATTGTGATGATCTGAAGAAGCAAACAGAGGTTAAACACCACAACAGGTCCAGTCATGAGTGTCAGAAAACCGGATAATTGAGACCTGAGCTCAGCCGTAAAATGAAGACACTGTCTTGTTGGGCAAAAGGACTACTTGTTTACCAATACCTGTATTTAACTGGCCTCAGATGCTGCCTAAGATGTGGCATTAGCGAGTTTGCCAGTCAATCCACCAATCAGATACCATAACCAATAATCCCCCAAAAAATCAGGCAATGTAATTGTGCATTCAGGCCAACAACAGGCCTACCCCACAACCTGCTTCTATCATCTCTCATGTCCAACTTCATTCTCACTCCTTCTAGTCGGACTGTAAAGAATCCCAACGCTCAGACGAGGAAGTCATGGCCGGTAGTCCTTTATGGCTAGCCATTTGCTAACCCAGAAGCCCCGCAGAGTTGGCCATCACTATCGTTGTCAGACAATATACCCGATGGGTTCTGAGATTGATGTTAAGTTGCATGTTTCTCTTTTCAGAACAGGACGTGATGCATTCTCTCCGACCAAAGCGGTGACAGCGATGTCACACTCACAGCAGCTCGTCTTCCTCTAAGTGATGTCTCTGCGTTTTTACCTTGGACCTCTTCCCGACACAAAAACAGCTAGCAGACAGCAGGTGGTGCAGATTTGAGCAAATTTGGAGCGCAGATGTGTTACTGCAATCAGTGAGAGCGAGAGAAAACATTTATGGATGTGATAAATCAGGGATTATTTACTGATTTAAATCTGTCTCATTTTCCAGAGCTAGTTTTTTACTGGAAAGAAAACAAGATTCTTTGATTCAGTTTTTTAAAATATACAAAAACATGGGACAAAAAAAAAGGAAAGCACTGGAAAATTGCTAAGCTGCATCCCAAACTGAAGACGTGGATACACCTGTTCTCTAAATGTCTTTGTAGACTGTGTGTGTGTGTGTGTGTGTGTGTGTGTGTGTGTGTGTGTGTGTGTGTGTGTGTGTGTGCGTACGTGTACTTGCAGTCAGGTTCATCTTGTTGTGATTTCCTGCATGTTAAGGCCTGATTTTGATGATAACAGCCCTCTGTCAGCAGTCTGTCGAAAACCTCCTATAAGCATTTTTGCCCCTTTAGCACCAACATGGCCTCAACGTATGCTTACACACCCCTTTACATACTGTACACACACACACACACACACACACACGCGTGTTAACACTGTGTTAGTGTATGGGATGTGTGATGCTGCTTTTACCTCTCTTATAGGCATCAGCGATCTGTGTTATTATTTTTACTCAATTAAATGTACCAATATGCCTTTTATCTTCATCACGGCGCAGCATTTAGGTATTTTCTGTGTGTGTGTGTGTGTGTGTGTGTGTGTGTGTGTGTGTGTGTGTGTGTGTGTGTGAGTGCGTGCGTGCGTGAGTGAGTGTGAGTGAGTGTGCGTGCTGTAGCGGCCCCCTGCTGTGCTGCTACACGGCTATTGATCAGCAGCAGTAAGTGGAAGGTAAACAAGCAGTTCGAGGCCTGATGGAAGTTGCACGGATCTGAAAACCAAGCGAGGCATCTCCGCCCCGCCTGGTGTGAAGTGTTTATGGAGTCCTCGCTGTATCACACGGCGTCTTTTATCTTTCTCTCTCAGCTGAGTGTTGGTTAGAGAGCGCAGAAAGCTGAAGGAAGTAAATGGGAGCATACATATGAAGATGATGTCAAACAAGGATGGCCGCAAGAAATCTAGAGCAAAGTTCAGACCAAAGACGAAGCTCGTGTAGTGACTTATTTTAAACAAACCCAACACGGCCCCTGAGGGGTAAACTGGATCTAGTCGACCAATGCATCATCATCCTCGATACGCTGATCCGTTTATTTTCCGTTTAGGTTTTCAATGATATGTGGATTCCAATAACACAAACATTATGATTCAGTATACTCAAATAAACTTGCTGCACGCTGACAAAAGTAGAAAACTGTTCATTCACACACGCCTACAATCACCTGAAGTCGTGGCTTTATTCCAAGAATAAGCCAAGACTCCACCTACAGTACATTGTTGGAATTACACTTAAAAATACAAACATACAAACATCAGTGTAAGTAAGGGTCTGGAGCAGAGATAAAATAAAACAAATTAGAAACGTGCATTTTGGCTCCAACAGCATGGACGAGTTTGACCTCAACATTCATTTTGTTGAACACAATGAGGTCAGGATGTTTAACTGAATGTCAGCAAGGTCACGGGCACAAGCCTCGTAGCCGTGCACGAGCCAAAAGTCCTGTTCATTTGATCTGTGTCAACACAATATTCCGGTACTCGTGTACCATGCCTGAGTCCTCTTGAAGAGTTGGTTTCGGGCAAGATTTATGTGCCCAAACAAGGAAGCGCACCGCTATATGACAAAATTCTAAACGGCTCCTGTGGTTTCAAAAACATCGTCTCTGCGTAGCACGGGCCCGTTTCATCCTGTGAGCTGCACGGTAGAAGAGGGTCGTTGTTGGCGTCTCAGAAACCTCAGCAGTTAGCAGGATGGACTTAGCCCGCCAGTGGTTGCCATGGTTGCTTCTTCTTTTTGCTTCTTGGCAGATTTGCAAACCAACTACGTGCATACTGCCACCTGCTAGTAACATCATAAGGAACTATGTTACTAATGTGAACGCAGACCAGAGGGGGAGAGCTGAGGGGCACAGTACGAAACAATCGTGCCTCATGTGAAAACGCCCTTAAAGATCTCATTCATGTAGGAGAAGAGCCAACCTGTTTGGGCTGAAGAAATCTGGCTTGCTCTCAGATTATGCAACTGGAGGACTCACTGTACGAGGACACCAGTCGAGGCTTTCTGTGTTCAAGTGACTCGCGAGCTCCTGAGTATCCAGACAGCCTTTATATATAAGATTGATGCTGTGGGCGAAATGTCACGATCACCTGTTGGATTTTACTGGACTGTGCTGCAGGAATGATCGTTGAAAATGTGCTTTTCTTTCCTCGATGATGCAGCGTCTCTTCTCTGCCTTTTGCAGCAGCCTCACTCCTACCGTAGCAGTGACAGCAGATCCTGTGTTTTTGTTGTCACTTAGTGCGGCGTTGTTGTGGCCTTATTTACACCCGGCGAGACGTGTTTTAAATCAGGCAGAGGGGACACATCCAGATATGTGACGCCTCCAGCTTCAAACAACAGAGAGTCTCTGCTGATCTCTACCCCAGACGGTTAATCTCCAGAAATACATTCTGTTCATTAAAGGGGAAGAGAGTGAATGTCTGTCTCATGGATTGTTGTTGGAGTTTGGGTGGTGCTGTGGCATGTGTTGACATCTCTGGTGTCTCAGAAAACAATAGGGTTGGTTTGTTTTGACGTGTGTGTACACTGTTGAATCAAGGCTGAGTTATTATTTCAGCCCACGCCATACATTTACTGCAAGTTAACCATGAATTCATTCTGTCAACACCAAACCAGACTGACGTTAGGAAGACAAACAGACCTTTAAATACAACACAGTTCGATGAAACAGACACTTTCACGCCTGAATGTTTCAGGGTGTCTTGAAACACAAACACTAAGGCCCCGTGTCCACCTAGCGTTTTGTTTTCTGAGCGCCAGTGTCTTTTTTAAATTGTTTTTAATGACTGTTGCAGCAGACAGTGGCCGCCTGAAGAAAAAGCGCAGCGCCCTGCCTCTTTTTCATGAGGACTCTTTTTTGTGCGTCCGCTCAGAGCGCTCTCATTAAAAATCTTTAAACTTTCAGAAAGGTGCTGTTGACGTCACTGCAGACTTTTCCACATGTATGATATTCCCCGTAGTTTTGCCGCTTACATATCGTGTCTTGTAACCACATTGTCTCAGGAAATAAACCATCTCAAATATAAAACACGCAGTAAAAGTAACGGAGCAGTGTCGGTCATACAGCGGCCGTTGTCAACAGACTGTTGTCATAGAGACAGGACGGACGTGCAGCGCTTTTCTTCTCAGAGCACAAACGGTTTAACGCAAGAGCTCCCGAGCGCACAGCCAGCGCTTTTCTGCCCGGAAAAAAACGCTAGGTGGACTATTTTATTGATTTAAATCTTCTTTAATGTGTTTCACTTTCAGCGGTCTTGCGTGGCACTGTTACATCCCTACCTTCCTGTCTAAGGTTTTTGTTTGGCTCTATTAGCGGTCTGGTTTATTTCGCAGTTTGTCATATGGTCACAAATGTTACACCCTGCTTTCCAAACGATGATGCCCTTCGAGTCAAAACAATGGGCAAGGCTTCCAGCCTCCCAGAATATCCAGCCCTCATTTCTTTTCAATCTACTTCTCAGTGCCATCGGAGGTTCATTTATTCTGCTGATTGTTTGTCGGAGCCGCTCAGTCATGCTTTCTCTAAGTGTGGCTTCGTGTAGCGTCTCATCAGCCGTGCGGCGAGGTTGGACGTGTTGTATTTATAGATCAGCCTTTCTGAGGACGGAGCCGGAGAGTAATGATGCGCTACAAATGGGACTCATCCAAACCTCGTTCTCCCACTGCCCCCCCCACACAGCTATATTAACCTTCACAT
Organism: Tautogolabrus adspersus; assembly: GCA_020745685.1. Taxonomy (NCBI): domain Eukaryota; kingdom Metazoa; phylum Chordata; class Actinopteri; order Labriformes; family Labridae; genus Tautogolabrus; species Tautogolabrus adspersus. The sequence goes on along the minus strand of CM036535.1, from coordinate 34,288,845 downwards.
ACACACACACGCACGCACGCACGCACACACACGCACACGCACACACACACACACACACACACACAGCTATATCAACCTTCACAAACACACACACACACAGAAGCAGAAACACTGACACAGAAACATATCTTAAGTGGATTTTTTTATAGATTAAGGGTTCATGCAACCATTCGCAAAGTTCTGCATCAACGTACAAGAAGCACAAAATGATCAAATGATATCGTGGCACATTAAAGCTTTAGATTAAAACCCTTTCCAGTTCATAAACTCTACAGCCTGCAGTAGTTCAGGCAGGAATACAATCCTTTTACAGTCATCTCTCAGAATAGGCGGCACTCTGTAAATGTCCGACCCCCCCGGCTGTTTCTGCAGAAAAAAAAGAATGAGAGTAATTTCGTAGCAAACACAAGACGTCACTTAAGTGCTACTAGACCTTCTGTCCATCTATCTTTAGCAGAGGAGTCTTTGCATTCAGCGAGCTTTTCATTCTACCTCCCACCAACCCTTCGGTCTATAAACCCGGTCCCCAAATCAATCCATCATTACTGCTACAAAGAGAGTTCTCAACATGTGGACCGCTGGAGCTTGTGTCATTTGATGAAGGATGCCTGTGGAGTTTACAGTTCAGTGTGCAGGCTGGAGAAAAAAAAACATCTTTAAGACGTGTCAGGCGGACTCAGGGGAGGGGTATTGTCCCCAAGGTGATCCTTTAAAACACATGACTTTCTTTATATGTTTACACATTTTATGACTCAAATGACTAAAATGTTAAAAAAGATTTAGATTGCTTCAACTGGATATAATATAAGTCTTAAGCTCTGTTCTTATTCTGCAAGTGTGCAGTCAGAGCGGCAACCTCCGGTGGTGAAAAATGAAGCCGATGCTGAAGTGTAAGATCCTGCAGTTCCTCCAGTGTCCACTAGAGGCTGGCTGCAGAAGCACAGGAAGTCACATACACACCCATTCTAAAAAGCCTGTTTTTACAGCAGACATTGACATGTTTACAGCCTGGTTCAAAAAACCAAACAGGTCTGATTAGCTCATGTCTCGATCGGCACACACTGTACGGGGGGTGATTTTTTTTGATGACTCATCAGTTTTGATTTGATGAAGGATAAGAGTTATTCACAATAAGGCGTGTAGCTGACCTGACTGACAGGCGGGCGCGGTGTAACGGTTTGTCAGGAGGCTTAAAACCCGCCTCAGCTCCAGCTCTCAGCCTGTTGTTAGGTTGACTGAAAGTTAGGGTGAGACAGCATTTCCAGCATGGAGACCGCCATCGTTGGGCCTCAAAGCCCCCTGCAGGAACAGATAGGTGAAGTCACTCAGGCTTCAAACATTCATATTTACAGTCTATGGTTTTAATCTTGTTTCGCTGTCTAACTTCCCGTCCCGCTCGATCTGCTCTGTGCTGAATTGATGCGCTGAAGCACACACATTGATTGATCAGCTCTGCTGCTGTAGCGGAGCTGACAATACATGTACCTGATGGAATTTAGCACTTAGACATTTAAAAGTAGGAGCCGTATGCTAAACAAAATATAAAGCTGGCTAAAACAAAACCAAATGAAACTGAGTATTTCAAAATCTAAAATTATTAATATAAAGAGATTTCTGCTGTGAGAGCTTCACGACTCAAAGGGCTACTGCTCCGATCCAAACTATAAAAAACTGTCCGTTGAGCGAGGCCTTGCATCCTCCTCCCAGCTGCTCAGCGATCACCAGGGTCAAACACGACATGCTGCTTAACACTTCACTCAGAAGAAGTGCAGGACGAATGAATACATGTTGATGAAACCTTCTGAGGACATCATCACATCACGTCCAATAAGGCCCTTCATTTATCACAGTTTTGTCATGCCACCAGTCACGTGTGTGTGTACGTGTGTGTGTGTTGATTCCTATATGCCAGCCTTGTTAGACAACGACCTTCACGGATCCTCAGTGACGACAGGCAGAAACGTCCCCATGACAACCTTTAAAATTGGCCCACGGCCTCTCGTCTCACAGCCAATAAGTCACATTAAAGTCTTAATCCACATCATCCCCGCCACACACACACACACACACACACACACAACTGCTGAGGACGTGTGGAGACAAATATCTAGATGTTTAACCATCGACAGACTGCTACACTATTTTATCAAACCACTATCGTTACACAGGCGGTGGTAAAACTGTGAAATTAACAGCGACGGATTCGACGCCTGCAGCTCGCCTTCATCGTCGGCCTACAGCGCTGAGACACATTAAGGCTCAGAGAATTGTAATGCACTCAGAGAATTAGGATAACAATGACAGTAAGAATCGGGGGGAGTCACGTCTGATGGTAATAGCTGGCAGATACTGAAGGTGCGTTTGTGCTCAGCTGCTGATTTCCCTCAGGGAAGCAGAAATAATTCAGCTAATCCTGCAGCCTCCTCAGACACTGAGCGTCTCTACCTCTCTGTGCGTGTGTTTATATTTGTGCAAAGAGCCTGTGGGTGAAGAAGTGCTGAACATATTTAACTACAGTACAGCCTGTGTGGCTTCCTTATTTGATGACATAAGGCGCCGTAACTCCAGGGAAGTGTTTGAAGAGTTGAAGCTGACGTGCTGACTGATGTGTTTTATTCTGAGATGACTGACGGAGCGAGCTCAGGATGATCCTCCATTTGACTTCTTTTGCAGCTTTGTTTGAGGAAAATTACAGTTTTTTATTCCCGCCGGAAGACCTTTAAAGTGAAAGAATGTGCAGTTTAGTGAATATTCACGAGGATATAATGAATATTTACGAGGATATTTAGATTATCTTTACGCAGTTGTGGAAAGTTAATTGGATTAGCTTAGCTTTCAGATTGGATCGTGTTGAAAGTGGGTTGTTAAAAACAAAAACAAAGATTCTGAAATACGATTTAGCTTTTCATTTTGGTTTTAATCCGCATAAAACCTTCTGGGCCAGATTCACAAAAGCATCGTGCGTCTCCTGCGGCCTCCGTGTAATTCACAAAACACACGCAGAGGGTTAAATGCACCGCAGGCTGCAGAGCCAATAGCCTCTCTGTGCTCTGGAGCTGTTTGAGTGTTTATAAATCAGACATTTTGCAGGTGAGCACATTTGTCATTGTGTTCGTATGCCACTTTTTTCTGATGTGTGGGGATAAATATGTTTTCCTTCATTAGTTCTCTGCAGCTCGGTGGGGAAAATGAATCATCAACCAATCGATTACCCTACGTTACATCATCATAATGACTTGTTTTTTCTGTCTGAATTTAAACAGTGTCTTTGGTGTCTTCTGTAGCTTTGCTAAGTGATGCTACAACCGCTTTGAGACAGCAGATGTATTCATTCACCAGGAGCTATAATGCATCGTACCCTGCTTGCCTCACATGCTGACATCCTTAGATTCTGCTTCAGTTATAAAGCTGCACTGGATAAATGTGCAGGTTTTACAGTTTAATACATCATGCAGAGAGCTAAATCACCTCCTCCAGAGAACAGAGCGACAGTACAATGATTCTTTGGAGGATGAAATCAATGAGTCACTGTCGCAGTAGCTGCTATCACTCAAAACATTCAGCATTCTTCATTCTTAAGCTGGGTTCATGGAAACTAAAGAATCTATTGTTACCTTGATGAAAGGAGAAGACATGAACTGGTGAGGATTTTATTCAGACTTCAAGCAGCTCTGCACCAAGTCCAAGTCCTCCTTAACTTTTGATTCTCAGAGGGAGATAGAGGAGAAGCCCTGGTGTAAAACCATGAAAGATTGTTAGACTGAGACACATCTGTTCCTTATTATCCTCTTGTCAGGTCATCTGAACTGACGAGAGGAGGTATGCTTCTTTGTCCAGTCGATTCGCTGCATTTAAACAAAAAGAAAGGACACAATTTCCCTGCATTTTAAGGAGAATTTGTTTCCTGAAGCATCTTCCCAGGGCTGCAGCGGAGACTCTCCAGGCTCCTCCAGCTGATTACGACCCTGACTGAGCCCTGACTCCCGGGTGGAGCGTCTCCTTCCCCAACAGAGACACAACCTGTTACAGAAATCAGCTTACTAACAGCTTTGTGAAATCAAACTTTGGGCTGAAATGGCCGTTAGTGCTTGGGTCACAGTGAGCTCTTCAACATGTGAAGGCTTCTCTTATCTCATAAAGTTCATTCATAAACACATCTGAACAGCCGTCTTTCTCATCCCCAATTTCCACATACTCCGTGCGCGCCGCAGTCTGTCAACTCCACACACTACGCCGTAGTTTGCTGCCAATCTAGTCAATCATTGTGTTTCCACAGCGTGTACCGCGGTCCGGTCAAGGAAACGCACAGAGCACCCGGTCAATTTCAAAATAAAACACAATATACGGACTCGCAATCTTATTTTCCATCACAAAAAAGGCACCGAGTGAACAACAAATCATCCTCAGAAAGACAAAGCAACACGTTGTTTGCACGTTTTTCTCTTTATTCCTGCGTGATCTTGTAGTTCTCCTGTGATGTGTGTACAGCTGTGCTCCGCTGCGCTCACGTTCTAACAGATCCAGTGGGGCAGGGCGCGTGCCGTCCAACAGAGCAAACCCGTGACGCTGACTGACCGCGACGCGCAGAGTATGTGGGGCACCAGCCGTCTCTTTACCAAGGGCCGTTGTCATAACCCGGCTCGTGCGGTCATGGCAGAAGACGGGAGGAGTCAGAAGTTATCAAAGAAAACGAAATGAAAGTTTAAAATTGTCTGTTTTCCTGAAGCAGAGTGAAGAGCCGCTCCATCCTGAACCTCTGCAGACTCTCCACGGGGATAAAAGCCAACGATTGGACCAATACGACCAGTAATGCTGTGATTACTGTTAGCGACAGAACATCACAAACTGCTGACATGACGCTCTGACTTCAGTTTTTCCCCATCAATTACCTCTACACTGAAACTTTACACTGTATTCCAGGCTCTGTATTCCAACAGTGGAGCTGCGTCCTCTTGCTCTCGACGAGATGAGGTTACAGGGATACACTTTTCTGACCGGGCCTCTACCGCATGATGGACTATTAATTGCTGAGAGCCAGTAACAAGGCCCTTTTCATTCTTTGAGGTAACTGTGCCGTGGTAAATGTCAGAAAAAAGTCGAAGCCTTCTGGGCTCGGATTAACAGCACAGCTCTGAGGTCAGACGTGAGTCAACCATTACTGTGGCACAGCATCTGATTTCTTTTTGGAGTCAGAAGAAGTCTAGCGTTTGGATATTCAGAACGACTTTACCCGGTCTTTCCTGAAGCCAGCCAGAAAAGACTTAACCATGGATTAATTTACGAGCTCGTCTTGTTTCACAGAGGCAAATATCACCAGATTAACAACAAAGCTGACAACAAAAGCAGAATGAATCATGAATATCACAGATGGCATCTTAATTGGTCTCGGGAAGCTTGGGGAAAGTGGCGTGATGTAAAGGCAGAAAAGCAAATAGAGCAACATTACATCACACTTGTAAAGCTTCTGTTTGTTCAAGTGCACATTTCCTCTGTTCTTCAGTCGAACTCAACAAAACTCGCTGGAACTACATGAAATGCACTTAAGACGGAAAACAAAACGATGAGACTGTAAAGAAGATTCTTGAAAACTTGACATATTTTTTTAATTTTTTATTAGATTAGAGGAAGTCCAGAATCCAGTTGCAGGTGGGTGTCCATACTCCATGGTCTGACAGCTTCCAGTAAGCTTCACTGGCCTAATGGTGTTAAAGGCGGAGCGGTAATCCAAAAAAGAGCAGGCGTGCGTACGTCAATCAATCAATCAATCAATCAATCAATCCATCATTATTTGTATATTATCTGTTGTCCAAACTTCCTTGCCGCTGAGGTGGGGTTGGAAAAGGCCGTGCATGAATGAGGACAGCGATGGTTGTGGAGATGGCACAGTCCGATGGTGGAGGCTGGGCGTCAGGCGGTGGTTGGGACGACACAGTCCAATGGTGGAGGCTGGGCGTCAGGCGGTGGTTGGGATGACACAGTCCAATGGTGGAGGCTGGGCGTCAGGCGGTGGTTGGGATGACACAGTCCAATGGTGGAGGCTGGGCGTCAGGCGGTGGTTTGGACGACACAGTCCGATAGTGGAGGCCGGGCGTCAGGGGGAGGTTGGGACGAACACTGTTTGTTTGTTTTGCTGTATGTTCTTTGTTTTCCTTTGGTCTTGCAGCAAACAGGAGAAAGATGAATGCAGCAAAAGTCGGGGATTGAGCCAGTTGTCTTATCGGGGCAACTGGTGGCCTAGTGGTTGAGACGTGTATTGCATATTGCGACTCCAGTGTACCACATGTTGAAACCGTTTGGTCATACAGCGGCCGTTATGAACAGACTGTTGTCATAGAGACAGGACTCCTGAGTGCACAGCCAGCGCTTTTCTGCTGGAAAAAAAGGAAGGTGGACACGGGGCCGAATCGTTCATATAAATATTTTCAAACAGCACCCGGGCACAGAGACGTTGTTTGCTCTGCAGGACAGTCAGAGGTGCATTTAACCCCTCGCATGTTCTTTTAGGAATCAAAAGGCATCTTTTTAACTCACTCGCTCAGATATAGTAGGCACAAAAGGCGCGCAATCCTTTTGTGAATGAAACCCTTTGAGCTGTAACAGAAAGATGAAGCCAACAATGTTAAATGTTCATGTCTGAAAAGGTAATTAAGGATGTTTCTCATCAGGTAAATTCTACTTTTTTCCCTAAATCTTGAACATGTACTTTAAATATTATTTCCTGAAGCTCAAAGTCTTTATTGTCCTCCTATATAAGAGAAATACATCTCTTTAGAAACTAGACTTGACAGATGAACTCTTTAAATATTCTCCCTTTGGTGCCGTCTAAGGACTCAGATGAAGGATCTTGTTGACAGTTTTGCAGCTGAGATTAAATACGAAGACGGCAGCTTTGCTTTGTCATCAGAGCATTGTGCCAGAAGGTGCACATTTTGTGAGGATGGATGTTTGGATCAGAGAAAGCGATGAAGACGAGGCACAGACACCGACAACAACAACACAAGGTACTTTTAATCCCAGCTCTGTCTTCTTGTTCTTTGCTTTCAAACTTTTTCACATCAGTCCACCCAACAGCTGTGAAACCTTTCAGTCTGGATAAAACTGAAGGACTAAGAGAGAGGAGAGATACTCTTTGACACATATTCTCTGAAAACAAATCATTAACAGGAACTTATCTCCAGCTGTTTATTCAGCCAATATACAGAAACCATCAGATCAACTAACCTGAAGGCTAGTCCTAACAGAAACCCCTTTAATAGGTCCTCCTAGAGGCTATGTTTTTCTAAAAGCTCCACCACAGCTCCATAAAAAACAGAAGTTCCTCAGCTAAAGATGGAGAGTGCAGAGGCGGCTGGAGTCCGTGGTTCAGAAAAAGGCCAAACAGGATGAGCAACCTCCGGGGACTGAGCCTGAGCAGACATCTCTGAATCATTAAATACTTTGATGGACTGTGAAGTCCTCCGGTGCCCCGAGGGCTCCGAGTTAAAATCCAGGAGTACACGAGCAGAGAAAGTACTTTCTATCTCATTATAAAATCTGCATTTTTCTGTTTATAACTTCGTCTGGTTTCAGCTTGTATGTGTCCTCACCATCGTTCACCATCAGTTCTCCGTTTTGTGATGTTTGACGCCTCTGCTCAGGAAGATTCTGATTATTAAATCTAACTTGTCCCACAGCTTTGGGTCACTAAGGCCAAACCATTTTGACTCTCATAGGACTTTCACACTTGCAGAAAACTCCTGAAAAACTATTTCCAGGAGGAGCTGCGTGTGTGAACAAAAACAGTCGAATTTTTCACTCAGACTTCTCCTGGAATTTCTCCTGCCAGGCTCCTAGTTTTTCTCCGCAGCAAGTCTGAGTGAGCTGATGTGAGAACGCTGCAGGATATTCACCAGAGAATTCACCTCGAGCCAACAAGAGGGGTGAGTGACGTTAATATTCTAACCACGTAATTAAACTGCTGCATTATGTTTTCTGTTCTCCAGTATTTTCAATAATTAACCATTATTTGTAAAGCGCCAATTCAAAAGTGTTATCTCGAGACACTTTACAAAAGAGCACATGGGATAATATGCAGGAAGGATTTCTCCTTTGTGTTCCTTGGTCCTGTTGTCCACACTTTCTTGGCGCTGAGGTGGAGGTCGGAGCAGGCCGTGTATGAATAAGGATGGCGATGGTTGTGGGGCCGACACAGTCCGGTGGTGGACGCTGGGCGTCAGGGATGTCATGTGGTAGTAGTGCCAGATCACCTCGCTGAAGGTTGGAGAAGCTCCATCTACTTGAGAGCCTGGCTTCTTCTCCCGAGACTGGTCTTCTAACACACTGACACAGAAGGGGGGGGGGGGGGGGGGGGGACCTACCTGAGGAACCGACTGTACATATATGTTTAAAATGAATAAGTGTTGGAGCTCCTAACTCGGTGCGTTGTTGAGCAAAATACAGAAGCAAAGCTTTGATTTCTCCCGCTGAGGAAATGGTCACGTTGAGGTATAATTATTTGTTACACAGCTGCTGTTCTCCCTTGAATCCTATTTTATTTATTGTGATCATGAATACTTTTATCAGTATTAAAGTTTCTTTTGAAGGCGATATTTCACAGCACAAACTAAGATCTGCTCCTGAATTATTTAATGACCCATCAGCTGTTAATTTTTCATTGGCCTTTTCCTGCTTGATTTACAGCCTATTCTACCGCCATTAATCTTCAGCTTGGACACTTTAACGACCTGTGTGCATCTGCCGAGATGTTTCCACTACAAAAACCAGGATGGCTCTCACATTTTAATTACCGTAAGTCCAAATTGAAGAAAGAAAAATAAGAGCAAACTGGTATATAAGACTAAATAGTGCAGGCATCAGAAAGAGTTTAAAAGAGTCAAAGATGCTTTGTCTCTTCAGGGCGAAAGTAAAGGTATTCAACTTTTGAAAGATAGATTACTTACCAACTAACTTACATGTAACTCTCCTTTTTGCATGCTTCAATTCAAGATGGCGTACTCACAAAATTGAGAGCCCACATGTACAGTGCACAAGCCTGCGCACCTTTCCTTCATACATCCACAATTACTGTGAAACTGAGTGCAGCTGCACGTGCCACTTGGCCCGCCTTGTCTCCTCCCATTAATAACCATGCACATTACTATAAATACGCCACAGACTGTGACCATAGAATGTAAATATTAATGGACAAAGCCTGAGTGACGTCACCCGCCTGTTCCTGCAGGGGGCTCCGGAGGCTCATCGGCAGCAGCCGCCATGCTGGAAATGCTGTCTCAGTCTAACTTTCAGTCAACCTAACGACAGGCTGAGAGCTGGAGCTGAGGCAGGTTTTAAGCCTCCTGACAAACCGTTACACTGCGCCCACCTGTCCATCATGTGAGCTACGCGCCTAACTATGGATAACACATAAAAAAAACTCACCCCCCGTACAGTGTGTGCCAGTGATGACAATAACTAATCAGACCTTATTGGTGTTTTGAACCAAGCTGTAAACATGTTTATTTATGCTGTAAAAACTGCGTTTTTGCCTGTCGTGTGTTTGTGACTTCCGGTGCTCCTGCAGCTAGCCACTAGTGGACACTCGATGAACTGCAGGATTTTGCACGTCTGCACTGGCTTCATTTTTCAACAGCGGAGGTTTCTTCTTGGGGTAACTGTGTATGGAGCTTCTGTCTTGCAAAGAGGATGATTACCCAGGTGAACATCAGGATGAGTCAGAAACAATGAACATGCCCACAGGTCAGTTACATATTTAAATTGTATTTTTTTGTACACTTGTTTACATTCTCACTTTTTCTCCTGACATCACATCTAAACTTTACTCTTAATGGGTTTTTTATTCATTATCTATGAGCATGAAAACTACAGCGGTGGTGTCTCAGTGGAGGATTCACTTTGTCATCTAGCTGCTGTCTTTAATAACCCGCAGGCGTTGCAGGTGTAAGATGATGGCAGTTTAATAAAAGAGAACTGTGATTTCTACAGCGTGCATGTTTTTAAATAACATCCCTGAGTCCCGCGGTGCTTCACGCTGTTGTTCTGCAACTTTACCGAGCAATTTCAGGAAAATTAATTCCTCGGTCGTCAGTGTCATTTATTGTGTGAACATTTCTGCTGCAGCTGCTGTTTCCGTCTCTGTCAGCGTCCCTGGGGTTCAGTGCCGGGTCAGGTGCTGTTTGTCATCCCTGCAGAGGGACAAGGTCATTAATAACAATCCAGCAAGGTGAAGCCACAGCAGCTGACCTTGACTCCTATCTTTTCAAAGTGAACAGTAGGGCGCTCGTCAGGGGAGCGGTTACTAAGAAACAAGAAGAAAATTCACTTCAACTCCAGGAGCTGCTTATTTCCTCTGAGAGAGAAAGCTATGTTACTGAGGTGCTCATTGTTGTTATGCGGTTTAGTATTCACACTGGATTTTAGAGGGAAAATGTCCAGTTAGTACTAATACAACAAATGATGTGACTTTTTCTGCTAATGCAACAGGGCAGGGCAGCATGACATCGGGTAGTGCATCTCAGAAAACCGTGTCCATGTTGGACCCTGTTGCTTGTGTTTGTGGGACATAGACGGTCTTTTCTTCGCCTTCAGTTGCACTCTTAAAACGACACAGTCCGTCTCTGAAGCGTGACAGTAGCGCCACTAAGCTCTGCTCCCTTTCAAATACACACCGAGTGTATGCTTGCAGCATGCGTCTAGACAGAATAGATCGACCCGGACAGGAAGTCAGAGAAGGAAACTCACAGAGCAAAATAAAATGCCATAAACAGACTCACGATCGTATTTTTCATCACTTTATCAACATCACGTCAAAAACAGGCAGCGAATGAACAACAAAGCATCGTCAGAAAGACAAAGCAACATGTTTGCATGTTTTTCTCTTTATTCTCGCGTGATCTTCGAGTTCTCCTGTGATGTGAGTACAGCTGCTCATGGTTCACTCACTCTGCAAGAACGGACAAATTGGGGCAGGCCGTCTGACGGAGCAAAACCGTGATTAAACGCAGGGCACACGGACTATGTGAAAATTGGCAATAACATGTTGAGAAATGATCTGTTTGACGAGGTTTAGGCAAAGACTTTTGTTTTTCTTTAGGACACACGTGATGAGATCATTGCTCTTGTTTTTACAAAGAACTTTCCGAGTGGAAGTCCTGTGTTGTTTGACTCATCCATTGCCCCTTAATTGAAATGTCTAAGAGGACTTATTGGGATTACTATCATGTCTTTTCTTCCTCGCTCAAAAGCTAACAGTCAAGTCAAATCAAGTGTTTTCATGCAGCACGTTTAAAAACGGCAGCAGCTGACCATAGTGCTGTTTATCAAATAAAATAAATAATGAGGCCAAGCAATTACAACAGAGTCTAACAACAACACAGAAAAGGCTGAGAGGAGATCAAATGTAAATAAGAACCAGTTTTCAGCAACACAAACTGTTTCACACAGTTTGTTTTATGATCCAATAATAATCATCCACAATCACTGGAAATAGCTCATCATTTGCAGCCTTTTCAAAGAGAGTGCTGATTGGTTAAACCGGTCCATCATCAGTTCTTTTATCATTTCTAAGGCTGCACATTAAAGCTCTAATTTTCCCATTGTGCTTCTGTAACCACCACACATTCAGGTTTGTTCATTTATCTCTCACGCCTCACAAACAACAGACTCAGCGTGAGCGCTTTTTTAATTTGGGATTGCAGTTATAAGAGCTTTGCATTGTGATGAGAAGCTTCCACATAACAGCAATGCTTCTTCATTAGAGGAAGACAATGTGGTGTCAAAACAACAGATGGAGAGAGAACGCATTCTCGCTGACGTTAAAGGAAGGCAGACTGACGTACACGTGGAAGGAGTGAAATCTATTCATGTGATCACTTTGAGCACTGCAGGTTTCACACCACGAGCCGTGATTTCTCCTCCTCAGCTCAGACTTTTTCTAAACATTATGACACAGAGACAACACCAATGATCATTATTTGTTTAGCTTTTTAAAGGAGATCTATCATCCTCACTTTCAGCATTAATGATGTCACTCTGGGACACCTGTTGATTAGCAATGTGAGATGTGTAGCTCAAAAACCTCCTTATTTATCTGATACTGGCGTCAGTAAAATCCCTAATTTCAGCCTCTGCCTGAAACGCTTCATTTCAGCTGCTGTCTCTTTAAGGCCCCCCCCTCCCCACGTGCCCACTTTCCTCTGATTGGCCAGCTCTGTTTGCAGTCGCATGGACATTTGAGTGAGCTTCCAGTTGGGCGTGTCCTTGAAAGAAGTTGGCGTGGGCGTGTCCTACGACTTTGCCCCATCATTTGCTCTGATACGTCGGCAGAACCTGACGTCAGTTTTCTGGACAAGTCTCGCCCACTTCTCGTAACGTCTCGTAAATAACTGTTTATCTTGTGTTTAAAGAAAACCTTGCCGAGGTTTAGTATGGACATCGAACATCGAAACATTATTTGTATGTATTTAAATATGGATCAGCAGAATAGATCTCCTTTAACTCGTTCAATTTCAGGGGTTGAGAAAAAAGGAGCAATGAAAACAAAGATTAGCAAAATAACAAGCTATGATATGAGGAAATACTTGTGTATGTATAACAGTTCAGTTCCCCCAAAACAACAAAAGCAGAACCTCGCCATCATTTCAACGACAGAAAACAGCTCTTCACGAGGGCCCTTAACCGTAAACAATAGGTCATGGAGCGAGAAAGCCCGAGCCACTCAAGCCCTTCCAGAGAGGGGCGTGGTCAGACACAGCTCATTTACATTTAAAGCTACAGACACAGAAACAGCCTGTTTTGAGCAGGGCTGAAATAGAGGGGTTTATAGGCATGATCAAATACAGGATCAGAGTGGATCTAGAACAAGAAACTTCACACACATGTTTTAAGGAGCTCTGACACTTATTTACACTGAAGAGGAGGAGAATATTTCACCTTTAAAAGCCAGATTAAAAAGGTAGGTCTTCAGTTTCCCTTCATAAACACCCAGCTCGCCGTGTTGATGTCCAGGGACGGTGAGTTCCACAGTTTAGGGGCATAAAAACAGAAAGCTCTCTCCCCGGTGCTCGTGTGGGTCACATGAGGGACATTTAAAAGGGAAGCTTTCGAGGACCTAAGTGATCAGGCGGGAACATAAAGGAAACAAAATCAGTGATGTTTGGAGGAGCGAGGCTAAATAAAAAGACGCTGTAAGTGGACAAAGGTGCTAAACGTCTGGAACTTTTGTGTCCCCTTTTGAACTGTTTCTCTAATCTCTTTGCTGATCCTGTTTTCTGTTAACAGTCAAAAGACTTGATTGTCTTTTTTTGAGTCCCATAGATGCATCAATATCATTTCAGTGTGTATCATCACCTGCCTAATTCTACTCACAGGAGCTTTAAATTGAACTTTAGACGAGGACAGCTTTCCTTTTCATTTCCCCGGCCTCTCTTGTGTAAGAGATCATTCAGTGCTGCAGGAGGAGTCAACGTGACACCATCATGTCCGTCCTGTAAATCATCGTTTTCCCATCGGTGTAAAGACTTGAACTGGTGACCTCTTTAAAAAGGTTCCCTTTCTCTGACATTTAGTCTCCAAAAACCCCGAGGGACACAAAACAAGGCCAGCAAAGAGAAAGGTGCACTTGGTGGTTGTGTGGGGGATGGTGGAGCGATAAACGATGGCGTGGTGGGGTTCATGTCAGTCAGATACGCCCGTGTATGAACCTGACCTTTCCCTGACCTTTAGGTGGTGGATGGGAATTGCTCTGCCTCTGTCAGTTTAATGACCTGTCAGATTGACTGATCCCTGAGAGCGCTGGACTGTGACAGGAATGATACCGACACACACACACACACGTTGAAACACACAAGTCTGAAGATACGAGGTCAGGGCGACATGCACCACACTTAAGCCGACAGATGTCTTCATGAGATCACCTTTCACATGCACAAGGGTTCAACGTTTTGTCCATTTCAACAGATTTCTTTTGCCCAAATGTGAAGGACAAATGGTGTGTCCTTTGGTTTAAGTCTCGGCTCTTGGGAGGCGGGGTCAGTGCTACATCTGGAGTCATCACAGTGACACCAGAAATCTAATTGGGATTTGTCGGCAGAAAACCAAACGCAACAATACGAAGAAGAAGTTATAGCAGCATGCAACATCTTATGAGCATGCCCTGCACCCAGCTGCTGAAGGAGACCAAGACCGATCATCTCCTGTTCTATTCAAACCATTTTTTTTGTGTCAGATTGAATTGCAATCAAATATAGTAAAACTTCTAATGAAAGCCCATCCCAGTTTAAGGCCCAATCCCTGTTTGCCATATTTCTTTTGGATATTTTATCCAAAAGCACCTCTGAGTCCGAGGCCATGGTTCTCTGCCAGGAAACAGTGAACTGACCCCTCTGGGTGGGGAGTGCGTCCTTGCCCCAAGTGAAGGAGTTCAAGTATCCAGCGGTCTTGTTCATGAGTGAGGGTAAACTGGACCTTGAGATTGATGCATCGGCAGTAATGCAGGCGTTGTACCGGACCGTTGTGGTGAAGATGGAGCTGACCCTTAAAAAAGGCACTGGCTGTATGCTCAGGAGTCTTTGCGTTTGTGCGCTGAGAAGAAAAGCGCTGCACGTCCATCCTGTCTGTTGAAAACGGCTGCTGTATGACTGACATGTTTTTTTTATCTTAGATCTTTTATTTCCCCATCGGACACGGAGCAAAGAGGATGTGGGTACAAGACACGATCTGTAGGCGGCAAAAATACGGGGAATATTATACATTTGGAAAAGAGTGCCAGTGACGTCAACAGCTCCTTTCTGAAAAGTTGAAAGATTTTCAATTTGAGCGCTAGGATGCAGCCGCACAAAAAAGGCAGAGCGCTCAGAAGAAAAGACACTTTTTCTCCAGGCGGCCTCTTTCTGCTGCGAAATCTCTCTACTCATTGAAAACAGCACGAGGCGGTACCTGCAGCCCAATCAGGTTTGCTGTGTCTCACACTGAGAGTTTCTACCAGGTGTTAACCATTTTACCATTTTTCTTGTTGTTTGAAGGCAACTTTCTGGAGTTGAATCTCTGTATTTCCACACGGCAGTCTACATTCACGTTTGTTTTCAGTGAAGCTGGAGGATGACGATGTAACGCTGAATCATCCATCTCTGATTCGAGCAGAAGTCACAGGTCAGCACAAGGCATCTTCAGCCCTTTGACGGGCGGCCCCTGCATTGGGACACAGCAACAGTCATCTTCAACCAAACATTGAGACATGAAATGTCATCAAACTAGAGAATCACAGCAGCTCCTCGACTGACTCAGCAGCCTCCTCTCCCAGAAGAGGAGGAAAAGAGGGGAATGAGTGTGGAGGCGAAGTGTATAGAGAAAGAAGCAGACGGGAGGAAACTGCTGTGTCTCCGTTTTGGTAACAAGCCAACACAAGCGCTGAACCTTTCATCAGGGGACCTTGGCAGAGTGGAGTAATGCGTTTCCGCTGCGAGCGTCGGTGCTTCTGCGTCCTGTTTCTGCTTCCCTAAGACAGTAAGACAGAGACGCTAATCCATCTTCATCTGTTACACTGCAGCACTGTGTGCAAACCTTGGCCTCTGTAGGGGAAAACATACACAGACACACTCACACACACACACTGATGTTTCTGTATGTTTGCTGAGCCGGTGCAATTCCCTCAAAACGTCCCCTTGCATTTCAGGATGCACGGTGACCCCCTGCTCCCAATCCTGAGTCCTATGATATGATATTTTCCTGCAGCACCATCATAGGAGCAGATTTGATTGCTGATTAAGCTACAAGGGGGGAAAAGAAGAAGAAATGATTGAGGCTTAAAGATGATTTGGTTGATTTAAATATGTACAGACGCTTCAGCTACGACACCTAATGCAACTAACCTGTAAAGTAGCCCCCTCCATTAACTAAACTTTAACTTTCACAAGTCTCAAAGCTGATTCATGTCAGTTAACGTGTGACTCATTTCATGTTGCCGGTTCATTACAATATGTTGGCTTAAATCTGAGCCCGCTGTGACTTTAAGTCCCCCACATGGACACCGAACGCAGCGCCTGTTTTCACAGATAAGCAGAAACAAAATGGACAAAAAACGGCACATTTAGCTGTTTGGTGATTTGTGCTTGTTGCTACATCTGCTCTCATGTTAGATTAACCTCGGACTGTCACTCAGCCAACACGGCTGAGTTTAAGCTTTCTGCTCTTCACTGCTGGTGGGCATGCGTACCTGAAACATGCGTGCCAGACTCACCTGTCAGTCATCATGCGTCCCTCTTATCCTGGAAAATGACGCTTTTGAAGCGTTGCTTTTTTTGATGCTTGCTTTCTATACAACTTTTGGAATAAAAGGACAGTTTTATTTTCCAGTGTTGGTACTTTTTTTAAAATAAGAGCTACATACAGTGTTAGCCAGATATCAAACTGGCCTCCTGTCAGTGTGCATGGTGAGAAAAAAAGGACTTCTAAAATACATCATCGATTAAATCCTTTGTTTTAAGCCTCGTACATAATGGGATGGTTGCTGGCACCTTCCATGCATATTGAACATCTTTAATATTTACGATTTCAAATCAGGGCATCCCTCATCGTCTTCCCAGCAGGTCGGGGAGGTTAAAAATCACTCTCACACCACAGGAACATCTGGCAAGATCATCTTTGGAACCATTAGATGGTCGGGCCTTTGCTGACTTTGGTCTAAAGGGGGGAACCGGCCCCGACATGGGCCCGATTATCTTGTAGTGCGAACCCCACTTTAGGTTTAAAATAAAGGTAGAGTAGCAAAAGCAAAAGTAACCTGTGAACATTTTAAGACGATGGTACAAACGGTTCTTTGTGTTTGGTTGTTCAGTTGTTTTTCTTTCCTGAGATTGTAATGTGTTGTGTTTGATGAGTGATATCAGTACTGTCTGGTATTCTCTATGACTATTTGCTCTGTGATCGTCGTCTCCGTCCAGGCTGCTCCTCTTCTTTTGAAGAAGGAGTTGGGAAACATTCCCCTTTTCTAAGGAATATATTTCATCCTTTGCAGCAAATCATGGAAGATTAGCTGTTGAAGAAAAACTCCTGAACACAGAGCGGCTCTTTCACTTCGGCCAGCGCTGCACCGGCATGAATTATTTATTCAGACTGGAGGCTGATGTGTATTTCTCCGTTCCTCTTCAAAGTTCACCTGCGTACAGCGCCGAATCCTCACAAGGCGTCAGAGCAAACTGCCATCACATAAAATGCTAATGGTGTCAGCGCTCAACACGAGATGATTTGACGCTTCTCTCACTCGCCTATATCTTGTCAGGCTACTTTTCAAAAGGAGCCCAGGACTGGAACACTATGGAAGACCCATCTGCACTGTTTGTACTGAACCTGGATCAGGCTGTGATTTTGAACAGAGAAGGCAGAAACTCGTGGTTAAAAGAAGGACGATGGCAGGTGACATAAAAGAAAAATGGCTGCATGTGTGGTTCAGCTCGGACACACTCTGATGAAAACATGTCTTGCTGGATAACAGCAGTTTCCCCCTCGGCTCTGCAAAGAAAAACGAGTAGAGGAGGATAAAAAAGAGCGAGGGGGAGGAGATTTGACTCGAGGAAATTGACCACATGCGTAAAGTTCCAATGAAAAGCTGGCAGAGCATATTTACGTGATTTTGTAATAAACAAAGGATTAGGAGGATTTTAAAGAAAGATTATGTAACGTTTCTGTCCTAGAGTCGTTTAAAAGGTCGATTTCATTGCAAAATAACTTTCAACAGTAATGGCGTCTCTCTCATGTCCACAGCGAGGCCCGATCGCCTGTTTACTGTAATACAGCCTGAGTACAGCTGCTGATGGCTGCGCTCACATTCCAGAAACAGATCCAGTGGGGCAGGGCACAGTGTCCAGACGGAGCAAAACCGTGGCGCTGACGGACTGCAGCTCATCGAGTATGTAGTGATTGGGGGTCAGTTTTCAACCTGTACCTTGGAACAGCCGATACAGCTTTCAGAGGATCTCAGACTGCATCCTGGTTCATAAGGGGTTAAAGCTCAGAAATATAGGAAGGGGGTAGCCCATGCCTTAAAAGTCATTATAAGAATCTAAAAATCAATTCTAAAATCATCAGGAAGCCAGTGAAGGGATGCCAAGATTAGAGTGATATGGGCACATTTGCTTGTTCTCGTTTAAAAGCCGGGCTGCTGCATTTTGGATTTTTTAAAGGCGGTAGATTGATTTAAAAAAAAACTTTGTCAGCGGGCCGAGGTTATCCTGAGCCAGTGAGCCCGTCTCTGTACTGTTTGATACAACGACAAAGGCTAAGAGGAAGAGGACGGTGATGGATGAAGCTACCCAGGGGTGGTACTCAGAAAGTGCATATGTGAAAACAGCCATAGAAATGTCTGCAACATGTTCAAAGGTCACCTACCTGAGGTGTGCACACGTCGTACATCTAAAGGCCTCGTTACAGCCGAGCAGAGGTCTGACAACAAAATGTTACTTTGACAGAAGGAAACCAGCCTTTTTTTACACATTCAGTGTCTAAAAGGTGCTTAAGAAAGCAATTTATTCCTCCTCTTTCCTCCTTTTTAAACTCTTCATTACGTTTCAGCTGCTTTATCAGCCACAGTTGGCCGCTCTCTCCCACAGACATTTATTCAGAGCTGTGCCTCTGGTTGTGTTTCTACACTTGATGACGTTGTTTTTGTCTGGTTTTACACACCAATGCACACACAGATATCACACACGCACGCACGCACGCACGCACGCACACACACACGCACACACACACACACACACACACACACACACACGCAGTTTAAGATGTTAGGTTGCTTTCCTCCAGGGTTTTTGGAAATAAGAGTTTGTGTTTATTTGTTCACACAAAATGAGGCTCAATTGGTGGGAAGAAAAAGTCGAGCTTGCACAGTTTAGCTCAACATTTCTACTGGGGGGGGAGACAGCTCTCTCTTCAACATTTTGAATTTGGACTGCAGTACCCATTTTTAACACTAGGTGTCAGAGTTACATATTGCTCTTACTGGTGGATGGTGGGAAACACGCTCAGAGATAATCAGGAGAAGAGATGTCCTACTCTTTTACACCACACAGCACAGAGTTATGCTGCGTTCCATTGTACTCGGAACTCGGGGAAAAACAACCTCCGACTCGGAAAAGTGCAATGGGACGGCCATTCAAGTCGGAATTACAAATCGGAAACTCATAGACAAGATCCACATAGACCGAGTCGGCTGTTTGTGTTCACACATACAGATCTTCTTGGAAATATCAGGAGTTTTTCAGGAGTTTTCTTCAAGTGTGAAACCCCTTATAGACTTCTAAACATTTCCTTTGAAACCTGGAAAGTTGCCCCCTGCTGGCTCTAAAGAAAATGCATGTTTAAACAGTCCTGTGTTAGCTTCACTGTTTAGCTTTTGTCCAGTGTTCATTAAAAAAAGTATTTGGATTTATCCGTCAGCTTCCGTTTTAAGAAGTGTCGCTCTGTCTTCAAATTAAGATGTTCTGACACATGAGGGTGTGATCTGACAACAGCACCAATCGTCACCTCCACCCGAAACTACATCTTTCACACCTTCGCATTTCATGTCCGCTGGCATCCAATTAAAGTCTCCCATGGAAAAATGTTTAATTGATTAGGAAAAGGTGTTTTGACCTAACTCCCCTGAAGCACTTTAGTGTGTGTGTGTGTTTGTGTGTACGTGTGTGTGTGTGTTTGTGTGTACGTGTGTGTGTGCAGTCAAGCTGTTCAAAGAGCGTTTCTAGACTTCATTAGACAGAGGATTCTAATTTGCAGCAAATGCCAACCAAACTGATGTTTTAGTTAATGTCATCATGGTGTATTTCATTTAAATGTGTCCTATACTACATTATAGACGTTGTCATTAACTCTGTGTGTGTGTGTGTGTGTGTGTGTGTGTGTGTGTGTGTGTGTGTGTGTGTGTGTGTGTGTGTGTGTGTGTGTGTGTGTGATTGAGTGTGTGTGTGTGTGGCCCAGTTGTGACCGTTGCGACCAGTAATGACTCTGTGCGATAAAACAGATTCATCAGGGTGCTGAACTCGGGCCCAATCAAGCAGCTAATGAAGCCTAAGGCGTAACGAGGAGCCGAGTCACAGCGACACACTCAGAGCAGCTGACCTGATGACATTTTCCCAGCCTGCTTTCACTCTCTCTCTCTGTCTCTCTCTCTCTCACACACACACACACACACACACACACACACACACACACACACACACTCTCAGCCCTGTGGACTCTTGAGGCTGTCTGTCTGTTTCGAGGAGATGTCCTCTGCTCCTCGTTCTGACCCAGTTATACTTCTCTCTCTGGCAGCCAGCAGACGTTCTTCTGCATCTTTAGCTGCTGTTTGCGTGTTCAGTGTTCACCGAGTCCAAGATCAAATTGTCAACAGCATACCTGTCTATCAGTCTGTTTCAAGAGGCAAACTCTGGAAGTGTAAAATCCTGCAGTTTGTCGAGTGTCCACTAGAGGCTGGCTGCAGAAGCACAGGAAGTCACATACACACCCATTCTAAAAAGCCTGTTTTTACAGCAGACATTAACATGTTTACAGCCTGGTTCAAAAAAACAAATCTGATTAGCTCACGTCTCGATCGGCACACACTGTACGGGGGGTGCATTTTTTGATGACTCATCCGTTTAGATTTGATGAAGGATAAGAGTTATTCACAATAAGGCGTGTAGCTGACCTGATTGACAGGTGGGCGCGGTGTAACGGTTTGTCAGGAGGCTTAAAACCCGCCTCAGCTCCAGCTCTCAGCCTGTCGTTAGGTTGACTGAAAGTTAGAGTGAGACAGCGTTCCCAGCATGGAGACCGCCATCGATGGGCCTCAAAGCCCCCTGCAGGAACAGATGAGTGACATTATCGAGGCTACGTCTATTAATATTAACAGTCTGTGGTCTGTATAGTCCTGAAAAATGATGCCAATGCGGAGGTGCAATTCCTCTCGTGTCCACTTGAGGCTGCCTTCAAAAGGCCTCTTGTAAACATGTCCATTGTGACGGGAGAAATATACATGTTTACAGCCTGGTTAAAAAAAACTGTTGTGGTCTGAATAGTTCATTTTTGGGCCTGGAGTTATGACAGGGGGGCATGGCAAAATAAAAACAATGCACACTGTTTTGCCAGCAAAGAATTGTAAACTTAGTGAGAGGACTTATATGGTAAACTTTAGGCTGCCAGGTAATCTACACCATGAGGTCACAACTGAGACGACATCCATGTTTGATACAGTCTATGGAAGCTGACGTCAGGTTCTGGTGACGTATCAGAGCAGAGCATGGAGCAAAGTGTCGGTCACGCTAACCCCTGCAGCTCTTTCTAGGACACTCCAACCTTGTAGCTCCCTCCAATTTCTCTGCGACTGCAAACAGAGCTGGCCAATCAGAGGAAAGTGGCACATGGGGAGGGGGGGCCTTAAAGAGACAGCAGCTGAAGTTAACCGTTTCAGGCAGAGGCTGAAATTACGGATTTTACTGACGCCAGTATCAGATAAATGAGTCTACTCAGTAGCTGTCTCAGACTGACATCATGAATGCTGAAAGTGAGTGTAAAAGATCCCCTTTAATAATCAGTGGGGAATCAATGTAGACTTCTTTAAAGATATATACAGTAAGTATGGTAACCTGTAACGTTACGTCACTGCAGGCTTACTGATTCCAGCCCAAACCCACGACCTTTTTCTAAAGCTTACCACATTGTGCCTGTATTCAATAAATACATCTCTAGAAACGCTGACAGATTCCTTTAATACTTGCAGTGTGATCACAGACTCTGTTTCATTCACATTTAATATCTCTGACACGAGTCAACAGCAGCTGTGCAGCAGTGCAATAAAAACACAAGATGGCCTTTCACAAGAAGCTTGTCAATCTTTACAAAGTTTGTGAGATCTCCAGGGAGAAGGTTTGAGGCTGCACCGACGTGTCTCTACTGTTAACGCGAAGAGATCCCAGAGTCACAGAGAGATGAAGACACAGAGGGATGAAGTACTAACCGTTGGAGGCCGGGCTCTTATGTTTGCTCTTGTGCAGCCAGCCAGCAGGTCCACTTGAGACAGATACAAACATTACTGGTCATTGTGACTGCATTACAGCCTATATGCACTCTCCTTTTGATCTTATATTTCCTTCTCTCTCTGTTCTCCTCTGTCTCTCTTTGGCTCGTCGACTTCTCTTTCCATTCGGCGCTCCGTCCTCGTGTTTCAGGTGCATTTGTTCCGGCTCGTCTCTGAACCTGCACCAATTATCTGAAGCCTTTCATCTGGGGAAACAAGTTACCGTCGGATGACCTTTCACTTCCAAAGGTTCCTCTAACAATGACTTTGACCTAAACTGCGGATGTTGCAATCTGTAAATATAATGATCCGGACGTGTCGAAGACTGTCTGACAGTCAGGGCAGCATGTGCTGTTTAAAGAAAGGTGAGCCTCCGAGCCTGTGAGGAATCGTGTTATTTAGTGGTGCAGTAAGCGGACATTTCTTTCTAAAGGGATCAATATTTATGAAGAAAGGAAAATACTGTAATTCCCTCCAAGCACGGGCGGACACTAGTGGCTTTCTTGCCGCTGGTTTATTTGAATTAAAGTCCATCATAATCCGAGCGTTTCCCCTAAATTCCCCCAGATGCGTGTTGAGTCCGTCTCTGCTCTGCCACTCAAAGTGCTTTTACACCGCAGGTCACACCTACACATTCACTGAGCTGATTAAGAGAGGATCATGGTTGGGGTTTGTCAACATTCTTTGCATTTCATCTTCCAAATGCAGGGCTGCACGGTGGTGCAGTGGTTAGCGCTGTTGCCCCACAGCGAGGAGGTTCCTGGTTTGAATCCCCGTCTGACAGGAGCCTCTCTGTGTGGAGTTTGCATGTTCTCCCCGTGCATGCGTGGGTTCTCTCCAGGTACTCCGGCTTCCTCCCATAGTCCAAAGACATGCTCGTTAGGTTAACTGGGGACTCTAAATTGTTCGTAGGTGAGAGTGTGAGTGTGCCTGGTTGTCTGTCTCTATATGTCAGACCAGGTGTAACCCGCCTTCGCACAATAAAAACTGGGATCAGCTCCAGCCCCCTGCGACCTCGGTATAGATAATGAATGGATGGATCTTTCAAATGCCTCAATACACCTCAGATATGCTTTAAAACACAAGCAGACACAAGACTTCTGAGAACTGATTTTCATTCCCGTCAGCGGTCTCGTGGGGACCAGACTCGGCTAATTGTTCATTTTTGTCAAAACAATTAGATGCTGATGTTGTTGTGAACCCTGCAGACCTCCTGTTATGTTCACATGTTTCTCTCTAACCAGACATCCAATCATGCAAGGACTGACTGACTTGTTAAGGTATAAGCAGCATCCATATTCATATGTTTTACCATTGAAGTGAGTTTTTATTCAAATGATATCTCTCTCAAGGTGAGAAGCTGTTGTTGCTCAAAGAGTTCAAGCTTTCATCTTTAAATCCATCGATGTTAAAAGAGTTTTAATCAAGTGTTAGACGAGCCTGCGTGAAGCCTGCAGAGCCGATTCCAGAGCAGACGATCCTGAGTGATTGACCTTGCACTCCCATTAATTTCCCATTCATTGAGAGAACAAGCTCGGGTCTGAGCTACTGCAAACGTCTTTCTCCTGGAGGTAATTATGATTGAGTTGGCTCTTTTTATTAGCTGTGTGCACTGCAGGGCCCTGATGTGTTCACGCTGTTGGAGCTGAAACAAACACCTTTCACTGAAGGTATGTCTTGTTTAGTATTCAAGGTGAAGCTCTTTGATAATCACACTTGCATTATGGAGTCAAAACATTCATAAAAAATGACCTTTTAGAGGCTGCAATTAAGCGAGATGTCTTCTGCTTTAAATCAAACGCAGTGAGTTTTTAAAAGCTGTTGAATGGAATCAATATCCGTGTTAATTATTATGAGCTGCAGGAGGGGGAGATGGGTTGTTACTGCACAACCCAGGACCGTGAAAAAGGTGACTTTCAGCGAGGCGTATGAGGAGCCAGGTGATTGTAACGTGGAGTAACACTACAAGAGAGTATTTTTATTTACATACTTTATTAATCCTTGAGGGGAAAGTCTGGTTTAAACTGTTATTGAGCCATGCTTCTCACACACATAATACACAAACAGGACCTGTGGACCAGCATTAATGAAGAGATGTCTGAGCGGAGCTGCTACACAGGGAGCGCGCCAGAGCTGTTGGCGGTTCGGTGCCTTGCTTAACGGCACCCCCGCAGTACTCAGGAAGGTGACCTGGCACTCCTCCAGCTACCAGACCAATGTCCATATTTGGGTCTGCACAGGGACTTGAACCGGCGACCCAACGGTCCCAACCCAAGTTAGAAGTCAGAAGTTTAAAGGTCACATATTCTCCTCCTCTTCAACCAGTTTAAATAAGTCTCAGAGCTCCTCAAAACATGTGTGTGAAGTGGCTTGTTCTAAATCCACTCTGATCCTGTATTTGATCATGCCTATAAACCCCTCTATTTCAGCCCTGCTCAGAACAGGCTGTTTCTGTGTCTGTAGCTTTAAATGTAAATGAGCTGTTTCTGACCACGCCCCTCTCTGGAAGGGCTTGGGTGGCTCGGGCTTTCTCGCTCCATGACCTATTGTTTACGGTGAGAAGGCAGACTCAGAGGGCAGAACAAACACCTAGCTGTGGGAGTGTCACCCACCTGGGGGAGGGGTTACTGCCCTTTGTGATGTCATGAAGGGAAAATCTCCAAACGGCCTGTTTGAGCAAACATTTTCTGAAAAGTGGAGCAGGCTAAAGATGGAGAGGATGGACTTTTCTCATCATTGGGGGGTTTGTAGACAGACTAGAGACACATGTTAGTGTTAGAGAAACATGGTGAAGAGGATTTTGCAGAATATGTGACCTTTAAGTTGAACATTTTGACCAGGTGCATGATGGGAAAAAATCTCAAGAGGAATCTAGTTGTAGTCTTGCAAAGGGCCGAGGTCAGATTTTAACCCACGACTGTGGCCTCCATACACGGAGCGCTCAACGTAACCGCTAGGCTATCGGCGCCCCAGTTGTGCATCTTTTGATGCCTCATTGATTAACCAGATTATTATTTGGTTACTTTAAATAAAGACAGATATTAAAACAAAGAAGATATGAACATTTTAAACCCACTGAGCTGACCGCTAACGGCTTCTGATGTCAGGTTCTTCTTCCTGCATTAAATACGACGTGAAAACTCGAAGCCTGCAGGTCACCATCAGCGAGAACAGACTTTATATTTGGAGACATTTTTGTGTCCAGCAGTTCTAACTTGAAATAACATGATTTGCATATTCAGGATTTTTAAATGAGGGAGAGAAGTGTTTTGCTTTTAAGAATTTACATGTTGTACCTTTGTGAGAGAGAAGACCATCAGACACAATATGTGATTCAGGCAGAATAATTTTACATCTTTCAGTGTTGGCTTTAAAAGCAGCGAGGAAATATCTAAGGTATGTAAATCTGTGCCTGTGACATTTTAAGATTTCAAACCAAACATGGACTCAACTCGTCTCTAAGATTGCTGCAGCTTTAATGACACACAACGCTGCAAATTTAAAGAAAACCAACGGATGTATCCATGTTTGAAGGCCTCGTGATGGGAGTCGACTAAGCCCGGGGGGGGGGGGGATGAATAACACCCCCACTAAAGAGGAAGCGATTGTTACTGCTCCTGATTCTCCAGAGTTTTCATTAGTGTCGTCCAATCTACAATGAAAACTGTCTGTGTGTCGGAAAAAGCGAGAAAACAAAGCTGTTAAATAGAGATTAAGGAAAAGAAAACACACATTCTGGGATTTGTTGCATTTTCTTGTCTTTTGCTGAGAAGGTTCATAAAACAATAAGAAGATTTAGAGCAACAAAATTGAATTTAGAACAAATCCCTCAAATCTGAAATGCAATTCTTAAACATTTCTGTCTGACAGAAGATGATGGAGAAGAGGAGGAGGATTCTGGGTAGTGATTGGCGTGACTCCCCGCTGATGTCGGGGTTGAGTCGAGCTCGTCTTTGTGTTTGTGTCTCCCTCCTTCATTAAAAATCCATTACACTCGCGCTAATGGAGACTTAATGAGGACAGGCCTGTTGGATCGTCCTTCATGTGCGGCTCAGGGGAGACTAATCGCTGCCTGATTCCCCAACCGGCCTGTTTTGGCAGGACTGGATGAGAATGACAGACAGACTATTATCGTGCACGCTCTTTTTTGGTGATTGGCGGTGCCCTCGCCCGTGGCGTTCCTTCTGAACATGGGTGGTTGAAGCGGCGTTGCTCGCTCCAGGGCAAAACACTGACCTTGGAACCAACTTTTTATATTTAGTGAAGAAAGTTGAGCTACCTTCCACGCTCCCAATACCCTTTCAAGTGGATAAAATTGTCGTCAGCAGAACTCAGTAGCTGGTTTGATACATTACCATGCACACATGTAGTCGAGACGCTCCGACCTTCCATGCAAAAACCTGCTGACTACCCGTGCAACGAAACCAGCTCGCTGAAAGTTCGGCAGCTCCTCAACTTTTCCACTCTTTGTGAATTCTAAAAGGAACAAGCTTTGTGATACTTTCGACCCCCCTGCTGCTGATTCGTCGACCTGTTCCCATGAAATTTTGTGAAATGAGCACCATTTCTGAACATGCAAATTACCTGCAGCGAGCAGTAAAAGTGAGAGGAATTCATTTCCCCACAGCAGGAAGGTTCAGGTGGAGGAGGCTCAGCGGGAGAGAGGGGGAAGAGGAACACAGAGGGAGAAGAAGTGCAAATGTAAGGGAGTGGAAGTTGGAGGATGAAGCAGCATAATTCTACCTTCTTTCAAACTGGGACTACACTACGCCGCCTTTTGCTGCCACTTTAGTCGATGATTGTTTGTACACAGCGAGCACCGCAGTCCTTATCCGGAGCGTGCCACTAGCGCCACTACGCTCAGCTCCTTTTCAAATACACTGCGAGTCTATTTTCTACAGAGTACACTGCAGGCACGAGTCAAGCTGGACAGAATAGAACGACCTGGACAGGAAGTCAGACAAGGAAACGCACAGAGCATCCGGCACAGAATGAACAACAAATCAACCTCAGAAAGACAAAGCAACATGTTGTTTGCACGTTTTTCTCTTTATTCCTGCGTAATCTTGTAGTTCTCTTGTGATGTGTGTACAGCTGATCATGGCTGCTGTCACGTTCCAGAAGCGGATCCAGTGGCGTCTGACGGATTAAAACTGTGGCGCTGACGAACCGTGACGTGCACGGAGTATGTCGACATTGGGGATGATGGCTTTTTGAATGGATGTGTATGTGACTTCCGGGGCTTCTGCAGCCAGCCTCTAGTGGACACTCGATGAATTGGTAGTTTTTTGCACTTCCACTTCCGCTTCATTTTTCAACACCAGAGGTCATCGCTTGGTTTGTGTGACCAATTTGCAGAGGCTGTGGCCGTCAGGGCAGGCGGCCCGGGTTCAGGTCCGACCTGTGGCTTCTTTCCACATGTCGTTCCTCACCATCCCTCTCCCCGATTTCTGACTCTATCACCTGTCCTGTCCATCTAATAAAGGCATAAAAAGCCCAAAAATGAATATACAATAAAAGTGCTTTGTGTGCTTGACACATTTTTGTTTTAAAGGCACACATTAGCAACCCGCTGTAAACGTCTCCACGACCGATATGAACATGAACAAAGACTGTCAATGTGCAAGAAAGGTTTTCACAACAGGGGTTCACAAGTTTCTCTGCTGTGCTCAAAGTTTATGACCAACCAGCAGGTTGCAACATGTGGTCACATCTGTCTGTAAAAGTAGAAGAGCCAGAAAAACACCTTTAAAGTCCTACATTCAGTCGCCAGTGAATCCAGCAGCTGGGTGTCTGAGAGCATTAAAAACACATCCCATCTCCTCCTAAATGTCACGTTCTGAAAGTCTGAACGATTAAGAGGGGAGGGAATCGACCAGGAATGCTTTGTTTTTACATCCGAAGAAGAAATAGAGAAAAGAAAAAAAGAATCAATGGAAGACAAAATGTCCGTCCTTTGAATAGAAAGAAGCACCAACAAAATAAAAGATGAAGGAAAGAAAACGGGTTCAATGCAATCGATAGGAGTCCTTTTACTTAAAGGTTACATAATATGAAAATCCACGTCACCATGTTCCTCTAACTCTAATATGTGTCTCTAGTCTGTCTGCAAACCCCCCAATGATGAGGAAAAGTCCATCCTCTCCGTCTTTTGCCTGCTCCACTTTTCAGAAAATGTGTGCTCAAACAGGCCGTTTGGAGATTTTCCCTTCATGACATCACAAAGGGCAGTAACCCCTCCCCCAGGTGGGTGACACTCCCACAGCTAGGTGTTTGTTCTGCCCTCTGAGTCTGCCTTCTCACCGTAAACAATAGGGCATGGAGCGAGAAAGCCCGAGACACCCAAGCCCTTCCAGAGAGGGGCGTGGTCAGACACAGCTCATTTACATTTAAAGCTACAGGCACAGAAACAGCCTGTTCTGAGCAGGGCTGAAATAGAGGGGTTTATAGGCATGATCAAATACAGGATCAGAGTGGATTTAGAACAAGAAACTTCACACACATGTTTTGAGGAGCTCTGAGACTTATTTACACTGAAGAGGAGGAGGATATGTGACCTTTAAACTTCTGACTTCTAACCTGGGCAGGTTCAAGTCCCTGTGCAGACCCAAATATGGACGTTGGTCTGGTAGCTGGAGAGGTGCCAGGTCACCTTCCTGAGTACTGCGGGGGTGCCGTTAAGCAAGGCACCGAACCCCCAATAGTTCTGGCGCGCTAAATTAACTCCAGCTTTCAGGTGAATGCAGTGCAGTAAGAAGAGCTACAATCCTCTGAAATATGGTGGATACAAACTTTTAAATGGATGCAAGAATCTGAAGAAAGCTGAGACCTTAAGGACTGACCATGAATCTAATTGATCTTCCTGTGATATAAAACAGCCCCCTTCAGAAAATCTCCTCCTGGACTCTAAAGTAAACCACCCCGCCCTGATACTTGAGTAAAAGTCTAATCGCAGTGGAGCAGCGTCTCTCTGAGTGTGCTCTCCTAAACCTTATTGGCTGTTTGATGGATTGTCGAGCTAACGAGCTGATGCTGGTTAATTAAGGGCGGATTAGTGGCGGGGGAGGAAAGCGGCGAGCGGACAGCTGAAGGTCACCTCTGCTTCAGCACCTGGAGTCTCCATGATTGTGTGAGTTCTGTGTGTGATGTGTGGCTGTATGAGGAAGTACAGAGGAAATAAAAAGAAGGTGGGAGATTGATTTACTGAAATCTGTCAACGTCTGAAGGCAAAATATTAACTAAACTTGATAATACAATTTGGAGTTTTGTCTTTTTGTCCTTGAATTCATGTTCTCCTGAGGATTCAAAAAGATGGTGGATTGTGTTCATTTATAAATTCTCCCAGAAAGGAAAATATCAACTCAGAAGGTGATTGTGAAATCATTTAAAGGTGTTTTTTCCAAAAGTCAGTAGAGTAACAGCCTTTAACACTAACCCCCAATTTCCGTGCACGCCGCTGTCTGTCAGCTCCGAGCACTGCGCCACCGTCCCGCTACTCTAGTCAATGCTTGCGTTTCCACAGCAAGCGCCGCGGTCCGTCTCCAGAGCGTGCCAGCAACGCCACTACGCTCTGCTCTGTTTCAAATATGCTGTTTCAAGAACGCTGCAGGCACGCGTCAAACTGGACAGAATAGAACGACCCGGACAGGAAGTCAGACAAGGAAACACAAATTGTATGGTCAATGTCAAATAAAACACAATACACAAACTCATGATCGTATTTTTCATCACTTTATCAACATAACGTCAAAACAGGCACCGAATAAACAACAAATCATCCTCAGAAAGACAAAGCAACACGTTGTTTGGCTGTTTTTCTCTTTATTCCCGTGTGATCTTGTACTTCTCCTGTGATGGAGACACTCCTGTGCTGGCACTCTCCGGAGACGGACTCTGTGTTCGCAGTGCGACCACCTAAAACCTGGTTAAAAGTCTGTGCGCAGTGAGTTCTTGACATTTAGAGGATGTGTTAGTAAGAAGGGCAGACATCAGCAAGCTCACAGCACTCGACCACTGAGCTTGTTCCACACACACAGGATGCACATCACATCTACTACTCCAGCGTTTAATATTGATGCATCTGTGGACACATTCAAGATTAGTTTGTTATTATTTGACCTGAAAAGACCAGCGCAGTGGCTCTCTGATTGGCTGGTCGTTCTTGTAATCTGTGCCATTGTGTGCTCTTAAACTGGTCAAACTGGTTCTGAGCTCTGCCACCAAGGATGCCCATTACTGGAGTACTTACACCACACCACTTCCTTGAACAAGGTATGCCCAGAAGAATTACTGCTGCAAATAATGGACATGACTTCAGGGATTTAACGCTCACACCCATTTCAGATTTGAACACACACACAGAAACACGAAGAACATGTAATAAAGCCGTACATGACGTCATCTGGGGTTCATGTTTCGGTTCCTCTCTCCTGAGCGACCGTTCCTTCTTTGCAGGACTTTCAGAAAAGCAGATCAGTTTCAATTTAAATTCCTTCACGGATTCATTCCTGCTCACATTTTAAAGTCACTCACTCACACACACAGATAGCAGCTCTCTCCTCTGCTCGATTTAGCTCTGCTCTCCTCTGCTTTACCTCTGCAGTGTAAATCACATTAAGCTCTAATAGGCAGCTTAGACGAGCACCCAAAGCACCATGGGCCATTACCTACTCCATTTTAAGAAGATGTGTTCGGTAATAACTGCCCGTTACTGGAAATTAAGGCACCTGCCTTCTGGCCACAGCCGGTAATGTCCACAGAGATTGTCAGATTATCGAGCTTTCCACCATCGTTTCAGACACCAGCAGCAGCAGCCGGAGGAGGCGGAGGAGGAGGAGGGGGAGAGTGTCAAAGGAAAGTCTGTTTGGACGAAGCTAAGATGCCTTATACTGTAATCAGAGTGTCACAGATTCTAACACAGCCTTAGGAGAAGGGAATGCGTCTTCTCTGATATTTTAACCTTTGATTCAGCTCACATTCTTGAAGTCAGTCCAGTGTGTGAATAACAAGACTTACTTTCCTTTATTTATCTATTTGTTTGTCGTCTCCTTTTTTACAATGGAGCCAAATGCTTTAGAGCTCCCCCACTGACTGGCTGCTGTGTATTTAATAAACCCTGCCACCTCCATGTTACCAGATGGGACATGGGTTGAACTATATAATCAAAATATACATCCAACATTTTTTTTGCTGTCAAACCATTAAAGTTTTTAATTGCGATTGAATCACTACATTGCAATAGTTACACGTGGCTTATCACATTTTTAATTGCATGTTTTGAAATTCCATTATTTTGTATTTCAAAATAAAAATTGTTAGGCTTTTATTTTGAAATAAAGTAAGGACCTTCTGGTAGATGGAAGGTTGCAACATTAACTTAAGCACAGAAAAAGGAACTAGTTACAGATCAATCCATCCATTATCTATTCTGCTTTTCCCGTTCTTGGTAGCAGGGGCCTGGAGACGAGCATGGTGCTACACAAGTGCTAGGGGGCGCTATAGCCCCATTACAAATCTGTCTAGCCCCGGTTAAACCCCCTCACGTATGTCTGCTTTTATTTGAAATAAAAGAGAGAACTTAAAAGTAGCTATGAATTCATAAAAATCGACTTGGAGTGACCTCATAGCACCCCAACATATTAGTCAAGCTCATCACCGGGAAACAAAAAAATCCAGGAGCTGTACCTGGCTGGATTCGATCCCAGCTGTCATTGGGCGAGAGGCGGGGTTACACCCTGGACTGTTCTCCAGTCAATCACAGGGCTGACATACAGAGACAGACAACAGTCACACTCACATTCACACCTACGGGCAATTTAGAGTCACCAGTTAACCTAACCAGCATGTCTTTGGACTGTGGGAGGAAGCCAGAGTACCCGGAGAGAACCCACGCATGCACTGGGAGAACATGCAAACTCCACACAGAGAGGCTCCTGTCAGACGGGGATTCGAAACCAGAAACCAAACCTCTACCAACATCCAACACCTTTAACATGAACTTAAACAGACTCAGAGCCAGGCCTGATCTCTCAGCAGGCCGTGTCACAATCACATGTTAGGCACAGTCCGTCGACTGACATTCTAATACAGTTTCACATTAAGCAAAGAAATGCATTTTCTCCTTCAATATTTGGCCTGTTAGACAAATAATGACTCTTTAAAAATTCAGAACATCCAGCAGCTAGACTTCCACCCTAATGGTTTGATTTCTTGTCCCCAAAAACTAATTTACGAGTTCATAATGTAAAAGTTAATTTGTAGGAACACGATGTACTGACTTCGATCTGTGACCTTGACGGAGGTTTTTATTGGAACAGCCTGTGAGATGTTATAAATGATGTAGTTTAATACAGGGAAGGAATGAACCAGATTAGCGTAATTTGAATAATTTAAATGTGACCAGAATTTGCAGTTTCATTACCCTATGAGTGCATTTATAAAAAAAGAAGTAGGGTTCCCGCTCCAGAGCTGTGAGGAGCTCAGATATTCAGGCAGCATGAAAGTTTATGTGTGTTGGCTGGATGTGTTTCTGCGTCGGTCAGCGTTGTGTTGCTCAGTTTACTGTCCCCTTAGTGAAGCGATTAAAGCTGAACTAACTCTCCTTAAAAAGTATAGCTCTTGACTGTGAATGTCACTGCTGAAACTTCTTTCTCTTAACTCGCTGTCTTAATGACAATGTGACCTCCGAGCACAGATCGTCGGGGTCTGAGGCCCATCTGGACGCTGCTGCAGCTCTGCTGTGACGCTTGGGTGGACAGGAGAGGACGTGGGGCGCCCACAGGGGAGAATAGAGGCTGATGGGAAAAGTGACTCAGCAGCACACTGTACAAGTTCACAGAAAAGAGAGACTCCATGTGCAGCAGGTCGGGACGAGGGCAGCTGGATCTTACAGGTGCAGGAAAGTCCAAAGTGACACGGTTATGACCTGGACAGGTGCTGACATGTGCTGCCTTCAAAAGCTTAAACGTTCAGCGAGGACAATGAGGAGAGTGCTTCATAGAAAACTTGTTATTAAAATCCATTAGTCAGTAGGTAGAGTTAGTCATCTCTAAACCGGAAGGTTGGGGGTTGGATCCCCAGCTCATGTGGTAACATGTTCATTGTGTAATTGGGCAACCTTATTTATTGCAACCTCCAATTCATAGATATGTGCACGCTGCCTATGAAGCGGCGGGAGCTTTTTGGGGTTAAGTGTCTTGCTCAAGGCAAAGTTCAGAGTCGACCGACTCTACCAACTGATCCACAGCTGCCGGTGCAAACACCAACAATGTGCCCTGCTGTCAGTCAAATCAGCTACAACCCCAATTATGCCAAATTACTCTTAGTACGTGGGTTAATAAAACATTCTCCCTTGAAATTAGCTACAGACCAAAGCAAGTAGCCTTTTTAATCTGTCTTCCCCGTTCTATAATGAAAGAAACATCAGCAGGAAACATCTACTGACGTAACATTTGTTTTGATTTAGCTGCGAGCAAGCTTGTGTTTAACGGGGATAAATATAGCCAAAGTGTTGTGTAGATTATTTGAGAGAACTCTTTCTGAATGGGAAATTAAACTTCCAGAAGAAGCTGTTCTTTAATGTTGCAGCTGAATCAATCCTTGGAAGCGCTTACCAGCCTCAATGTTTTTGTAAATTTTGTCCTAACTGATGGGTGTCATCAGGCTTCTTTGTTACGTATAGCTGAGTATCATCTGCATATCAATGAAAACTTATGGAGTGTTTCCTCATAATGTTACCCCGAGGAAGCATATATAATGTAAAGAAAATCGGTCCAAGTACTGAACC
This sequence comes from Tautogolabrus adspersus, assembly GCA_020745685.1. Lineage (NCBI taxonomy): Eukaryota > Metazoa > Chordata > Actinopteri > Labriformes > Labridae > Tautogolabrus > Tautogolabrus adspersus. Next base: position 34,255,015 of record CM036535.1, on the reverse strand, counting down.
TTGTGGCACTCCATGGCTAACCTTGGTGTGCATAGAGGAGTTATTATTAACATGTACAAACAGATCAATCTGATGAATAGGATTTAAACCAACTTAAAGCAGTCCCTGTGATTCCAAGACATCTACTGTCACACATTCTTCCTTTAAGTTCAGGATTTAAACCTGGTGGACCGGTAATTATTATTATTATTATTGACAAACAGCTTTTATGTGAAATGAAACTTCCAGAAAGAACAATTCTTTTAACGTTGCAGCTAATTGTTTCTTGGAAGCTTTGGGTAAAGCTCTTATATGTTGAAGTGCTTTTTCTGGGAAAACTTCCTGCCTCAATGGATGAAGTGAGGAGTAAACAGCTTTTACTTTTAGAAAACTGATCTGCCCACAGTTTATTGTAGAGGTTGGAGCCACTTCCTTGATGCATTAGGCGTGTTTCTATCAGAAAAACTAATGAAGTGTTGGTTAATAATTGTGCCCTGCCCTCTTTTCAGTACAGAGCACTGATAGACACCATAAAGGAGAGGGGTTGTTACTGACTGTGCAGACGTTTCACAGTCAAGATGCTCGCCGGTTTCCTCCTGTTGCTCCTCCTCACAGGTAAGCTGGATCATTTCTGCTTTGCATTGATTGAAATACATCAAACTGTTAATAATGTCACAAAGAAAGGTCATATTAAGACCAGGAAAGGTTGGCTGATCCTCTGAGATGCTTTGCTCAGTATCACTTGTAAGCTTGAAGCCTTCTTAGAATTTTTATGTGACAATGGTCCCGGTGACCAAAAGTTGAATTCCCAAACATTTAGAGCTGTAGCAAAGAATTACATTTTCAATAACTGTCTGAGGTTGATTGGGTCAGTTCACACAACTGGAATAGCTTATTTGTTTCGCTATGCAGATGGATTTTATCTGTGTCCCTGTTCTACCATCCAGGTACGATGGAGATGAACCAAGTTTTGGTTTGTGAACTTTAAAAATGAAAATTAGAGAACATCCGTCTGTCTCTTCCTTTAAAGACATGCTGTGTGTTTTTAATTACTGTGTTAGGTGTTGGAGTTATCAAACAGCTTTGGACTAAAAGAATGGACATTTACAGAAATCCTCTTGTGTTTTAGAGATGGATGAATCTTTCAGACAAAACCCCCCCACTAGTTTCCTATAGTTACAATAACCTTCCTTCTAACTTGATTTGATGCATTATGAAGTGAAAACAGTCGGAGGGGAGGAGACGCATACGCATGGAAATATTGTGTATTCTTTTGTGTCAGGTGGAAGTTCCTCTGGTGTCACAGAGCCTCCTGATGATCAACAGATGAACGATCAGAGCTCTACAGCAGGTATGTAAAAATGCACCAGCACAGTGTTTAAAACTATCTCAGAGGTTTTTGTTGGGGGGAGGCAGTGAATCTGGCTCAGTTGGTAGAGTTGTCGTCTCTCAACCAGAAGGTCGAGGGTTTGACCCCCAGCTCCTGCAGCAACATGTCCGATGTGTCCTCCGTATGAATGGATTAGTTACTTCTGATGGTCTCACTACACAGCAGCCTCTACCATCAGTGTGTGAATGTGAAGGTGTGACCTGCGGTGTGAAAGAGCTTTGAGTAGTCAGAAGACTAGAAAAGCGCTATATGAGCTCAAGTCCATTTACCTAATTGACGTTGAGCGGGGGAAAAAGGGCGGAGGAAGTACAGTCAGGGTGAGGTCAGGGGCGATCTTCGACCTTTTTTTATTTTAGAAACCTAATTTTAAACCTCTCAACCTCTGTTTGAGAGGCTTGTTTGTTTGTTCTGGCTTCTTTTTCCTCTTTCTCTTTTTACTCTCAGACAGATTACTCCTCTTCCTTTTAGAGACTTACAGACTTTCATTGACAAACTCAGGCTATAACAGGAATAATGCAATCTGTCTGAGAGGAAAAAGAGAAAGAGGAAAAAGAAGCCAGACAGTATTAACACCTCATAACCAGTCGACTTGATCCTGAGTAATGTTTCTGAAATAAACATGGTCTCTGCCCATGCCATATTGAGAGTATCCTTTACAGAATACTTATAACATAATGGTGATAACTCTTGTTGGAGGACCGTCCTGTTAATGTTTTTGCCAACAGACTACGATCACCACTGTTATCAGTAACCCTGTCACTGAGCTGAGGGGGATAGCGTGGTAGGAAGGGATGTAGATGATACTGAGGCCATCCTGCCAAACTTCACTTGATGCATTATGAACTGAAAAAAAGTGTCAACACATAAAGGAGAGGAGGAGACGTGTGGGCATGAAAATACTGAAGTTAGAAACATGTTTACTCTTTTGTGTCAGGTGGAAGTGATACAAAACCTCATTATCGTCAACGGAGATATACAAGAGGTTACTATAACAGAGGTATGTAAAAATGCACCAGCACAGTGTTTAAAACTATCTCAGAGGTTTTTATCTAATTAGATTGCATACTGAAAGAGATTTTTTATTTTTTTGACAAACATGTTCTGTTGTGAATTAATTAATTAATGTGATTATTTGGGATGGACGTTCAGTAACTTTGGTGCTGTAACATTCAACCACAAACAAGTCCCAGACGCACTGCTCTTAGTGTTTCTATCAAAATGCTCATTTGCAACACCTGTCCACGGGAGGCTTTCAGAATGAGCAGTACCATAAAATGCAGTTACCAAAAGAAGGCAGCAAAAATATTCTGCTTGCCATATATGAGAGCAGTTATCAGGTCAAACCAACAGGTGTTGCAGCGATGGAAGCGGGCAAGAGAACTGGTTCAGATAGAAGTGATTGTACCCGACCTAAAAAGCCTCTGCATGTTTCTAATAAGCTCCACGAGCAGAAACGTGCTCAAACTAGGATCAATATTGGAGATGCTTTTGAAAAATGGAGAGAGGTTAGAACACAGAAAGGTTTACAGACCGATGCAGAGCTGGATAAACACTGAAGCTTCAGTGTCCACCACATGGTGACCTGCGTGAGCATCCACTCTAGAGAGGAGGGGGGGGGGGGCAGCTCTCTACAATGTTTAGAATTTGGACTGCAGTACCCATTTTAAACACTAGGTGTCAGAGTTATATATTGCCACTTTAACTTCAAAATGTCAACATTATGAACTTACTGAAACATTGGTGCTCTGAGGTTCTTATTATAAAAACAAAATGGCTGACCGCTAGGTTAAAGAGTCAGTTCACGCTGCCCATGCAGATGTTATCCTCAAAGCTCAGAGTTGTCCTCAGGGTTGAGTCAGACCTGTCTCTCCTTTCGCACGACATTCCCCTCTCTCTCCCTCCTCAGTTTTTCAAATAAATCCTCTGTCCTGTCTGAATAAAGACATAAAAAGCCCAAAAATAAATCTTAAAAAAGGCAAACTTTCAATCACCAGAAACCTCTCACAGAGTGATGTGTCTTTATGTTTCTTCTGTAGATTCAAGGCCTCCTGAGTGCAGTTATGAGGGTCTTGTAAAAGACTTGAATTTGACCGACAAAGTCAAGTTCACTATGATCCGGCCAGTGAAACACCACAAAACTAATACAAAAGTATATATAGAACTTAAGGTAAAAGCCATTCTAGATGTGGTAAGTGTATTTAATTATACATTTCAGATTTGTCTTCTTAGAGCTTGTGATGCTTCGACTTTTCATTGTGTTTGTGAAAGGATCTCTTAAAACTAGTGCTGTCAATCAAAAGAAAAGTAATAACCATTCATTGCAGGTTTTGTGATGATAATTGTGAATGAATGATATCGATAGATCAGTAATGTGAGAAGGATTCAATTACAGGTAGACTAAGTGCATTACCCCGTTTAGTTGGTTCTTTCACACTTCTACATATTCATTTAAAGACTATTCTCTATGTTAGAAAGAATGTATTCAGCAAGTGCTTAGTTTTAAGTGCTTACAGCGCCACCTTGTGGCTATCATTGGAGCACTTTGTACATTTTGGCTGAACAGTAAAAGGAGCTTATTTGAAGACCTTTAGCACATTTTTGTTTAACCTCATTTTGGCAATCAAGCGATGACACTCCAAAAGTCTTCCTTCTTAGATTGGCAAATTTGTGCAGATTTTACACGTGCAGGCGGCAGTAGCTAGGTCTGTGGGGACTTGGGTAGGGAACCAGAGGGCTGCCAGTTCAAGTCCAGTGTGGAAGTTGGTCTGGTAGCTGGAGAAGTGCCAGGTCACTTCCCGAGTACTGCCAAGGTTACCTTGAGCAAGGCACCAAACCCCAGAACACCTCTGGGGTGCTACCTGTACATGTGTGTGAGAAGCATTTTTCTCTATATCACAGTGTAAACCTCTCATGTCATGTTTGAGGGCTCTACTAATTACTGCCCTGTACTCACCTTTAATGTTGTGTTTTTAAATGTATTTGTTCATAATGTGCAGAGAATGACTGTATAATCTTCATGATGTGATGTATCAGTATCTGACCTGTTGAAAACTGGATGAACTAAACGGATGAAAGGTTGTACTTTTTTAAAACAACTTAAATATTATTATTTTTTCCTAGATAGAGAAGGAGCAGATATTTATTTCTAACATTTGGCTAACTATGGTGAGTTCTCTTTGAGGAGCACATTTTGATTGACAGATCGGTCATCTCTTATTCTGTTGGGAGACCAAAACTGAGTTTTTTTTAAATGCATTTTCCCCCTTGTTCTTTTAGTTGTGGACAAATGAATTCATCAAATGGGATCATCGTAAATACTGTGATATACATCGGGTTTCTCTTCCAAGTGAACTCTTGTGGAAGCCGGATATATACATTGAAGAGATGTAAGTTTGACTTCATGAGCTTGTTCCTACATTCACAAATCAACCAACTCGTCACATTGACATGAAAACAACGTGCACCATTTTATGTCCCGCTCCAGTTGCCCCATTACAACTGCAGAAAAAGCACAGACACAGTCTTATTTTTATGGTGTCTGACGTTGTCCTTCACCATGTCACCGCTGACAGTCATCCTAACTTTTGCTTAGTTAGGATGATGCCACGTTTCCACTCTCCGTGGCAATAGCAAGCTTTTTCTTTTTCTTGACATAAACATTCTTTGTCTATCATAAATCTAGCTAAACAGGCTCGCTAATCGCACTGAATTCCACACTTAAGCTCAGCTAGCGTAGAGCGTGGAGGTTACTTCTGTATTGGTGTGATTGTTAAGGTTCAGACGTTTATAAACTTGACAGGAGTATCACCTTTTATTGACGGCTGACAGGCCTATCCTATTACTTTATATTGAAGGAGCTGGGACATATTTGCATTTGAAGTGGAAAGAGGAACTCAGGGTGCATTTATCATCATAACATTTTTAGGAAACAGTCTGTGAACCTCTTGACGAGCTACCAAAACCTCCTACTGCCAAGAACTGGTAGCTCATGAACCTTTATCAGTCCCTCTAGGGGCCTGTACTACGAAGCAGGATTTGGGGTTAGCGAGGTCACTTCAGGGTGTTTTCAATCCTACGAAGGTTGTTCACTTCTTACCTGGGTATATCGCCACGGTTACTTACGCTGCACACCTAACCTGCTCCGGAGCAGGTGATTTTGGAGATCGGAGATCAAACTGTGAAAATCTCCGCCCACTGACCAATCAGATCTTTTGATCGTGGAGCTCCAGGAGCTGATCGAGAGAGGGGGGAGGACCCTTCATGTGTCCCGTATGATTTAACATTATAGTTCGTTAAGTTAATGATTATTTTTCACTGATATACATCGTCCTTCATCCTTTAACAGAGACTGAAAAGGCGCCGGAGCATTTTAGTTGTGTTTTTAAGATGTACAATTACGAATAGCTTCTTATGGCTTTGAATGATATCTTCATATGAATGTTTAATGTCTCCATGCCGCTCTGTTTGTGATCGTCAGAGCTGCAGCTGAAATATAACTTCTCAAACTGTTCTACTCTCCACATGAAAGAGTCAGAGCAACACATTCAGTTCAGAGAAGAAACAGGAGTTATTATGGTCAGTTCGAAGGTGAACTAACGATGCAACAAATATAATAAGTCGCAGTTTGCACGTTAATACTCGCAGATTTTTATTTTTTATGCCATTTGTTGCTGCAGCGGTGTAACTTTAGTCTTTGGGAGCCTGTTTGTCTTAAACGTATTTATATTGTTAATATAGTTTGATCAGAGTTTGTAGATATGACGATCTGCTGAATGCAGACGCAGTTATGATTGTGATAGGTTAAATGAAGATAACTCCGCCCTTTTATGTGAACGCGCTCTTGGTAACTCTGGGTTTACCTATCAGGTTGATAACCAGCTTCGTATGACTGTTAAGCACGATCTCTTATGTTAGGGTTAGTGAAGCCAGATAACCCAAAGATACCCTGGGTCTGTTTAACTCGCTTCGTAGTACAGGCCCCTGGTCTGATAAAGGTTGCGATCGCAAGCAATTTTGAACCAATCACCACAACTTTTCTGCAAATTTGAACAATCAAAATAGTTTCCCCCGCGAGTTTCACCAATCATAGCAGTCCCCCGCGAAAACGGCGAGCCATACGTCACCAAAGTTTAGTGACCATTGACCAAACTCACTTCCTTGTTTATATGCAGATGCAGACATGTCCGACACAAACGTTGCACATTTACCTACAAAAAATTACAGCTATGGACTGGCAAGGCAATTCCCCATTGTTCTGCACTAAAGCAGGGGTAAAGTTTTTTGCACCCTGTGCAACGTTGTGGTTGAACACAAACAAAAGTCATCGATCTAAAAAACACACCAGAGGCCTGTACTACGAAGCAGGATTTGGGGTTAGCGAGGTAACTTCAGGGTTAACCCTGGGTTTTCAGTCCTACGAGGGTCGTTCACTTCTTACCTGGGTATATCACCACGGTAACTTACGCTGCACGCCTAACCTGCTCCGGAGCAGGTTATGTTGGAGATAAGAGATCAACCTGTGAAAATCTCCGCCCACTGACCAATCAGATCTTTTGATCGTGGAGCTCCAGGAGCTGTTCGAGAGAGGGGGGGAGGACACTTCATGTGTCCCGCATGATTTTACATTATAGTCCATTAAGTTAATGATTATTTTTCACTGATATACGCTATATCGTCCTTCATCCTTCCTAGTTGTGTTTTTAAGATGCACAATTACGAATAGCTTCTTATAGCCTATCTTTGAATTATATCTTAATATTAATTTTGTAATGTCTCCATGCCGCTCTGTTTGTGATCGTCAGAGCTGCAGCTTCTCAAACTGTTCTACTCTCCACATGAAAGAGTCAGAGCAACAGTTCAGAGAAGAAACAGGAGTTATTATGGTCAGTTCGAAGGTGAACTAACGATGGAACAAATATAATAAGTCGCAGTTTGGACATTAATACTCGCCGTTTTTTCTTTTTTATGCCATTTGTTGCTGCAGCTTTGTAACTTTAGTCTTAGGGAGCCTGTTTGTCTTAAACGTATTTATATTGTTAATAGTAGGCCTATAGTTTGATCAGAGTTTGTAGATATGACGATCTGTTGACGGCAGACGCAGTTATGATTGTGATAGGTTAAATGAAGCTAACTCCGCCCTTTTATGTGAACGCGCTCTTGGTAACTCTGGGTTTACCTATCAGGTTGATAACCAGCTTCGTAGGACTGTTAAGCACGACCTCTTATGTTAGGGTTAGTGAAGCCAGATCACCCAAAGATACCCTGGGTCTGTTTAACTCGCTTCGTAGTACAGGCCTCAGGAGAATGACTGAAATGCGTGGACCACATACAAGACAAATCACAGTGACAGAGGCTGCTGCATCCAGATCATTGCAAGTGCTAAAGAAGCAAGGCCAGTTAAATAAATAAGCATGGATGGAACTTTTCTGATCGGAAACAAACGGTGTGTGTGCGTGTGTGCGTGTGTTAATGAAAATAGTTAGGAATGAAAAAGTCGTAAAATGTTTAAAGTGGTTTAAAAGCTTAGGCCCCGTGTCCACCTGGCGTTTTTTTCCGGGCAGAAAAGGCGCTGGCTGTGCACTCGGGAGTGTGTGCATGAAGCGTATGTTCGCTGAGAAGAAAGTGCTGCACGTCCGTCCCGTCTCTATGACAACAGTTTGTTGACAAAGGCTGCTGTGTGGCAGGCACGGCTCCGTTACTTTTTACTGCATGTTTTATATTTGAGATTGTTTTTTAACCCAGCAGACACGGAGCAAAGACGATGTGGGCACAATATACGATCCGTAGGAGGCTAAAATACGGGGAATATCATACATTTTGAAACGAGCACCCGTGAAGTCAACAGCGCCTTTCTGAAAAGTTGAAAGATTTCAACTTGAGCGTTCGGAGTGGCCACACAAAATTGGCAGAGCGCTTGTGAAAAAGACGCTGAGAGCTGCGCTTTTCATCCAGACGGCCGCTTTCGGCTGCGAACGCTCTCTATCCATTAAAAACAACTGAAAAAAGACGCTGCCGTTGAGAAAAAAAGCTAGGTGGACACGGGGCCTAAGGCAAAATATTAATTTGGATGTGTAATGCAATCAGATGAAGAGTGTGAGAGAGGCGAAGAAATATGTAACTGTAACAAAATAAATGGCTCTGCTCAGGTTAAAATACATTTAGCTGTGGATCCCTGTGGTTCTGTGTCTCTGCTTGTGTTGTTACTATAGATTGTAAATATTAGACGAAGCCTGAGTGACGTCAGCCATCTATTACCATTAGTTTCACAATAAAGGCTCTAGAATTGATCACTTTTGATCACTCCAAAAGATTATTTCAGGTCTCTCCAGAAAAATGCTGGAATGTTACGTTTTCTACCGTTGCTGTGGTGGTAGCTATGGACATTACAACCTGATAACACGATTGGAAAAGATCGAAGCTCATTAGCAACATTATAAACTGTAAAATGTAACAATCCTTGATAGATAAAGACAATACTGTACAGTTTATACAATGTGTGATTTATATGATTTTATAATTTTATTTAACAAGATAATACTGACAGATTCATACCAGCTTTTAAAATAGGTTTGATTAGACCAACACATTTATTTCTGCTTAACTTGTATTGATCTCTTTCTATTTTTATTGTTTTTAATTTTGCAACTTCTTATACTCTGTTGTTTGTATTAATACTGCTATAACAACTTTATTTCCCTTCGGAGGATTATTTTATTGCCAAGTACATTTACACATACAAGGAATTGGACTTAGTGTGTTGGTGCAGAAGACAATTCCAACTTAAATATAATAAGATTAAAATGTGATAGTAATATGAAAAAAATAATATATAGAGAAAAAGTAAAGGACACAAAACAATGTACAAGAAGGTGCAATAGAGGAGCTTATGATTGTACAGATTGACAGTGCTATCCATCACTGCATCTAGTTCACACCTTTTTCAAATGTTTGAAATAGTGCAAAAACAGAAGAATAGACATATTCCAAAAAAAATAATTATAATATAAATTAAAATTAATATACAAAAAAACAATTAAAGAATTATTTTTCTTAATCATAAAAAGGGCTGCACTACAACGTCTTCTTGTGTGTCAGTCTTAAATTGTGTTCGTGTTTATTAACAGGAACTGTCACAGTTTTGCTCCTCTGCTCACCTGCCTACTTCAGTCACTCACCCTGCCTCTGCTCCACTCTGCCTGCCAGCCACACCCACCTATCAGCCAACGCAACTCACCTGTGCTCACAGCTGCAATCAAGCCACCATTTAAGCCTCTCCTGTTCACCCAGCCACTGCAAGATCGTTCTTCTCCTCATGCAAGACTTTCCAGCACTCTCACTTGGATTGATTACACGGTTTCGACTCTGCCTGCCTCTGACCCTTCTTCTGTCTTCGCCCTCTTGGCCTCCTCGTTTACGTCCTGAGCCCACTGTTACACGGTACTGTTTCCTGGAGTTCAATCTGTTGTGTGTGAGTGTTTGTCGGACACACAGCCTCACACATTCATTTTTGTTTGTTCCTGACCGTTCAGGATTCTTGACTTTTTTGGACTTCTGGTTTCCTTACTGAAACAAACTCTGTGTTTTTCTGTATCACTCTGCTCCAGAAGAAAGTAAAGCCTTTAATTATATTTTGTGTGCTGCTTCTGGGTTCATAACACTACCCGTTACAGTACGATCTGGCCAACTATGGACCAAGCACACACATGATCACAACAGGGGGGTCTCGAGAGGGTTGAGAATGCTCTTCTGCAGCATGAGGCAGTGCTTGCCTCCACACAGAGGGAAATATGTCAGGCTGCTGCTGCTCAAGAACAGGCCTTAACTGCTCTAGCTGCACAAGTACAGCAGTTAGCTGCAGCCTTTCACCAGCCTGTGGTGCCAGCCACTCCTCCGGCCCATCAAGCCCCTGTTCCTGCTTCCCCCGGCCCAATGCATGAACCACGAGTGAGGACTCCTGAGCGATATGCTGGAGACCCAGAGGGCTGCAGCCCTTTCATTACAAACTGCTCCATCCTGTTTGCCCTGCAGCCCCAGACTTTTGCTTCTGAAGAGGCAAAGGTGGCTTTCACCATTAACCACCTGACAGGGAGGGCTCGCCTGTGGGGCACTGCTGAATGGGAGCGGCAGACGCCAGCCTGTCAATCCTTTCAGGTCTTATCTGCAGAACTGCGAAAGGTTTTTGGTGTGACATTCAGGGGACCAGATGCCACCAGAGGACTCCTTGGTCTGAGTCAGGGTAATCAAACTGTTGTGGACTATGCTATTGACTTCCGGATAAAGGCCCGCCTGAGTGACTGAAATTCAGCGGCCCAGTGCGATGCCTTCCTTTTGGGCTTAGGTGACCACATCGAGGACGAATTGGTCTCGTATGACCTGCCTTCGACACTGGACACTCTGATTGAGCTGACATCCAGGATAGATTGGCGCATCCAGGTGAGAAGACGAGAGAGGCATCATAGGCAAACAGGGCGCCACTTATTCAGCTGGCCACAGGTCCCTCCTGGCTCTACTGAGGCCCTGCCAGGACTGGTTCCAGGGGAGACTGATGCAGGTGGGGCGCACCAGTCTCACCTCTGAGGAACGGAAGCACCGCCGTCAGGAGAATCTCTGCCTCTACTGTGGTCGAGCTGGACATTTCATCTCCCGCTGTCCAGCAAAAGACCGGACTCACCAGTAGAGGGGAATTTACTGGTGAGTAGTACCCCTGAACATTCCCCCAGACAACGACAACTGTGCCACGCCTGGTTGCTGCCGTCTGAGGGTTCCCACACCCTTGCCAGGTTCATTGACTGTGGTTCGGATGTAAACCTGATAGATGAGAACCTGGTACAGCAGCTGGGGATCGACCGAGTTCCCCTTCCGGATCCGGTACCTGCCAATGCTCTAGATGGCCATCTACTGGGGACTGTCACTCACCAGACAACACCTGTCCGAATGCTCATGTTGGGTAACTATCATGAAACCATCCAGTTCCACATCCTGAAGTCTCCTCGGCTCCCTCTTATTCTGGGCTACCCGTGGCTTCGTCGCCGTAACCCCAACATTGACTGGGTTACAGGGGCAATCTTGGGGTGGAGCCCCTCCTGCCATCAAGTATGCCTTCAGCAGGCAGCTGCCCCTCAGCAGTCATTTTTTTCCAGTTCTGTTCTCGATTTGTCAGGGCTGCCTGTGGAGTATCATGACTTTAGAGAGGTGTTCAGTAAAGCCAAGGCTACCTCTCTTCCCCCTCATCGCCCCTATGACTATGCCATAGACTTCAAACCTAGTACCACTGCCCCTAGGGGTCACCTGTACTCCTTGTCTGCTCCTGAAAGAGATGCCATGGAGACCTGTGACTCTTTGGCTTCAGGCATCATCCGCCCTTCTTCATCTCCTGCAGGTGCTGGATTTTTCTTTGTTGTGAAGAAAGACAAGTCCCTGAGGCCTTGTATAAACTATCGTGGACTGAATGACATTACAGTCAAAAACTGTTATCCCCTGCCTCTCATCTCTTCTGCGTTTTAACTTCTAGAGGGAGCTACCATCTTCTCTAAGTTGGATCTACGTAACGCCTACCACTTGGTTCGTATCCAGGAAGGGGATGAGTGGAAGACAGGCTTCAACACACCCACTGGACATTATGAGTACTTGGTGATGCATTTCAGTCTCACCAATGCCCCACCTGTTTTTCAAGCCCTGGTCAATGACATTCTCAGAGACATGTTAAATAAGTTTGTTTTCGTCTATCTAAACAATATTCTGATCTTCTCCACGACCAAAGAGGAACATGTACACCATGTCCAGACAGTCCTTCAATGCCTCCTAGAAAACTCACTCTTCGTTAAAGCAGAAAAGTGTGTGTTTCACTCCCCATCTGTCTCCTTCCTGGGGTACATTGTTGGGCGGGGAAGCATCCAGATGGACCAGGCCAAGGTTTCTGCAGTTGCTGATTGGCCCATCCCTGAGTCCTGCAAGCAGTTTCAACAGTTCTTGGGGTTCGCTAACTTTTATCGAAGGTTCATCTGGAACTACAGCAGCATAGCCGCCCCCCTTACAGCCCTGACCTCCTCAAAGGTACGCTTCCAGTAGTCGTTGTCGGCTGATTAGGCCTTCCAGACTCTCAGAGCCAGGTTCACGTCTGCCTCCATCCCTCAGATGCCAGACCCCGAGAGACAGTTTGTTGTTGAGGTAGATGCTTCCGACGTGGGTGTTGGGGCCGTTCTCTCTCAAAGGGCATCCAGTGATCAAAAGCTTCATCCCTGCACCTTTTTCTCCAGGCGACTCACCCCGGCTAAGAGGAATTACAACATTGGAAACAGAGAACTGTTGGCTGTTTAGTTGGCCCTTGAAGAGTTGTACCACTGGCTTGAGGGGACCAAGCTTCCCTTCTTGGTCTGGACCGATCACAAGAACCTCCAGTATATCCAGTCCGCCAAGAGACTAAACTCCCGCCAAGCCAGATGGTCCCTGTTCTTCACAAGATTTAATTTCTCCCTTTCCTATCAACCGGGTTCCCGAAATATCAAGCCAGATGCCCTGTCCCACCAGTTCCTGGAGAAGGAGGCTCCTGCCCCAGGCCCTGATACTATTCTCCCTTCTTCCACCCTGATCGCCACGCTAACCTGGGAAGTGGAGGAGAGAGTCAAGGCTGCTCTGGAGAGCCAACCCGATCACAGCTCCTGTCCTCCTGACAGTCTGTCCCTTCAGCCATGAGGTCTGAAGTCATGCAATGCGCACATACTTCTCAACTTACCTGCCACCCTAGGATCCAACGAACCAAGGAGTTCCTGCAGCAGAGGTTCTGGTGGGCCACTCTGGAAGAGGACACCAGAGAGTTTGTTAATGCCTGCCCCATCTGCAACCAGCACAAGCCATAACACCAATCTCCTGCTGGCTTCTTGCAACCTCTGCCTGTGCCCCATCGCCTCTGGTCTCACATCTCCTTGGACTTTGTTACTGGTCTGCCACTGTCCAATGGCCACACCTGCATTCTGACGGTGGTAGACCGGTTCAGTAAAATTGCCCACTTCATGCCTCTGCCCAAGCTCCCGTCTGCCAAGGAAACAGCTGATCTGGTCCTTATCCACATCTTCAGGCTTCATGGTCTCCCCAACGACGTGGTTTCTGACAGGGGCCCCCAGTTTACATCAGGGTTCTGGAGGGAGTTCTGCTCTCTCCCTGGGGCCACTGTCAGTCTATCCTCTGGGTTTCATCCTCAGTCCAATGGCCAGACTGAACGCAAGTATCAGGAGATGGAGACAATGCTTCGATGTATGGTCTCTAAAAATCCTTAATCCCGTCCCAGCTACTCCTGTGGGTAGAATATGCCCATAACACACTGACCAGTTCTGCCACTGGGCTATCTCCATTTCAATGTGCTTATGGGTTCCAGCCTCCCTTGTTTCCTGCTCAAGAGAAGGAGGCTTCATGCCCGTCTGTCCAGTCCTTCATCCGCCGTTGTCGTCAGACTTGGGCCCAAGCCAGGGCCACTCTCCTCAGCTCAGCTGGTCGGTATGCCAAGGCTGCCAATCGCCATTGCCCCCAAGCCCCAACCTACCAAGTTAGCCAAAAGGTGTGGCTGTCTACTAGGGACATACCCTTGCGGGTAGAGTCCAAGAAGTTGGCACCAAGGTTCATCGGTCCATTTGAAGTACAAAAGGTTATCAGCCCAGCAGCGGTCAGACTCAAGTTACCAAGGTCCATGCGAATACATCCAACCTTCCATGTTTCCAAAGTCAAGCCAGTGCGTGAGAGTCCATTGATTCCTGCTGCTCCACCTCCTCCGCCTCCTCGGGTCATCAATGGAGGTCCAGCTTACACAGTACATTGCCTGCTTCACTCTCGTCGACAGGGAAGGGGTCTCCAGTACATGGTTGACTGGAAAGGGTATGGTCCTGAGGAGAGGTCTTGGGTCCTTGCTCGTCACTTCATAGATGCCCACTTCATTAAAGATTTCCATGGCCGCAATCCCAACCAACCCTCAAAGACCCTCGCACCCACAAAAGGCAATGCTCTAGAGACTTTATCACCCTCCTCTTCTGAGACATCTGATGATGATGAGAGCAGAAAGCAGCCTTCCTCAGACCAGGACAATGCGTCCCCTGTTGATGATGAGGAGGATGTTGGAATGGATGTCCTGGAAGAGTAGTATTAATATGTGTGTTTACATGTGTTTGTTGGTGTTTGTAAAGAGTAATTCAGGGGACCAGTGTTCTCCTTTTCCATAAACTGTAAGGGCCATGTCTTCCCACTGCAATAAAATGTGAAGAAGATTTAATTTTACAAAAACTTTCACTGGAATTCAAAATGTGACAATGTAGAGGACAATGAGCCACAGTGAGCCTCAGTATGTACCTCATAGTCAGTATGTTTACGTACACACAGAAAGGCTAGAAGCAGGACATATGTAATCTCCAAACAAACTGTAGGAGTGAGGTTCCAGGCACCCCAACTTTGAGCAGCACTCACAGATTTTCCCAAAGGAGTTAAATTTGAATCTTTTTATATGCGTTATGAGACACCTTTATGAACACATTTGTGAAGAAATGTATTGGGAATTTATTCCAGGATTTTTGCAATATCCCCTTCCTAGTTGTACATTGCAACAGATCAAATGTGGAAACAAGGCTTATCTATAACCATTGTTTTTTTTATTATACAGGACAGAAAAAGACAAGAGCTCTCAGATGCCTGCCCTCAATGTTTTCAACGATGGTTACATACTTCTAAGCAAAGCCATGGTGCTGGTCAGCACCTGCAGTATGACATTTTACAAATTTCCTCTTGACACTCAAATCTGCAACCTTACCCTCAAGTCAATCACACACTCTGGTGAGCCTTTTAATTAATTAATTAATTGATTAATTAATTGATTACATTTTATTTGGCATGGACATCACAGATACATTGGACGAACCAGATGCAGTGTTTAAGTGTTTTAGCATACATGCTAATTCTCAACACCTGTCCACAGGTGCATTTATAGTTCCTATAAGTTATTTTTCGTCCTGTGTCAGTTTGAATGCATGTGTGGACTTAAATGATTTTGTCAACTGAAATAAAATACTAGACTTTTGTATCTGATAAAACCTGGAGAAAACCCAAATGATTTTATATTTTTTTTCAAATCTCAGATCAGGAAATGGAACTTCTTTCAAAAACCTTTAATCCTGATTTGACGCATACCGAGTCTGAGTGGCTTCTCATGAACTTAACAGTGGAAGGAGCTTTGACGAAAGAACAGAGCAGCCAGATAAGCACAGTTGTTTACTCAGTAAGTATACCGTCTAATACTAGATACCCATGTTTCTTTTTCTAGATTTTAGTTGGTCCAATTTTTCTGTCGCTGCAAATTAAGCCATCAATAATACTCTGATTGATTATACTGACTTAAGATCATGAACAAGTTCAAAGCATCATCATATGAGCATCAACGCACCTTCCCAGCTCCCCTCATCCTGGACATTTTCAGCTCCTAACCAGGAGTTTGGTTTCATAAACTGGTAATGTGTGTACGGGTGAGTTGCTCTATAGTACCCAGGGAGATGACATATTCTATCCCCAATGTTACGGGCAGATCTTTAGGGGTTTCATTTCTTTCTTTCGGTTGTTTATGATAGAGCTGGTTGTGAACAGGAGGTGCTGCAGCTAGGTTTTAATGTATTGGGTGAAAAACTACAAATCCCAGTGCTGACGGCTTCTTGGGGGAAAAAACGTAATTTCCTTCCCAACTGTTGATGAGAGCCTGCTGATTGGATATGGAACACACCTGTTCAGGACACGAAGACACAGTTCACGACCAGCGCTACAAACTCTCCACTATCTTGTCACAAAAATACGGAAACATAACAAAACTCTGAACTTAAAGGAAAAGAGAACTGGCTTGCAGCTCATGGAAGCAGACGATGGGGTTTGTCGGACCGAAACTGAGAGGCTAAATAATCTATTAATTGTTTTGAATTGAGCCTATGTGAGTTTATAAGAGATGTTTTAAGTCACTGTGTTACCCTCTAAGCAGGATACGCTAAAGCTTCTCAACAGAATCTGTTTGGTTTGAAGTTTTTAATTTCACACATCTGAGTTCTGTTAAGTTGCTACAACTTAAAACACCTAATTTCCTGATATGTCTGCTTCAAAATAAAAGCACCTTAAAGAGATGGCAATAAGGGACTTTAATTGTGAAAAACTTCCAGACATTAATCTGTTAATCGCTCTGAGTTTTAGCGGAGCTGCACCTAGCGGTGTTTCTCGATAATGCTGTCGAGGAACAGCATTCACAGATGCCCATTAGTCAGAGCCACAGCCCTGCTTCTTTGAATCATGTTGGACCAAAGACAATGAGACATCAGTTTAAACACACCTTCAGCAGGTACACCCGCTGTAAGGTGCTAATCCGCGCTGCACTAGCTTAAGGTGCACCGAGCCTCTCTAAAAAAGGGTCTCTGTGCCTCTCGTCGCACCGGTGCAATGAGATAAAATCATTCATAGCAGGCCTACATTTCTTTACTCAGTAACGAATGTGGTTTAAAATTTAGCGAAGTACAATACGTAAAACAAAACCTACTTAATTAAAGGTAAAATTACAGATTTTAAAAACTACTTTAAAAAGTAAAAGTACACAGAAAAACTACTACTAATGGTCTGTTTGACTATAGACTTTTTGTAAACCACCTTAACTTTCAACATGATTTCACAGATCACTATGAAGAGGCGTTCAGTCCTCTATATCGTCAACTTCATTCTGCCCATCCTGTTCTTCTTGTGCCTGGACTTGGCCTCCTTCCTGATCTCAGAAAACGGAGGTGAGAAGCTCAGCTTCAAGGTCACTGTGCTGCTGGCTGTCACAGTGATGCAGCTGATTCTGAATGAAATCCTGCCTTCCTCCTCAGACAGGATTCCCCTTATAGGTAAAGAAGTTCATAGGCTGCCTTTGTTGATTACTCATTTAACAGCAAATTCTAACTCAATGTGTAGCTGTCAACGTGTAGTCATCTTTAGACATCAGTAATGCTGCTCTCTCTTCAGCGATCTATTGTATCGGGACTTTCGGTTTGATGATGATGAGCCTCTTGGAGACGATTTTGATGATGTATCTGGTGGAAAGAGATTCTGTATCACAAGACAAAGAGGCCGAAAAAGACCAAAGCCAGAATGAGGACTGCACGGACAAGCAAGGGAAACTTCGAAACTGCTTTAGAGGTGACAATCAATGTGACAATTCAAAAAATGTGTAAATATGTATAAATAAATAAAAAAGGCTCACAGCTGGTTACTTTAAGGAGCTGCAAAGATGTTACTCCAGATGTTCAGCATGTTCAATACTTTTTTATCAAATGAAGTAGTCGTAATGTCAGACATTCACTAACCTTTCTAATATATCTTCACAGACATTAATAAATGGGTTCACTCTTCTTGTGTCTATGATGTTTCCCTCGGTGAGACGCCATCTGAACTGCTGCCGGTGGCAAAAGAGGTAAGGACGAAGCTGTACTTTAGAATGTAACAGAGATTGTTCCATTATGTTTATACTCCACAGGAGATGAAAAACACTGTTTCTAAAATCATATTTGGCTGGTTTTGTGTAAATCCCATGGATATTGGTACTAAATAAATGTGCAGTATTGTAATGTATAGCAGGAAACCTTTCTCTGTGCTGTTGGCGTGTTCTTACTCTGTGGGTTCTCTTTGAATACCTCGGCTCCTTTCAACAGTCCAAAGACGTGCTGTAGGTATTTGGTAGATGGACTTTAGTTTGTGTAGCGCTTTTCTAGTCTTCTGACTATTTAATGCACTTTGACACCTCAGGTCACAGCTACACATTCACACACTGATGGTAGAGACTGCTATGTAGAGTGACCATCAGAGGTAACTAATCCTATTCATACACATTCACACACCACCGACAAAGCAGCGGGAGCAATTCGGGGTTGAGTCTCTTATGTGGCTGCAGGAGCTGGAGATCAAACCCCCGACCTTCCCGTTGAGAGATGACCGGCTCTACCAACTGAGCCACAGCCGCCCCTAGGTGTGAGTGTGACAGACTGACTGCTGGAGACAGAAAACAGGTTTTAAAATTTGACAGCAGCAGGATGATTGGTTGGGAGAGGACGTTGCAGAATCTGTTGGATTACTTAAAGAATAAACACCATTTATCAGCTGATCACCAGAGGCCTGTACTACGAAGCGAGTTAAACAGACCCAGGGTATCTTTGGGTTATCTGGCTTCACTAACCCTAACATAAGAGGTCGTGCTTAACAGTCCTACGAAGCTGGTTATCAACCTGATAGGTAAACCCAGAGTTACCAAGAGCGCGTTCACATAAAAGGGCGGAGTTATCTTCATTTAACCTTACAATCATAACTGCGTCTGCCGTCAGCAGATCGTCATATCTAAAAACTCTGATCAAACTATATTAACAATATAAATACGTTTAAGACAAACAGGCTCCCAAAGACTAAAGTTACACCGCTGCAGCAACAAATGGCATAAAAAAGAAAAAACGACGAGTATTAACGTCCAAACTGCGACTTATTATATTTGTTCCATCGTTAGTTCACCTTCGAACTGACCATAATAACTCCTGTTTCTTCTCTGAACTGTTGCTCTGACTCTTTCATGTGGAGAGTAGAACAGTTTGAGAAGCTGCAGCTCTGACCATCACAAACAGAGCGGCATGGAGACATTACAAAATTAATTTTAAGATATAATTCAAAGATAGGCTATAAGAAGCTATTCGTAATTGCGCATCTTAAAAACACAACTAGGAAGGATGAAGGACGATATAGCGTATATCAGTGAAAAATAATCATTAACTTAATGGACTATAATGTAAAATCATACGGGACACATGAAGTGTCCTCCCCCCTCTCGATCAGCCCCGGGAGCTCCACGATCAAAAGATCTGATTGGTCAGTGGGCGGAGATTTTCACAGGTTGATCTCTTATCTCCAACATAACCTGCACCGGAGCAGGTTAGGTGTGCAGCGTAAGTTACCGTGGCGATATACCCAGGTAAAAAGTGAACGACCCTCGTAGGACTGAAAACCCAGGGTTAACCCTGAAGTTACCTCGCTAACCCCAAATCCTGCTTCGTAGTACAGACCCCAGAGCAGCCATCTTAACAGTTTGATTTCAAAACTTACCAATTGCCTCTTGGTGAGCAGAGACAATATTGTCTATAAAGATGTACAGTATAAATAAAGCTGCACTCTATCATGTTGTCTAAACTACTTTTTTAGGGTAGCAGCAGCCGACTGACCGAGGAATGGCAGTTAGAGAAGATATCCGAAGAGCTGAGGGAGGTGAAGCTGCTACTCAGCAGCAGGAAGGAAGAAGGGAAGCCCGGCTACTGGACCAGAATGACTAAAACGATCAACAGAATCTACCTGATTGTTTATGTCATAACTGCCGTTGGGTTTTTAGGCTTTCTGTTTTCAAATTGGTTTGGTGACGACAACAATTAGGTTTAATGGTCGATCCTGCATCCTCAGTACCATGAACCCTCAAAATAAATAAATAAAACAAACTAAACAAACTGCAAAAGGGATGCTATGGTGATTACCAATATTGACATTTGGTATTCCTAAGAGAGTGACTAATATACAGAGTTCTGGCCAAAATAAGGTGCAAGGACTGAACTAACACAGGTGAGCCTGAGACAGTCTCTACCTACAACATCCTCCAACCGCTGAGTCAGACCAGCCCGACCAAACACCTCTGAAATCAGTGCGACATCCCCAGTTCAAGAGCTACAAGAGCTCATTTAAATCAAGTTACCGAGAATCTGCTGAAATGTAGGCAGGCACTAACATGCAATGAATTCAGTATATTCATGCCTTACTTTCTCTCTCTCTCTCTCTCTCTGGCTGTGTCCGAAACACATACTTTCATACTATTCATACTGAATGTGACGTCACATTCACTATAAATAGTATGATCTGAAATCATAGTGAATATACTCGTCATCCTGAACTGCCCCACAATGCACTGCGGCTCTCAGACTGTCCAATCGCGGAGCTTTGCCAGCCAGCCAACTAAGTACTACATTTTACATGTTGCAAAGTGATATTCAAGTCACTACGTAGCTGTATTAGTAATGAACGTTATTATTATTGAGTTATATTTACGGACCGACGGTCACGCTAGCTCGATGCTATAGCTCATTGAACGGAGCTCGGACCTGAAGTACGTTCTGTTACCCGTATTTTAGTATGTTGTTATCGGCATTCTAACGGTGGGGTTAGTACAGTAGTATGTGGCAGTACGTAGTATGTAGTTTCGGACACAGCCTCTCTCTATAGATATACACATATACATACAGTATATAACTTTGAATATGTAAAAAGGAACTCTGAATAGTGAGTGTTGGAGAGTATCTTCAGGAACGGGATGTCAGCGTGGTACAGTAATCTCTCTGTTCAGTTAAAATCTAAGCTTGCTCGTCTGCCATGAAGGTGATGGGGAGGACTGAAAACGTCTCCCTACAGTCAGTATATGGGCAGTCTGTACTCAGGCAGGCTCAGAGAGTGTTGTCTGACCCGCCTCACATCCATCACTCTGAGTCTGAGCTTTTACCATCTGGCAGACGATACAGAGACCCTCAATGTAAACTGAAACGACTCTTTTGTGCCCACTTTGATTAAGATTCTGAATAATGTTTCGTGAGGCTGAGTGGGTTGTGCAACAGCGTCATGGTGTTCCTATATGTACTTATATTCTCTTACCTTTGTTTGCTGACAAATTTCCCCAAAGGGACAATTAAGTATATCGTATCATATCGTATCATATCGTATCATATCGTATCATAGTATATTGAATGAAACTCTGTAAATGTGGAATCATTGATTTTTTGTTGTGATTTTTGAATCAAGCCCTCAGTGGTTTGATCATTTTGGTTTTCATTGACGATCTCCATTGGTCAAAACATTATACAGTGGACGTCAGTAAAGAGCTGGAATGATTCATTCATTAAGATATGATGTGTTAAGTGTTTATATGCATGCAGGATGCACGATGGTGCAGTAGTTAGCGTTGACGCCTCACAGGGAGGTTCAAATCCCCGTCTCCCCCGTCTGACAGGAGCCTCTCTGTGTGGAGTTTGCATGTTCTCCCCGTGCATGCGGGGGTTCTTTCCAGTTACTCCGTCTTCCTCCCACAGTCCAAAGACATGCTCGTTAGGTTAACTGGTGACTCTAAATTACAAGTAGGTGTGAGTGTGGCTGGTTGTCTGTCTCTATATGTCAGCCCTGTGATTGACTGGGGAACAATCCAATGACAGCTGGGATCGTCTCCAGCCACCTGCAACCCCGAGTGGAAAGAAGCGGTATAGATAATGGATGAATATATACATGCATATTGTGGCAGTGTTGCATGTTGTTCTTATGTAAATGTATCTTAACACCCATTCATATAATGTAACAAAAAACACAAGGGTTATTAATACATGTACAATGTTAATACTAAATATGTTAAGCAGCATGCCATTAAGTGCAAGAAAAGTTGTAGCATGCATCTTCATAAGGCTTTGTTTTGTTCAACCAGAAATCTGCCTCAAGCAGTCAAATCAATGGGACGAGAAAACATGAACCCACGCAGTTAGTAATGCAAACGTTTTGGTTAATCCTTTTTAAAATCACTTTCAGTCATTTCCTCCAGATTTGCTCCTCCATCATGACAACACAAGTCGTCCACCAACTGTTTGAAAGAGCCGTGCAGAGGAGAGTAACTTTGTGGAGCATGGTTGGTCCCGGGCCCCTCTTGCAATTTAAAACAAATCAATTAAAAAAGGTTAAAATGTCTAATGTTAATATCATGGCATTTGTTTTGTGGTGTTCTTTCATAACTCTGTCTGGATTATTTTGTCTATATTTATGTATAAAATGAATCTTGATATCTCCTGTCACTACTGGCTCTGTAGACATGTATCAAACTCTTTCTAGAGCAAAATAAACATGACAAGTAAAATATTCTCTTGTGCTCATTTAAGTGTTTTTGAGAGTGGTAACCATTGATTTTTTTACATAATCCTTATTTTCAAGAATTTAAGCCCGGAACCAAGACAACCAGCTACCCCAACTCTCCTGACTATAGTACATTTAATTCGGCGGCAAAGCGGCTTTGAAAAACAGAGAAAAAGGCAAAGGTACAAGACTGACTGTTTCCGGAGCCAAGGAACTACCTCTCCCACAATCCATTGTGAATGACACCGCTTCTTCTTAAATGTAACTTTAATCGTTAAAGTGTTCATACTGTTAATAGAAGTGTTGTAATATGTTTCAGTGTGTGTTGTTGAATATATGAATCACATTCACTGCAGCATAACAAGGTTGTTAGTACATTTACATTAGCTAACTAACAAGCTAGCCTGCTAGCGAAACCATCTGTTCGCATTTGGCACCGAGGGGTGGGAAACATTGCCATGGTAACAGAGGGCTCCACCAATCGAGAGACGTCGCTGTGACACTATGATCGTGGGTAGTGTAGTTATTTTCCCTGATATCGCGAATAAACCGTGTTGTAATTAAAACGTGGTTGATGTCAGACGAAGTTGTGTCTCCTACAGGAGAATAAAGCATCGTTTCACACTCAGGTAGCTCGTGGTCAGTCTACTGTACCATGGATGGTTATGACATCATGGCTAATAATCCAATCAGGTATGGAGAAAACCACACTGTTCAAAGAGGTGGGGGAGGGGAGAGAGCACAGGTCAAGTGTCACCTGCAAACTTTCACCATGTAAGAAATATCTTTAGACCGCAGTTTAATTTTAAAGTAATTAGTGCGATGATGACCAAAGAGCTTTGTTAACTAATGTTCTGTGAGCTCAACCTCAAATAAAGGTAGGCTGTAAACATTTATTGACTTGTTTTCTCTGCTGGAATCCTTGACTATACCGTTTAAAAGGTGCAGAACGGACACTGTACAGTCTGTATTCAAATCTATGGGCCCCATTGTCAGTGGCACCTTGACTGATCATTAGTGCTAAAGTGATCAGATTGATCATGTGGGTAAAAAAGGAGCCTTGTGTAAAAGAGAGGCTCGAAACTGAAACGTCTGAACACGAGAATGAAAACATCAAAGAGAGTCAAAGAGCAACAACGCCATGCTACCAAAATGCAGGAAGGATAGCTGGGAAAAATGTTATATACTAAAAGTACTCCATAGATCTGACTTTTAATATAAGTCACTTTTTAGTATTTATTTTTACAGCATAGAAAATCACGGGCGCTGCCAGCCCCAAAATAAAAAGAAGCTATTAACGGACACGGGCCCTACGGAGCCAGGTGTGTCTGTGGGCTGGCACATTACTTACACAGCAGATTTCAGTCTTTATTCTTAAATAGACACAAGGCAATGTTTGAAATATGTTGATTACATGAGCTAGTTCAGGCAGTCAACTCTGCGGCCCTGATTTCACACGCCTCATTCTCAACCATCACCTGACAACACCTCCTTCCAATTAGCCGTCTATTTAAGCTGCAAGATTCCCGGTCCCTCCCTCTGCTCCTTCATTGCTAGCTCTGATCTGCCCCAGTTCTGCACTCTTGCTCAGCCCCACCACCACCCCAGCATCCACCTCATACTGGGGGGGTTAAGGTATCATCCCATCACTCCTCAAATGTCTGCTTGTTAGTTAAAACTGCGAGGAGAGATTAGGTCAGAGCCTAGACGGCTAACACAAACTATGTTCTGCTCTAATACATTTTTTAAAGATACAAACGTGAGTTGTCTGGCTTAACTAATATCCATTAAATAAAGGAAGGCTGTAAACATTTATTGACTTATTTGCTCCTGGCTATATTCTCTATTGGACACTGGGCAGTCTGTATTCATACCTTTGGGCTGTGTTGGAGACACAGGAGAGGGGGCACATGATGGAGAGCTTGGTGTCAGTCTCAGCTCGAGTATTTGGCCACGCGTGTCTCGAGCTGGACTCTCCCCAAGGTGAAGCAGGCATTGAAGAGATAGTGATGAGGGTTTCCTTGAATTTGACATCAACAGACCGCCGTAATGTTAAAAGGAATATAAAGATAACAGGAAACAACAGCTCGCTGTCCCTCAGCACTCATTATAAACTCAATAAAATGAATCAGTTAATAAATGTATTTAACCGAGCTGTCCAGTATGAACTAAAGTGTTTTTTTCTATTGTACACTCTGAATAGCAGGGACTTTCAGTGCTGTTGACATGAGACTTTAAACCAGGTTTCAGGTGGTCTAAGTCGATTTCTATGTCCTCAAAGCTGACCACACCACATTTAAGACCAACCCACCTGTGGATGCTAACAGTGGCGCAGCTTCATTTTCTTTCAAACAACGTGAGCACTGGGCGTAAACAGGTCAGCTGCATCAGGTGGAATATAGGAAAGACACCTGCGCCAAAACCCTTTGCGCTGGGCGTAAGACAGAGCCCAAAGTGTTGTGCAGAAGTTCTGAGGAAACTCTTTCTAAATGGGGAACAAAACTTCCAGAAGAAGCAGATCTTTTAACGCTGCAGCTAATTGTTTCTTGGAAGCGTTGGGGTAAAGCTCTTATATGTTAAAGTGCTTTTTCTGGGAAAACTTACCAGCCTCAATGGATGAAATATGGAGTAAACATGTTTTGGTTTGATAATAAAGTTGAGGAAACTGTTGAGGTTAAATCCACTTCCTTGTTGCATTAGGCATGTTTCTATCATTAGGCTAATGAGCTAAGGAATAAAGTGTTGGTTAATAAATGTGCCCTGCCCTCATTCAGTACAGAGCACTGATATATAAACTGCAATGAAACATTTACAGAGAACATAAAGGAGAGGGATTGTTACTGACTGTGCAGACGTTTCTCAGTCAGGATGCTCGCAGGTTTCCTCCTGTTGCTCCTCCTCACAGGTAAGCTGGAACATTTCTTTAAGATGCATGCTGATGCAACGGTCTGAAGTTTGGCTTTCATTATTATTATTTTAAAATCATCATAATCAATCCCCAGATACGAAGGAGAAGCATGGAGTTTGGTTTGTGATTCAGCTTGGAAAACAAAAGTCAAATAACTACCGTCATTCTGCTCCTTTAAAGACATGCTGTGTGTTTTTATTCGCTGTGGTTGAGTGCTTTGAGCTCCACAAACAAAATCCATTCACCTCCACTGTTTAAGGATTGAAACAGGACTTGAGAAATTGTTTCTTTCTATGAAACTTGCTTTGCTGCCTTCTTGATCGGGACTCTGTAGAAGGAGAACTTGTCTCTCAGTTGGACGTGGCAAGTTTTTATGAGTTTGATTTTAAATGTTTTAATCAGGACAGCTGTGGCTCCGTTGGCAGAGTCAGTCGTCTCTCAATCAGAAGGTCGGGGAGGAAAGAGGAAAGAGGAGAAATCTGTCTGGGATTAAGAAGAGAAAGAGGAAAAAGAAGCCAGATACCTCATAACCAGTCGACTTGATCCTGAGTAATGTTTCTGAAATAAACATGGTCTCTGCCCATGCCATATTGAGAGTATCCTTTACAGAATACTTATAACATAATGGTGATAACTCTTGTTGGAGGGGTCCCCCTGTTAATGTTTTTGCCAACAGACTACGATCACCACTGTTTGCAGGATATCAGTAACCCTGTCACTGAGCTGAGGGGGATAGCGTGGTAGGAAGGGATGTAGATGATACTGAGGCCATCCTGCCAAACTTCACTTGATGCATTATGAACTGAAAAAAAGTGTCAACACATAAAGGAGAGGAGGAGACGTGTGGGCATGAAAATACTGAAGTTAGAAACATGTTTACTCTTTTGTGTCAGGTGGAAGTTCCTCTGGTGTCACAGAGCCTCCTGATGATCAACAGATGAACGATCAGAGCTCTACAGCAGGTATGTAAAAATGTAAAAAAAGTTTTGGTTTGTGAACTTTAAAAACAAAATTAGAGAACATCCGTCTGTCTCTTCCTTTAAAGACATGCTGTGTGTTTTTAATTACTGTGTTAGGTGTTGGAGTTATCAAACAGCTTTGGACTAAAAGAATGGACATTTACAGAAATCCTCTTGTGTTTTAGAGATGGATGAATCTTTCAGACAAAAAAAACCCCCCCACTAGTTTCCTATAGTTACAATAACCTTCCTTCTAACTTGATTTGATGCATTATGAAGTGAAAACAGTCGGAGGGGAGGAGACGCATACGCATGGAAATATTGTGTATTCCTTTGTGTCAGGTGGAAGTTCCTCTGGTGTCACAGAGCCTCCTGATGATCAACAGATGAACGATCAGAGCTCTACAGCAGGTATGTAAAAATGCACCAGCACAGTGTTTAAAACTATCTCAGAGGTTTTTGTTGGGGGGAGGCAGTGAATCTGGCTCAGTTGGTAGAGTTGTCGTCTCTCAACCAGAAGGTCGAGGGTTTGACCCCCAGCTCCTGCAGCAACATGTCCGATGTGTCCTCCGTATGAATGGATTAGTTACTTCTGATGGTCTCACTACACAGCAGCCTCTACCATCAGTGTGTGAATGTGAAGGTGTGACCTGCGGTGTGAAAGAGCTTTGAGTAGTCAGAAGACTAGAAAAGCGCTATATGAGCTCAAGTCCATTTACCTAATTGACGTTGAGCGGGGGAAAAAGGGCGGAGGAAGTACAGTCAGGGTGAGGTCAGGGGCGATCTTCGACCTTTTTTTATTTTAGAAACCTAATTTTAAACCTCTCAACCTCTGTTTGAAACTGTTTTACATAAGTGTGTTTTATTTATTGCATTTATTTTTTGAGCTCGTTGAAGTATAAATGTAGACTTTTTTCTTACACTCTAGTATTTACCTATTCCTTTAAATTCTCTTAGCTTCTTAGAAAATCACAGTTTGTTGATTTTAGCAGTCTTGTATTCGTCTGTCTTCTGGTCCATTTAATGATTTGTTGTCTGTCTTTTAATTGATTGTTAGGTGGAATCATCTACGATGTCACAGAGTCTTCTGGTGATCAACAGATGAACGATCAGAGCTATTCAGGAGGTGTGTAAAAATGCACCAGCCCTTTATTTAAAGACTATCTCAGAGGTTTTTGTTTGGGGGGAGGCAGTAATTTGTGCACCAGCAAAATTATTTAGATGGCATACTGTAACTGTTGCGCGGACCCTCCCACCCTCACCACGCACACACACACACACACACACACACACACACGTAAATAAAAATAATAACAGTGCAATATAACCTTGTGCAATATATATATATATATATCTTTTGATACAATAGTATATTTTTCCTCTACTGTTGTCTGGCATGTGCAATATCTACATTTATATTTATTTAATATTCTGTTATCTGGCAAGACACTTTTTTATACTACCTCATGTAAATACTCTACACGTACATGCCCGTCTACCTGAAAGAGTTTTTGTTGTTTTTTAAGTGTGGATGACTGTATGTGTGTGCACTTTAAGGTGAAGCTTTAATCATTTCGTTGTACAATAGTATAATGACAATAAAGACATTCTATTCTGTTGTGAAGGAATGAAGAGTTGTCCAAGTGACGTTGGGCGGAAATATCGTCCCAGTCCAGCCTTGGGACAAGTGGAGTTCAGGGGCATGGACCTATCCTCCAGAGCTAGAAGGATACAGAACAGCACTATGAGTAGGGTGAATGCATCAGTGGAGAGTAGGAGTGTAGAACGACAGAGGAAAGGAACCTGCAGGTTTGTCCCTATGGCTGGCAGAATGTCACATCCATTAAATGCCTTGTGAAGCATCAGGGAAAGATGAAGAGTGTGGTAAAAGGAGTGCAGAGTCACCGCATTGATCATTATGACTTAAGTCCAGCAACAGGTAGAAAAGCTACATTCACGAGCAGAGGCGCTGCTTGTCAACAGGCAAGGCAGGCAACTGCTTAGGGCCCCAGGCCAGTAGGGGGACCCCTGAGGGCTGAAAAACTTTAAACCACAGCAGTGGCTCAAAATGTGCAAAGTTTGCAATGACAGTAGGAAACCTCCCTAAGAGGGACCCGTCTGATAGCACTCACTCCTGATGTGCTGCTAATCGACGCTTGCATTATTCCTGTTACAGCCTGAGTTTGTCAATGAAAGTCTGTAAGTCTCTAAAACGAAGAGGAGTAATCTGTCTGAGAGTAAAAAGAGAAAGAGGGAAAAGAAGCCAGACAGTATTAACACCTCATAACCAGTCGACTTGATCCTGAGCAATGTTACTGAAATAAACATGGTCTCTGTCCATGCCATTATCAATCAATCTTTATTTGTATAGCGCCAATTCATAACAAGTGTTATCTCAAGACGCTTTACCAAAAGCAGGTAAAAGACCTTACTTATTGCTCTATTACAAGGACCCAGCTTAATCTATCATGAGCACTTTAGCAAAGCAGCAAAAGTTACATTGGTCAGAAAAAACTGCCTTATTAAAAGGCAGAAATCTTCGGCAGTGATCCCAGGCTCATGACGAAACAGCCTTCACAGCCTAGACTGCGCCGGGCTTGGAAAGGGATAGGGGGAGATGGGATAAGATGCAGGAAGAGGGATAGGGAACCAGGGGGGGGGGGGGGGGGTTGTTCAGGTAGACCTTCCAACTATGATCCCGAGGGGAGGGGGGGAGGGTTGTTTAGGCAGGCCGTCCACCAACATTCCCGAGGAACCTAAGAGAGCTCAGGAGCTCCCAGAAAAAGATGTGGTTAGTAACTGGGATTTACAGCTAGTGACATGCAGTAATATGATCTCACATAGAGTGAGAGAGGGAGAGAGAGAGAGAGAGAGAGAGAGGGATAAGAGCTCAAGGTGCCAGTTCCCCCGGTAGTCTAGGCCTATAGCAGCATAACTATGAGCTGGTCTATACCTGTGCCAGCCCTAACTATAAGATTTATCAAAAAGAAAAGTCTTAAGTCTATTCTTGAAAGTACATAGTGTGTCTGCCTCCCGGACCCCGACTGGTAGATGATTCCAGAGGAGCGGCGCCTTATAACTGAAGGCTCTACCTCCCATATTTAGAGAGTATCCTTTACAGAATACTTATAACATAATGGTGATAACTCTTGTTGGAGGGGTCCCCCTGTTGATTTTTTGCCAACAGACTACGATCGCCACTGTTTGCAGGATATCAGTAACCCTGTCACTGAGCTGAGGGGGATAGCGTGGTAGGAAGGGATCTAGATGATACTGAGGCCATCCTGCCAAACTTCACTTGATGCATTATGAACTGAAAAAAGTATATTCTTTTGTGTCAGGTGGAAGCATCGACGATGATCCAACATCTGATTATGGTGGATGGTACGATTGGAACTTTCCAGTAGGTATGTAAAAATGCACCAGCACAGTGTTTTAAAACTATCTCAGACAGTGAATCTGGCTCAGTTGGTAGAGTTGTCGTCTCTCAACCGGAAGGTCGGGGGTTTGAACTTATCCTGAAAGGATTATTTAGTTGTGTTTTTAATTAATCTGATTAGGGCTGGGAATCTTTGGGGTTTCTCACGATTCAATTTGATTTCGATTCTTGGGGTAACGATTCGATTCAGACTCGATTTTCGATTCAAAATGATTCTGGATAATCTGTGAGACTGGCTGAATTTCTTGTTGCTCTATTTAGCATTCTACTGATTTAAAGAGCAGGGAGTGACTGATTAGCCCCCTAACAAAAAAAACAATAAAAAAAAAAATCTTAGAAGAGAAGAATCTCGATTTTTACATGAATTGATTGAGACTTCTCTCTCCTCTCTGCCCTGTTGGTGGAACCTTGAGCACTTTTATAATTTTTTAGGTTTTAATCATGTTTTAGTCGGTTTAATAGTTTTTTCTTCTCTCATGTGTTTTCTAGTGTTGTAGTACTCAAACTCTGTCCTGGTCTCGGTTAGTGTAGTCTTGACTACAACACTAGTGATGTCCCTTGTTGTTGCATCTGCTTTGTAATCTGTTTGTCATGATGGATGTGGATCTTGTTGGCTGCAAACAAATCTACCTATGAGTACAAATTTATTCACCTGAACCTGAACTTTACTCAGCAGCCTCTACCATCAGTGAGTGAATGTGTAGGTGGGACTTGCGGTGTAAAAGTGCTTTAAGTAGTCAGACGACTAGAAAACACTTCACAAGCTCAAGTCCATTTACCATTTATCTGATGTTTTAGTCAAAGCTATGCTTTGAGATCGTACTAGGATAGGATTTAAGTATTCTTCGATTCTGATATGAAAACTTTGCTCATAAATATTGTATTATTTGATCAAAAATTATTTTCTTGATTTAAGTTTTTCTCATGTCAATATTTTCTGTTGTTTTACCAGTTCACTGAAAATCTTTTCTGCGTTAGATGAAAAACATGAAATTGAGTTTGTCAGCTCTTAGTTATGCTGTGTTGGAGGAGGAGAGGTGTGTGCATGGAAACAATATTGAAAAAAATAATTCTGTATACTCATTTACACAGAGCCTGATTTTTTTGATACATGGACGGTCAAGCTCGAGAAAGGTATGTACAGGAAATAAATACAACAAAACTACACACTTGTGAAGCTATTCATATTTTTCTGGTTGTCTTTATTATGAAATCCTGAAACTGAAGATGATCTGTTGTTTTCAACTATCTCAGAGGTTTTTGTTTGAAGGGCAGTTTTTCTGTGCAGCAGCAACACTGAACAGATGGTTCATACAGTAACAGGAACATTATTTAAACAGGATCTATTAAACTCACTTTCACAATTAAGTATGTCAGTCTGGGACACCTCCTAGCGTTCTGAGGTGTGGAGCTAAAAAAACATTATTTATCTGATACTGGCGTCAGTAAAATGCCTCATTTCAGCCTCTGCCTGAAACAGTTCATTCCAGCAGCTGTCTCTTTAAGGCCCCCACATCCATCAAAATCTATCTATCCATCCATCCAAAAATCTATCCATCCATCCAAAAATCTACCTATCTATCTATCCATCCATCCATCCATCCAAAAAATGTCCTATCCATCCATCCATCCATCCATCCATCCATCCATCCATCCATCCATCCATCCATCCATCCAACCAACCAACCAACCATCCATCCATCATCCAAAGTTGGAGGATGCAGTTTGTCCTTGTGATGCCATATTGGTTTGTGTGTTTCTTAGCTTACCCTGACAGATATTACCATATAGATATGAAATGTGTTTGTCATGTTAAAATATATTTACTGTAAATTCCTCTGCATTTTTCCAACGCCACTCGATTCTTCATGGAAACTTGATTCAAACATTGAAAGATTTTGCTCAATTTGAACGTTATTGTCCCTCGACATTCATGCCTTTCACTCTTCCCAGCATATTACAGATATTTGAGGAAATGTTCACCATTCAAATTCAGGGGCAAATGTTTAAAGTTTCAATGTTCACATTTTTCACTATTTTTAACTCTTCTATACTCGTTATACAGTATGATATGATGATAGTTGGTTTTTATTCAACTTTTTAAAAATGTTATTAAAAACTTTGGATCTAACTTTTGGAAGTTTAACTGGTAGTCGTTTAAATAAATATCCTCCCCACTCATATTGTAGGTATAGTTATTATTCTGATTTGTTTCCTTGAGGAAGAAAACTCTCTCACAAAGAATGTGTTTTGATGTTTTTTCCTGTAGATACGTCTCATTGCACGCATGCGGATATTATTAACAGACTGAATTTGACTGACAAAGTCAAGTACTCCTTTACCCGGCCTGCTAAAAACTACAGTAAACCCACTGAAGTAAAACTGGATGTACATCTATATGCTATTCTAGACGTGGTAAGTGGTTTTATTCTCATTCTTAACAACAGATTTTTCTTCTTTAAAGACGGTTATAATGTTTTAATATTTCTCATATCACAATTATTTACACAACTGCTGTTACTAAACATCACTGATGCCATACATCGCTAGAATGCTATGATTCAGCAGCCACAATCTATGCATCTGTCACATAATGCATCAACAATAGTTTTTACTGTCTTTGGACTTACCATTTAAAGATTGACTGAACTCTCCCGTTTATGATATACCAACAAAAACACTCCTTCTGCATTGATAATGATCCCCATGATCCAAATCCAGTAAATGATTTAATCCAAACACATTGCATCCATAAAGAGCCAAAGGATTCTTTCAAATATGTCCCAGATTTCCCACTGCAATATTGAATTTTAATGAATGAATATTTTTCGATTGTGACGCATCAAAAGACAGCTGCAGTCTAAGCTTTTGTTTGACCCTTAACTTGGCCATTTATGAAGTTCAAAAGAGACAATATTTGTACTTGTTGTCAAAGCAGATAAAGAACAGCACTCCATTTCTTCGGGTTATGCCTGGATAGACATAGGATCTTTAATATATCTTGAAACAACGATGTATCATCTGGTAAATTAGGCCGTACATGCTTAATTTGAAGTGCTCATGGATCAAATATGTAGTGTCACAAAAAGGACTTTGTATGTTTAGGCTCAGTGTTGAAAACTGTCATCACAGCAGAAAAATATTTTTGACATATTTAAATTTTTATTTGAACCCTTTTTAAAATCTCCCCCTAATGTTGACACTAATAATAATAATAATACATTTTATTTAAAGGCGCCTTTCAAAACACTCAAGGTCATCTTACAAAGCAGAGATAAAAACAACAAAGTAACAACACATCGATAAAATGAACATTAAAAACACAAATGTACAGGATGTAGAGGATTATGAGACCGGGTGGAGAATGATCAGACTGAATGTGCCAGTTTAAAAAGACGTGTTTTGAGATGAGATTTAAAAATGGAGAGAGAGTCAATATTACGGATGTGTGGTGGGAGGGAGTTCCGGAGGTGCAGGGCAGATCGACTGAAAGCTCTGGACCCCATGGTGGACAGGCGTGAGGTTGGTGCAGTGAGTTGAAGGGAAGAAGAAGACCTGAGAGTGTGGGTTGGTGTGTTCATGTGCAGGAGTTCAGAGAGTTACAGAGGAGCGAGGTTATGGATGGCCTTAAAGGTGAGGAGCAGAATTTTGAAATTGATGTGATATTTAAACGGGAGCCAATGAAGCTGCTGAAGGACAGGGGTGATGTGATTAAGGGGGGTTCAGGAGATGATGCGAGCTGCAGAGTTTGGGACCAATTGAAGTTTGTGGATGCACTTGAGAGGGAGACCAAAAAGAAGGGAGTTGCAGTAGTCAATGCAGGATGTAACCAGGGTGTTGGAATGATAGTATGCTGTCAAGGATGACACCCAGACTATTAACCTGAGGGGAGGGAGAAACTGAGGAGGGATCAATGGTAAGAGAAAAGCTGTCAAGTTTTGAAATAGTGAATTTGGTGCCGATGAGGAGAAGCTCAGTTTTGTCACTGTTTAATTTCAGGAAGTTGCAGGAGAACCAGAATTTTATTTCTTGTAGGCAATCATTCAGGGAAGTAGGCGAACAGGCTTTCTGTCATAGTGTGCCTATTTTACCGAAACTACTCATGAAGTTAAAAAAAAGTCTGACCACGCCCCTCTCTGGAAGGGCACGGTTGGCTCTGGCTCTGGCTTTCTCGCTCCATGCCCTATTGTTTACAGTGAGAAGGCAGACTCAGAGGGCAGAACAAACACCTAGCTGTGGGAGTGTCACCCACCTGGGGGAAGGGTTACTGCCCTTTGTGATGTCATGAAGGGAAAATCTCCAAACGGCCTGTTTGAGCACACATTTTCTGAAAAGTGGAGCAGGCATAAGACGGAGAAGATGGACTTTACTCATCATTGGGGGGTTTGTAGACAGACTAGAGACACATGTTAGTGTTAGAGAAACATGGTGAAGTGGATTTTGCATATTGCATATTTTGCACTATATACTAAACATTCCCTTTAGAGTAATGTTGGAAATAACCTGATGTTTACATATGATAATATTATACCTGTACAAAACTGTGACACATAAACTTGAAAATTTGATGAACTTGAACATTTTTTTAAAGAATGTTTCTTCCTTCTAGAGAGACAAGGAACAGGCACTTGTTACTTACATTTGGATAAATACGGTGAGTTCTCTGTGAGGACAAAACAATGACTGAATCAACATCTCTGTCTTTTTTATGGAAGACGAAAATGTTAATATTGAAGAGTTTATATTTCCCTGTGTTGTCCTTTTAGGTTTGGCATAATCCCTTCATCTCTTGGAACTCTGAGGATTTCTGTGGTATTCCCTTTGTTTATTTTCCCAATGAACGATTGTGGAAGCCGGATATAATGATTGAGGAGATGTAAGTTTGACTTGATGTACATAGTTCACATTCATACACTTTCTCACTTTTCTTTGCATTTTTTGCCAATTTAGTCCTTTGTTAGTTAGACAGTTTGCACAAGTTATTCCTTTGATTTTTTTCATGAAATGTCTTATGTTATAAAGTGTAGTATATTGTTCAAATTTGAAGTCAAGGTTTAACCAAATGTGTTTGTTTTTTCTCACACAGGACAGAAAAAGATAAGGCCAGTCAGACTTCTTATCTCGCCATAACTAATAACGGTTCTGTGTATCTGAGGAATGGCATGGTGCTGGTCAGCACCTGCAGGCTGCAGTTTTACAAATTTCCTTTTGACACTCAAAGCTGCAACCTTACCTTCAAGTCGATCTCAATGTCAGGTGAGCCAGTAACCTTTTGGTTAGTTTCCATAAGGTATGTGTCCTTATGTCTTAAAGTCTGAATGCATGTGTGTACTAAAATGACTTTTTTGTCACCTGAACAAGAGTACCAGACACTTTGGACTCAATTTGACAGTTTAAAGCACTTTGTCTAAAACATAAGGCACTAAGTGATTTGGGGTGTCAGGCTATATTTTGCAGGTTGCATTCTGTTGCTTGAT
This sequence comes from Tautogolabrus adspersus, assembly GCA_020745685.1. Lineage (NCBI taxonomy): Eukaryota > Metazoa > Chordata > Actinopteri > Labriformes > Labridae > Tautogolabrus > Tautogolabrus adspersus. The sequence goes on along the minus strand of CM036535.1, from coordinate 34,219,926 downwards.
TTTACATTGGTGTGCTTGGTGTATAACATTAATCAAAACCACTTGAGTGGTGGCTCTCATTCCTTTAACATCCAGGTGTGCCTGCAGGCAGGCATGTTGCTATTTACATGGCAGATTTTAGTTTCTTTGATGGACCGAACTCATTTAACTTCTTCAATTATACAATTAATTTATCAGATACTTTTATCCAAAGCGACGTATCCTCAGTATTTAGTTAATCAACATCTGATAAAGGTAGGCTGTAAACATTTTTTTTCATCTCTGATTGAATTATAGGCTATATTCTCTTTTGTCTGAATAATGGACAATACACAGTCTGTATTCATATCTGTGGCCTGTGTTGGTGGCACTCAGACAGAAAGTGCACCGGAGCGAGGGGCACATAATTGAGAGCTTGGTGTCAGTCTCAGCAGGAGTTTTGGGCCATGTGTGGCTTGAGCAAGATGAGATGAAGCAGGCATCTAAGAGATAGAATACAAGGAAGCCATCATCACTGAGACCACCACACAGGCCTCATGCGGAAAGGAATATAAAGATAAGAGGTGAAGAGCAAACAAAAGCTTGCCATCTTCCCCCATTAAAAACTCAATGTAATGTATAAGCAAAGCCAAAAATATACAGTATGTGATTCACAGTGATGCTGCAATCGATTTCTATGTCCTCAAGGAAGGTGTTGTCTTGTAAGAAAAACGAACCCCTGGGTGCTTACTTAGGTGCAAGTTCATTTACTATTAACGCAACATGAGAGCTGGCCATGAAAATGAAAACTACTTCAGGTTGAAAGTAGGAAAGAAAGCGCTGCTCACTCAGGTGTTTTGTGCCGGGTGTACTAAAGGTACTTTTGTCTCTATTATAACTAGGAGGAAACCTAACGTGTATTCTTGTCTCCAACCCCAGCACGGGATTTACAGCTACATTCAAATAAACAGTTTGAAGAAGCAGTGTCTCAAGAAGAGAAGCCGTATGAGTGGCTTATTGTGAACGTCAACGTATCAAGTAAAGAGGTCAAAAACTATGGCATCAAGTCAAGCGTACTTGTCTACACAGTATGTATTTCTTTTTTACATATATTCTCTGTCATTTCTTACACTTAATTTAAGAGGGTTCCATTTTTTTTGTCACTTCCTTAATAAGCCAGTAACAATTGATTTAAAATCATAATGAACTGTTGCAAATCAGAACATATATCTAGTAGTTTGGTTTCAAAAATGTATGTGTGTAGAGGTGAGTCTATTTACAGTATCGTCAGAGCTGCAGCTGAAATATAACTTCTCAAACTGTTATACTCACCACATGAAAGAGTCAGAACACTTTCAGTTCACATTACAAACTGGCAACATGAAGGTGGAAACGCAGGGATATATACACAGACAACCAGGGGCAAGACACAGGTGAGCACAATCAGGGCAGGGAGGCACGAGGCAGGAAAACATGAGGAGCAGGGTCTGAAAGACAGAGACAAGGGTAAGTACAAAATAAAACAGGAAATGTCAATAATACTAAAATAAATGGACAGAAACAAAACATGACCTTAGGTAACTTTACTGTTTGTCTCATATCACTGAAAACAAAAGTGAAATCTTTAACCAGGTTTTCTATTACGCACTTGCCCTGTCCCCGGGCTCGTCAATGACCTGGTTGGTAGCTTCAACTCTTCAAATTCAAATTGCTTACTTCATTGATACTATTTCTCCCACTAAGATGAAGTTTGCCTTTGGCAAGAATATTCATGAAATTAGACAAGCAGTCAGTACCTCAATATCAGGTTTAGTATTTCTCGTGTCCATATGAGACCAATTCCTGCTGTCTTAATAACCTTCCTTCAAGTTAATAAAAAAAATCTCAAATCATGGCAAATGATCTGTTTGACACAGTTGACCACAATATACTACTTGACCAACTGGAGCCTTCTGGCACGACTTCCTAACCTCTGAACATATTTTCCCAGATCACCATGAAGAGGCGTTCAGTCCTCTATGCTGTAAACTTCATTCTGCCCACCCTGTTCTTCTTTTGCCTGGACTTGGCCTCCTTCCTGATCTTGGACAGTGGGGGTGAGAAGCTAAGCTTCAAGATCACTGTGTTGCTGGCTGTCACAGTGATGCAGCTGATTCTGAATGATATCTTGCCTTCCTCTTCAGAAAGGATTCCTCTTATAGGTGAGGATTATCTTCATTAACACATACTAATGGTGCAACAGATCACAGCTGATCCGTAATCACACCCCACAGTTGTAACTGCATGTGGTCTGCAGATCAATGAAAAATGTATCATTATGGTGTCAAATATTCACTGCAAATAAATCCCTATGCAGGGTATCAGTGAAAAGAAGGCAGTGTTTAAGTATTGAAAAAACTTGTTTTAGTAGATTACAGCAAATATTATATTTTGTGTTTGTAATGTTACAGTCCTTAATTTAGATGCATGTTGATGCATAATGATTGGTTGTGCTGAATAAATGCAGTTATAGTCATGGCTAGCCAATTCAATCCATGACACAAATCTGTGATCCGACCGAAACTGTGAAAATTGTGATCCATTGCACCCTTAACACATAACAACTCTACGTATAGTTATCAATTAGCAATTGTCTTTGGACATGAATAATTCTGCTTTCTTTCATTAGCGGTCTATTGTATCGGGATTTTTTGCTTGATGTTGATGAGCCTCATGGAGACAATTTTGGTGATGTATCTGATGCAAAAAGACTCTGTCACACAAGACAAAGAGGCAGATAAAGACCAAAGCCTGAATGAGGACTGCAAGGACAAGCGAGGAAAATTTCAAAACTGCTTTAGAGGTGAGAAGAAGTACTATAAATAATATAGTTTGTAAATGTGTTTGTTTAAAATCGAAGAAACATCAGACAGTTGGTCAGTTTGCAGGGCAGCATACAGTAAGTGTTACTCTAGCAATTAAAGGGATACTTCACCCGTTGAAACATGAAGAATCCCTTTCATCAGTTTGAAGATCCATATCAGTTTGAAGTTGAAACATACTTTTTTCGCCATTCATTTTTTTATTTTATTTTATATACTTTATTAATCCCCAGGGGGGAAATTCTGGTTCGCACTCTGTTATTTACACACACAGGCCTGAAGAATCACACACATGCACAACGAGACCTGTGGACATGCATTAATGGAGAGATGTCAGAGGTGGCAGCCCACAGGAGGCACCCCCTGAGCTGGTGGGGGTTCGGTGCCTTGCTCAAGGGCACCTCAGCAGTGCTCGAGAAGTGGTCTGGCACCTCTCCAGCTACCAGATCAACTTCCATATTTTGGTCCGCATCGGGACTTGAACCGGCGACCCTCCGGTTCCCAACCCAAGTCCCTACGGACTGAGCTACTGCCGCCCCCCATTCATTCTCTTATTCTTCTTATCAGCTTTCTCCATAGAGTCTTTTAGCATAGCTTCCAAGCAATATGGCAGACGTTAAGTTTTGATTCTGGCAGTGAGGTCCCGCCCACTGATCTGTAATAGGTTTGTAGCTTCAGTGGTCAAAAACATGAGGAACTAGCAATGTAGTTTCACCTCTGCTAATTAAAGCAGCCTCCAATGACGCAAAATGAAGATTTCCTGGCTACAATTTGTTACCGATGACGCAAAATGAAGATTTTTGCGTCATCGGAGGCTGCTTTTCAGGCAAAGCAATAAGGAGCTTTCCCGTCTTGGGGGAAATGAGGGCGGGATGCACGACCATTCAAAAATACTACCAGGTTTCTTATGATACAAAGCTTAATGCAAATGGGTGAAGTATCCCTTTAAGCATATATAATATATCATACAAAAATGTTGTGATTTTGAACATAAACTAACCTGTCAAATGCATCTTTGCAGACAATAATAAATCAGTTCACTGCGCCTTCGTCTTCGATGTGTCCCCTGATGAAAAGCCATCTGCACTGCTGCCGATGGTAAAAGAGGTAAAGATTGTGTCATACTTTTTTTTAATTTAAGCTGCTTAAATACTTTGGATAAAAATTACTCTGTAGAGTAATTTGGGTGCTGTTTTTCAAATTATATTTTGGTGAGACCCCCCTTTGATCCCATGGATTTCATTTGAGTACCATTACCAAAACTTAACTTGAAGTTCTGAGAGACAGGAGAAACTGGTGTTAGTGTATAACTATAAATAAATGTATATACATCATATACTGACAGTAATATATTCCTGTCCATATATAATATATATTTCAAATTTCCCCTTTGGGAATCGATAAACTATTATCCTATCCTATATTATCCTGTATTTTTTCTGTGGTATTAGCATGCTTTCCTTGTGTTCAGTTAATTTGTTACTCTAAATTGCTTGTAGGTGTGAGTGTGAGCGTGTCTCTTTGTGTCAGCACTGTTATATAATAGTTACCTGTACAGGGTGTAGCCTGCCACTCACCTGACGACAGCTAAGATAAGCATAATTTCAGACATATGAGGTCCTGTGTGAATCTTGACTACAAGGACGACAAGCTCACAGTTAAATGTTGTTAAGTCTGTTAAAGCTGTTACCTTTGGATGTAGGAATCAGGCAAAAGTCAAAGGAGAGGAAGGAACTGAACGAAAATATGTCCAGATAGCCAGTTGTGAACCTCTAAAGTGTTACACTAAATGATGCCAAGCAAAGTGAATCTATAGATCCCAAGAACAAATAAGATATATAAAACAATCAAGAATTTGTGCACAGCAGGGGGTTGAACATATATCACCCGAACAGCATGCTGCCAATATCAATCCTGCCTGAATTGTTAATTGGCAGAAGAAAATGCATGTTGGAGCTTTTTTTGGAATTACCCAAAGAGGCCATTATAACAATGCAGTAGATACAAGCAAACATAACAATAACAATATTTTGAAATAAAAGTATGGCATCATTTCTTGTATTATATATCAATCATGTAATTAATGTTTTATTGCAAGTCAAATGCTTTATTGGAGTCAATCAATTCATCTCAACACTTTACAAAAAGGGCAAGTCTAGACCACAATGGTTGTTTGTATTATTTACTGAGACCCAACATGAATCCATTAAAAAAAAAGCAACTTGCTCAAAAATGTGAATTTTGAATGAAGCTGCTATTAATCATGTTTTTAAATCTGTTATTCAAACTAAATTCTTTAGGGTAGCAGCAGCCTGCCGACTGAGGAGCCCAATGACTTACAAAAGCTATCCGATGAGGTGAAGGAGGTGATGAAAATGTTGGCTCTGGTACACAGCAACAGGAAGGAAGTGAAGCCCGGCTACTGGACCAAAGTGGCCAAAACAATCAACACAATTTACCTGATATTGTATATTATATCTTCCAGTCTGTTTTTAGGCATTTTGTTTTCATGTTGGGTTGATTGAAAACAATAATAAGAGCTCAATGAGAACCCTGGGTTACTAGGTTCGTTCTGATGGTCGATCCTTAATCCCCAGCACAGTGGTCCAACACACACACAAAAACCTAAACAAAATATATGGTGTGTATTGACAAATGTCATTGCTGTTGGTGCATTGATGAAGCTATGGTGATTGAAAATCCCCATCACAATATTGGAGTAACTAACTTATGTCACAAGCCACACATAGTCAGCTTTCTACCTAGCATGGCAACTTCAGCCTTACAACTAAATTCATGCTCAGGTTTTCACAAGCTACCCAAGTTAAGCTAAAGAGGACAGGGCTATTTGTTATAGGGTAGTATTTAATCCTGGGCACATTTTGAAACATGACTCTTAAAGGAAATCTTAAAGCCTTTTTGCAAGAGACAGATGAAGGGGAGATGGATGAGAGAAATGTACAGTAGGGGCAACCTGTAAAACCTTTTTCAGGCATTTCTTTAGATTAACAATGTATTCTTACCAAGCATGCACACATTGGGCCAATCAGATGGAACCAATGCTTAGAATCAGCTACTCTCAGATTAATATATGTCAAATGTAGTACAGGCTATAAACCAAGTCGAATCTATCTATCTATCTATCTATCTATCTATCTATCTATCTATCTATCTATCTATCTATCTATCTATCTATCTATCTATCTATCTATCTATCTATCTATCTATCTATCTATCTATCTATCTCATATATTAACCATAATATTGGCTCAGTGCCCCTTAAATAATCACAGAACATATCTTGAAGACTGAAAACAGTTTAAAGGGAAATATGTATATCATGTATCATGCCATGTTCTATTGGGAGTATTCTGCATTGTTTGTGTACATATATTCTGTATATATATTAAACAAGACTGATACCTTCTCTTACTACTGGCTCTGCGGACAAGTATGAATCTAATACAAAACAAACTGAAACAAATATTATCTGTTTTTCTGATATATGTGTTTATGGTAATTACGAGAGTGGACAAAACTATACATTTGTGGAAAGAAATTCCAGATTATGAGGGCAAACGAGCTAAGAAAGCTTTGAAAAGTTGCTGATGCTGTAGTTTTCTACATTACCTTCCTTCTTGTGCTCCATTTGTTTGTCTAAGGGCTGCCTTTGGTTTGCAGTTGTATACCACTTTGGTTTCAAGATTATAACATCCCTAATTTGAATAGTTAATCTATGTTTTAAATTAAAGACTGAGTGTATTATCCTTACCGTTGCAATGTTTTATTCATCTTAAGTTGGACACTGAAAATGCACCCTGAAGCTTGAACTTACATTTTCAGACATTCTGTTGATTGCAGAAGTGAAGACCCTTGATCCTGCATAAGAGGAAGAAAAACAGGAATGAAGTATTTCTTTACTAATTGAGTACTAATCAAACAAGTATATGATTATCTAAGTTTTGCATGTATTATTTATCTTTTTTCATCACTATATTTGTCCCTAAATTAATAGTTCACATGGCTGAAATTTAGCATAGTTGTCATTGTGATCAACCCTTCAACTCTGACTCTATTTACCCCCCCTCCCTTCATTTTTACAGAGTAGCATTATGAATGAAGAGTCACACCACAAATTTCCCATCTGAAAAGGCAAGAGAATTTCAGGAAAAAAAGCTCCATTTGGATGTCTGATGTAGTACCAAGATTTTTCTATAAGTGGAGCCCAAGAGCTCAGAAAAAACACTGAATTCATGAAATACTGTTTTGAGGACTTTTTCCTGAAAGGTAGACAGCTAGGAGTGTTACAGCATTTCTATTTAAAGAAAAGGTCCCACAACCAGATATGTCCTCACAGATAATGTGATATCTCACTTTCTGGTCCTCGCATTAATAGAAAAACCAACACACACACGCGAGTGCACACACACACACACACACACACACACACACACAAACTTTTGTACCCTACCAACAGGGGACTACCAGTCTACATTGACTTAATGCAGACCTTTAAAAAAATAGAATATTTTTTATGATGAGATTCCTTGAAATGCTGACGAGAGGGGGTCTTACCTTGAGTGATGAGAGCCTTACACCATGTCTTAACAGCATGCGATGCAACTGAGCATCAGCAACAAAATCAGTTTAATTTAATTGTTTCCTTTTTGAGTGTCCTTGCATTTTTCTTGCCCAAACTCCCTGTTTCCTCTCGCTCTTGAAGACATGGACATGGAATGAGGAAGGAGCGGGCTCTACAAGGCACTGGCAGTGGCTAACCGGAAATATTTGATTTTCTATCACTTTTTCTCATTTAACAGAGCTCGTCAGCTTGTTTGACAAAGTGGAGAGAGTGGTGCATTTAAACATTCACATCCGTGATTAAATGGTTTTGCAGTGACTACACAGAGAAAAACTTTATTCGCTTCACCGCAAGCCGATTATTGATGAGCCTGAGTGTTGTGTATTGAGTCAATAGCTCATCAATACAAAGCACATCACTTCCATTTGTCCACCTTTAGTAGAAAAGCACCACATGTTAAAATGTTTGCAAGGGGGAAACAGAAATTCACAGAGCAGAGTAGTGTGGACATCGAGCGTCCAATCATGCAGAATGCAACGCAATAACCAATGCCTGCAGGCTGTTAGGACACGGTGTAGTAGAGGACCTCCTACAACAACTTTTGGTTTATAGCACAACTCTTGCACCCACACACACAAACGCACACACTCACACACACACTGTGGAGGGCTAAATGTTTAATTCACGCACAATGCTGTACACAAACAAAAGTGTCTGAAGTGGTTGAAAATAAAATGTCACAAATGTATATGCGTGTAAGTCCAGCTGTGTGCACTATTTACAGACACACATGTGTACACACGGTTGTGCATCATTGCACATTTACATACACAATTTTGTGCTCTGCAGTATTTGCGACATGTTTTATTTTTCTCAGTTTAGTCAAAGTTTGAAGGCTGCAGGAGGGAATAAATTCAAGACTGTTTAACCTGTTGACTTCTTCTCAGAGAGCAGCTCATCGCAATGCTTAGCATTAAATTAATCCTTAAAAGACAAACAGCAAGAGTTCAACACGACACTGTGGGCTACATCGCCCACAAGATTTCTGCCGCTCAGAGTTTACAGGGTTGAAGTTATAACCACAGCGCACCACTATTTTTGAAAGATGATGAGGAATAACTATGGAAAGTTATTCATACTTGAGGGATGTTACACCGTGTGGAGTTAAGGTTCGAAAGATGATTTAATTATAAGTCACAACAAAAGACAAACGTATAATCCCTGAGAATGGGACTTAAAGGGAGAAGCGACTGTTGTAAAGGCGATGAAACATTACAGCAGAGAAGATGGTACCACCAAATTTGATCTAATCTCCTCAAAACTGCAACAGATCCATTTGGATTTTGCTTCCCAGAAGAGCTAAGAGGCACAACGTTTTTTTTAATCTGCTGCAAAGGAGAGTGTTGTTCCATTAATCTCTTCCTCTGGCAGCCCTCAGAGTCAGATCAGAGCCCACCATCAGACTTTTCTACTGAGCAAACAGAGTGACTCCTCAAGGCAGGAAGAGGAGGAGAAGGATCTGAGGAGAGATGAAGGCTGTGACAGTTTGATGCAGCAGAATTGGACTGCTTAAAAAATACTAGTATTAACTAAAATACTGTAATTCAGGTCTGGCTTTGGGTTAGTCATACGTTTGGGAGTCCTTCAGAGTGAGTTCCAGTGTCCATGCAGTAACACAGCCCTGTGACAAGGACAAGGTGAGACGGCACAAACATTTCTGAGGATTTCTTAAAGAGGGGTTACAGTATCTTTAAAACCGTGGCCATTTTTTTACAGACTGTTTTTTGGGAGATGTTATCATCTAATGTTTACAAAAATTCAATAGTTTGATTCAGACACTGTCTTGAATGGTGAGTATGACGACTCCATTTCCTAAGAAGTTTGGACATTGTGTAAGATGTCAATAAAAACAGAATGTGATGATTTGCAAAACATTTGAAACCCATATTTCATTGAAAATAGCAAAAAGACAACATATTAAAGGTTATAACTGAGAAATCGTATCAGTCAATGCTCCTTTTTTCCACCGTGAGTGCCTTGGTCTGTCCCCAGGGGTGTGCCAGCAGCGCCACTACCCTTTGCTCAATTTGAAAACAAGTCCATATTTTAAGGATCCCGCTGCAAGCACGCATCAAGCTGGACAGAATATAACAACCCGGACAGGAAGTAAGACAAGGAAACACACGGAGCATCCGGGCAATTTAAAAAAAAATATATATATACAGACTCATGATTGAATTTTCCATCACTTTATCAACATTAAGTCAAAACAGGCACTGAATGAACAACAAATCAAGCTCAGAAAGACAAAGCAACATTTGGTTTGCATGTTTTTTCTCTTTATTACCGCATGATCTTGTAGTTCTCCTGTGATGTGTGTACAGCTGCTCATAGCTGCGCCCACGCTCCAGAAACTGACCTAGTGGGACAGGGCGCGTGCTGTCCGACTGAGCAAAACCGTGGCACTGACGGACTGTGGAGCTCACGGAGTATGTGGAAATTGGAAGTTATTGGTTCCGCTGCGCTGCATCTCAGCTCTGGCAGTCCGGAGCCCTCTGCAGCAGATATGCAAGGCTTCTATTTTTTATTTTTTGCAGGATGCAGGAGCTCCGCATGTAAAGAATATTTATAATTCTCAGGATGTTAATTGAATAATTTGTATCACCAGCTGGTTGCTAAAGAGCCTCCTGTATGACCCTTAGGACCAGCAGTAGCAAGAACTGTTTAGGGACAGGCATGAACTCCGGGGATATTCTCACACTGCTCTGCTCACGCTTGTGTCTGGAGTTCCTGTTCGAGAAGTTCTTCCTTACTGTAAAATCAATTATGTTTTACACAAAACACCGTTGGATTGTGGTATGTTATCTCAAACAAACTTTCCGTACCTACTTTTTGATGTCAGAATTGGCAATAGCTGAACATTTTGTAGCATTTTCCAACAGAAATGTCAAGCCTGTTGCTTTTTGTGTGTTTAAATGAGAGTAAAACCATGAATGACTTCAAGGAGAGACCGTGTGAAGTGCATGTTATCTCCACTTGTATGACGTTCTCTATGACAGCGGGCCTTTTAGCCCTGTCTGAGTGTGGCCACTCAGTAAAGTATAATCACTGCTGCCTCCAGGCTTGCTCGGACTGTTCAGACAAGTGGTCAGGCTGAAGTGCCTTTTAATGTCATCTAGTTCAGCCTGACATCAAATCAATGTTGGGTGACTTTTTTTGGTCAAAGCAGGTACTTTTTGAAACTTCGGACAGGAAGTAGGACAGCTTCATCAGTGGCCCTAAGCTTCAAAATATTATGATGTTGTTTCTACTGGAGCGTGACTTCTGTGGTATGTAGAGCTCCAAAGTCAGCTTTGGGTGCTGGTCAGGGACAATGAATTGATCCAAACAAACAAGCAACTTTTACCTAGTTATAGGTAACTTGTATTTTCTCTCTATTCATGGCAACATTGTCTTTTATTGACTTTGTATTTTACACAGATACTGACAGTCAGCTTCTCCTGCTCTGCTCTATATATCTACTAATGTACACATTCTGCCAAAAGCCTGAAGAACCGGTCTGCCTGATGATTCAGCTGCAGCACATTTCACAGCTTGAGACCATCATGTTGTTTTTGTTTAATAGACTGTCAATCTGACAGATCTTTATAGGATAATTTCAGACAAATGTCTCCTGTCTGCCTCTAACTGCTGCAGATAGTAAAATCCCAGCTGGCATGAAAGCTGCACATTTTGGAAATGTCACTTTTTTTTACTTTGAAAGGTAAAAAGAGCTGGCAGATGGAGATAAATATCAGTTAAACTGCACACCTTTTTTTCATCTTCAAACAATGCTTCCTGCAACAGCATAAAATGCAAATTAAAAAAAATCTAAAATTTGACATGCAGGGTACATCTTGTCAAGCATAAGCAAAACAAACATGCATGAATATTTTTAAAATGCAAATGACACACCAGTGTTTGTGTGCAGGCTCAGGGTCAGTGCTGCAGCCTCACACTGACAGCTTCAGTGTTGTCGGGCTGTAGGCAATTTTCCTTAAATCAAAAGTGTTGTGTTTTAAATGCAATGCTACATTAGAACCATATCTGTTTACTCAGACCCTCTTGAACTGTCTGCAGTGATCGTTGTGGACGAGAGAGTGGTATGAATCTAGAGAAGTAGTCAGAGCTGAGGTTAAGCAGCATCCTCGATCTTGAACCTTTCATGTAAATTGCATAAAAAGATAAACAGTGAAATGAGAGAGGGGCACGCACATCACCCCTACAGCTCCACAGAGCTGTTAGAAACACAGCAAATGAGAAGGCAATAAACTCCTCCACTCCTGGATCAACCTGCTCTCCCTGCATTTAGTGAAAATGATACAAAAAAAGTTTTATGGAGCATTGTCCATCGACACAATTTCCTTTTTGAAGCAGATATTTTAAACTTATTTAATTGGTAGTATATTTATTGCCTGCAACAAGAAAGTCATTAGTGTCAGGCAGAACTACATTACATACTAGTGGTTTGAATTTCTTGCCAGCAGCCATCAGGGCTTTCAGATAAAATTGTATTCACACAGGAAACCTCTCCTTGACTCCCTGTGAAAGTTGTGTAGTTGTGTTGTTTGAATCTATAAAGCACCACAGAGACAAGGCCAAAGCAAAGTGCAGAGAAAGAAAAGTCCTAACATGCCACTAACAGTCTGACAAAGTTCTAATTTTGTTGGCTTCTTCTTAAGCTATACACACCGGCCAACCATCGGGGGTTGGGGCTTGTCAGTGCCGTCAGAGAGAGTCAGTGGTTCTGGTCGGTGTGGTGTTAACAGCAGCTTCGGGACTGCTCAGGGCTCCTCGGAGTCTTGTAGGCATGAAGAATTAATGGGTGACCAGTCGAGGAGAGAAACCACTCTGATTAGCTCTTAGTCAGCGAATACACATTGTGTCTTGCACAGGTGAATACGCAAGCGAATGCCCAAGGGCTGAAACTGGAGGGGGGAGCTCGACGGCGAGCATCTGGTTGCTGGGCTTCAACCCAAAGAGACAACATGGAGCCGTCACCAGCAGGGATGGGCATGGGGGTTGGGTGTAGTGTAGACTGAGAGGAAGGTGAAATGTCACCTCTCTGGCGGGAAAGGAACTGGAGCTGGTGCTGGAACTTTAGCACTTGAAATATAGTTGGGTTCGCATCTCCTTCTCTGGAGTTGCCCAATGTGAGAGGCGCTGGAGAAAGAGAGGGTTGTAATTAGATATGCCGTTCTTAAGATTACTAAATTGGTCCTCTATGAATGATTTATTTGTGCCCTAAGATTACTTAATTCCTGCTCTCATCACTAACTGTAGATTGCTTGGTTCAATTAGCTTTTTTTGAGCAGCATCGGCAGAATGAGCGTGCCATCCTGACATCTTCATTGTTCATCTATAATCCACTCTGTTCTGATGTTCACTTTGCTTTTATCGCCTCCCCACTTCCTGCTCTCTATGCTCTTCAGCAACATAATGATAGGACGCCAGAGGGGCTGAGCTGCTAATGGCCTGCATGACAGATGTGATGAGCATTAATTGAATCATTATTTACGATAATGGAATACTAATGCTTGAAAATGCATGTTTGTAAGGCGAGTTGAGTCCCAGAAGGGGAAGGAGAAGCCACACATACAGAGCGAACCTCCCTGTTTCAGGGCCTCTCTACTGTATGTGAGCTGCACTAATATAACCAGGAAGGTCTGATGAAATATTGTGAAATGAACAGGAGAAGTTAAAATGCAAATGAATGCTCAGGACACAGAAGTAAGAGGAAGGTGTTTTGGATTAGAAGAGGAGGAGGCAGGAAATAGTCTGAATGAAAATCACTCAGTGGAAACAAATTCTCCAGGAAATAATGTCTGCAAACAAAACTGAGCCTCTGACTTTGAAACATACAGGATATTGAGTTTGTAATAGGCCTGCAATATGTTAAAATATTTGTAGAATAAGTGAAGTGATTACATTTTCAGATTTAATCAATTTTAACCTTAAGTAAAATAATAAATGCATCACATGCTGCCTCACATGTTTCGTGGAGCTCTCTCTGTGCAGTTTTACATCAGCGAAGAATGAAAGCAGAAAATGTCCTGTATCTGCTACAAACACCATTAAAGGACCAATATGTTAGATATCTTGTGACTGAAATGATAAAATGACTACTTACTCTATGATCAGACATTAAGGAAACATGCTATGTTGAAGTGCTGGCTTCTCTGACAACAATGCAGCAGCCAGTATGTCCTCCTTCTAACTTTAGAATCTGGTCCTGAATGGTCTGGATTTGTTTGGACCAGAGAAGGTAGGCGGTTTTAAGGCACCCCCACACGGCCGTTTTGGACGCCCCTCGGTTTGCCAGATATGAGAGCAGTTATCAGGTCAAACCAACAGGTGTTGAGCAGCGATGGAAGCGGGCAAGAGAACTGGTTCAGATAGAAGTGATTGTACCCGACCTAAAAAAGCCTCTGCATGTTTCTAATAAGCTCCACGAGCAGAAACGTGCTCAAACTAGGATCAATATTGGAGATGCTTTTGAAAAATGGAGAGAGGTTAGAACCAAGCAGGAGGCTTAAAATCCGCCTCAGCTCCAGCTCTCAGCCTGTCGTTAGGTTGACTGAAAGTTGGGCTGAGACAGCATTTCCTGCATGGCAGCTGCTGCCGATGAGCCCCGGAGCCCCCTGCCGTAATAGATGGTTGACGTCATTAAGGCTTCGTCCAATAATATTTACAGTCTATGGTTAGAACGCAGAAAGGTTTACAGACCGATGCAGAGCTGGCTGAAGCTTCAGTGTCCACAACAAGGCAACCTGCATGCACATCGACTCTAGGGAGGAGGGGGCGGGGGAGACAGCTTTCTCAAATGGTTTTAATTTGGACTGCAGTACCCATTTTTAACACTAGGTGTCAGAGTTACATATTGCTTCTTCTAATTTAGATTCCTGAAGCAATCATGCAATGATGTGCCTTTAAATTAAAAGTAGGTATTTGTCATCATGTGATTCATGAAAAGTGAGGTCGAGCTGCAGTTCTGACAAATATGCTCATCGTGAATCATAACTGTGTAGCTGGTAGATGATCCCCTGTCTTTGTTGTTTCGTCTCGAGCTGAGTCTGCTGTTTGGTGCTGAGCAGGTAGTGCACTGTGGATTTATCAGAGCTTTATTCGCTGGATTAAATTGCAATACAATCTTACCCACAAACTCCTAAAATACATTAGCTTTGTTAGCATCACAATCAGAATCAGCTTTATTGGCCAGTTCTGCTCAAACACACAAACACAAGGAGTTTGACTTTGGTTAACTATGCTCTCTATGTACAAAAGTTTAACATAAAAAATCAACAATATATACAAAATGATCAATGACTAATAAGTACAAGACCAAATAAGATAATAGTGTATTGGTGAGTAGTGCAAAAATGCTGAAATAAACATGATAATAAAATGTGTAATTATGGATCTGTTAGGTGTCTGAATGTTACTTTAAGTCTAAATTAAAATGTAAGTAGGTAATTCTTGTACAGTTCTGTGTTTGTTTGACCACTCTTTCCTCCTTCACCCCAGACCCAAGCACACTTTTGAGCTCTTCAAACTTTATCGCCTGATTTTGATGACAGATGTAAAAGATTAGTAAGACAATTAAAATGTGGAGGAAAAAACAGGTATGGCATACTGACAAGTTAGGAGTGAGAACAGGCGGAAATTTCCCTTCTCTGATTTGAAAACAAACATTATAAAGGTTATAAAACTGAGGCGTTTGAGTAAAGGGCACCTCTGTCCAGACATATGAATCCACCAACGAAAGGTTACTTCTGTTACCAAAACCTTTCCCCATTTGGAAGCAAAATGCAGTTTGCTTCCTACTGTGCAAAGAAACCTGTGTCTTTGTAAAATGAGATTCGGCTGTCACATTAATTTAGTACTGAAGTAAAGAAACATGTGAAATGGATTGAGTAATAAAACAGCTTCACGTAGCAGCAGGCAGACCGTAGAACTGCTACTGAGACAGAGAAGCAGAAAATCCATCAGGCAAAGCAGATTGGATGAGCAAAGGAGGGGAAATAAATTGGAATGTGAACACGGCAGCTCCTGGCAAAGTGTCTTGAGTCTGTCACCGCAGTAAAGACATCGCTCTCCCAAAAGATCTGAGTGATGTAGAAACTTATTCAGGCAACATTTTAGCTATAATTCTTGATCTTACTGCTGCCTTAAAGTATGTTGACTTTATCATAGCAGCAGACGGACTGAAAACCGAAAGCCTTTTCTTGTGAATCCACTGTATCTCCGATATAATGTGGAGTTCCCCAAGGATTAATCCTCAGCCCATTTTCATTTCCCACTGGCATGCTCCAAAAAAGGTCAAACTATGGGAAACTGTTTTTTTATCTATTCTGCTGTTTCCAGACCAAACATGAAGTTACGATGCTGGATCATAGCATTGACTTTTTATTTGGGTAGATCAGAGCAGCAGACCAGACTAGCATGAGTCAGCATCTTTTTTAGTTTGTCTCCACAGAGTTTAGGAAAAATAAGACTGTAAGTACGAGTGCAGTTGAAATGATTGTGATGCTAATTCTGTTAGCCAGTTAATGGCATTTTCAAGTATGTGTATTTCTGCGTTGTGTAAATGATGCTGTGACACCGGGATTCTTTTTCAAGGTCCGCTCCAGATCCCTTCCCAAAGGGAATTGTACAAAAGGGCAGAGGGATTTAACAGAATCAACATGAAATATACAATGTCTATACACAGAACAAAGCATACCTGGCAAAAGGAAAGCACAGACAAAACTCTGTTTTAATTTCCCAGTCCGCTCCAGATCCTACACAGATTAAATAAAAGTAATGTATGTTAGCTTGATGTGCGGCAAGCTAGGCTCCTTGGCAAATAAAATAACAATATATTCAGGATATTTCAATTAAATCAATACACCAACAGCTAACAAAACACTGTAAAACATTCTGAAGAACATAAATATACACAAAATAATACAATAATTAAAGGATGGAAGGTGATAAAAACTTAGGCAAAACAATGGACACCCACCTCTCCCAAAGGGAATTGTACAAAAGGGCAGAGGGGAGGCGGCAAAACGAATGCATAATAATAACCAAAGAAGAAGAAAACAAAGGAAGAAGGGGCTGCGGACTACAAAATAAGACTTAACAGACAATTACCAGGTCATTTTGTGTAATTATAAAAACAATCAGTGAAATATGCACCAGCATATTTGACCCTGTTACATTAGCATTAAGCTAACATGCTTAAATAATTTAGCGAGAGAGACAATAAGAAAGGTTGAACCAGAGTAAGTGGACTTGGGCTTGTATATTCTTTTCTAGTCTCCTGACTACTGAAAGAGCTTTGACACCGCAGGTCACACCTCCACATTCACACACTGATGGTAGAGGCTGCTGTGTGAAGAGACCATCAGAAGTAACTAATCCCATTCATACACATTTATACGCAGCAGACAAAGCAGCAGGAGCAACTTGGGGTTAAGTGTCGAGCCCAAGGACACTCCGGGTTAAGAGACGACCAACTCAATCACTGAGTCACAGAGTGTAAAACAAATGGTCTTTTTGCAGTACCTTTTTATATATACTCAGTTTCAGTGGCCTCAGCGAGAAATTTCCTCCTCAAAAGTTAAATTAGTTAATTATCTTGTAGTGGTTGATGTATTGTGTTGAATCCCTGAAGGAATTTTTATTGAACTTAATTAAAAAAAAAAAAGACTAAACACATGGTGACTTAAATTACTTGAGAAATTACTTTTCCTTGATATGAATGTGTGAAACCTCCTGAGCTTTTGTTGGATATGAGGCTTGATGAATTGCTTTTGTCCTGTTTTGTATTTTTCATTTTGCAATGACGGATTTGATTTAAAAACAAAAGTATCTAACGCAGCCTGGGATTGTCTTGGACTACATAACGGCAGAATTAATCAAACCCTCGCAGCCAATATGTTTTTTTTTCAAATTGAATTGTCACGGGTCGTCTTAAAATACGTCAGATTGATTGCAAAGAGTGTATGTTTAGTTCAGCGTCACTGCAGAATAACTTCCTTAACATGTCCCTTTCTGCCTATAGACGTTTTCAATCAAAAAATAACCATACATTAAAAAATGAAGGGTTTAGCTTTGTAATGGGGTACCCACAGATGATATATTACAATCACAGTTTAAAGGTCACATATTACGCAAAATGCCTTTCACCATGTTCCTCTAACACTAATATGTGTCCCTAGTCTGTCTACAAACCCCCCAATGATGAGAAAAGTCCATCCTCTCCGTCTTCTGCCTGCTCCACTTTTCAGAAAATGTGTGCTCAAACAGGCCGTTTGGAGATTTTCCCTTCATGACATCACAAAGGGCAGTAACCCCTCCCCCAGGTGGGTGACACTCCCACAGCTAGGTGTTTGTTCTGCCCTCTGAGTCTGCCTTCTCATCGTAAACAATAGGGCATGGAGCGAGAAAGCCCGAGCCACCCAAGCCCTTCCAGAGAGGGGCGTGGTCAGACACAGCTCATTTACATTTAAAGCTACAGACACAGAAACAGCCTGTTCTGAGCAGGGCTGAAATAGAGGGGTTTATAGGCATGTTTTGGGGAGCTCTCAGACTTCTTCAAAGTGGTTGAAGAGGAGGAGAATATGTGACCTTTAACCTCCTCTATGGCCAGAGAAGTGTCTAAGAACATTTGAGAGAAACCATTGGTTACAGGCAAGCAAGGAAATTACAGGAAGCCTGTCACTTGTTGCTGCCAGTGAACTTTCCTTGCTTGCCTGTAATTGCTCCAAAGGTTAACGTTGTAGCCCTAACACCTTGCCAAGACTACTGGCTGGGGCAATACTGGACCAATTCTAAAATGGTTTGAACCCATTTGTCCAAAAATACCAGATTTCCCCTTTTTTTTTAAATGCCTAAAATTGAAATATAAATATAAAACTACAGCAATGTGCTTTGTCCTTACGTTTTTCAGAACATTTGTCTGCCAAAGCCTAAACATCTTACAGAAAAGCAAAGTGTATCATGGAAAGCTATGTAACCAAGTGCTTTCTATTGTAAGAGCGGTCCTGTTTTCACTCGGTGATGTGATGTAACGAGACAGGTTAACTTCCACTCCCTTTCTATACACCACAAATTTCAAAGGCATGAGGAGGAGCTGAAAGGAGGCATAGGATCCCATTTTGAATCAGCCAGGTTGTTGCCACTCCAGCGCTTTCTCTGCTCTCCCAGATCTGAGGGGCAGAGGTTTTTAAAATGCTAATCCTGTCGACCTTGAAGCCCTGAGGCACCAGCTGAACTAGCGAGGCACATCTCTCCTGAGCTTCCTGTCACTCAATAATCAAACAAACAGACAGAACCTCCCAGAACGCCTCTGCAAACCTCCCCGCCAATGATCCCAGAGCACACACGCATTTAGACACGCGTACCATGCAACAGACACACACACACAGCAATTTGCCTGGGGAAACACACAGAGGCATGTAAATACACCGAAGTGTGTACTCTTTCTCTTTAAATTCAGTCTATGTTATCTGGTGCGATCTGTCACAGGTGAGTGAACGAGCTCACTAATGAATCAAAAACACCTGAGGGCTAATGAGCCGTGGTGGAAGGAGTAACAAACAGATTAGACAGTGAACGGTCTACCTGTGTTAGGATGATTGGTAACGACTCCCTGCCAGGTGAGAAGACATTAACAAGGAGCCGGTTGCTCTTCATGCCTCTGTGGTTCAACTTCCAACATAATCACTCTGATTCCTGACTCAGGAGGAGTTCAACATTTCCTAACAGCTGCTTCCCTTAAAGATAAATAATCTCAATCTAAAGTTAGACGCAGTGAAGCGGAAACAGAGTGGGAGTGTCCTCTGTTTGCCATGTTCGCTACTAATACTTGTTTAATCAAAAGGGGGGGATGCAGATTGTATGCATAGCTATTTCTTTTGCTCATTGATCTCATTGTATAACCTTCTCTAAAGCCTGGCCCAATTAAAGATAATAAAGATGTTAACACAAGTTTAACGGCCTGAATGACGAGTGGTAAGCTAGAAGGACTGCCAATGCAGCAAGAAAATAAACGTCTGAGATGTAATGTTCTAATTGAGATGCTACGTCTTATCTCATGAAAAGTTTTTTCCAGATTTATTTTGTGGCTTTCATGCCTTTATTAGATAGAAGAGAAGGTCGGGGAGAGAGTGGAGAATGACGTGATGAAGGAGCCACAGGCCAGACTCGAAACCAGGCCGCCCACTTGGCCGACTGCAGTCTACGTACATGGGGCGCGACGTAACCACAAGTCCACCTGCGCCCTGATTGTCTAAATTGAACAGGTTACTTATTTTGCTTGCTGCATTGCCAGCCCTTTTTAACCATTTCATGAATTCAGGCCTTAATTTTTGCAATAAGCAAGGTACGCACTACAAGATAATCGGCTCCGATTTTGACCAAAGTCACCAAAGGCCCGACTATCTGCTGGTTCTAAAGATTATCTTGCCAGATTCTCCATGGGTGTGAGGTGTGATTTTACCCTCCCCGATCTGCTGGAGGCATGTTCGATATCTACGATCAGAAATCCTGTTGTGTGCGGAGAACACTGAGGACTGCCGAGCACGGACTCTGTTGATTGTCACTTGGAACGTTACAAAAGCCAATAATGAAGCAAGCTGACTGAAGCAGAAGGCACAAATAACCATGGCGACGACAGCAAACGTAAGATGGACGTCATAAATGTTGATTTGTGGCAACAACACGAGTGTTTATACGCCCTGTCCTGTAAAACAAACCCCAATCCAACTGACAAGGAAAGGAGTCGGATTCAAAGTGTTTACTGTAATGGATGAACCAGCTAACAGTTAGCCGGATTTAGCTTGCCAATCGTTTGTTTACTCTTAAGTCGCTTTTGACCTGCAAGATTACACGTTATGAAAGTGGTGACTCTGGTTTGTTGGTCAGTGAATCTGTTAGTGTGTGGCGTGCTGAGTTGGTCGTCTCGTTGCTCTCCACACACTTTCAGAACTGAACTGTTAAAGCTGTCATGATTTGTCATCATGTGTGGGCTCGCTCACATTTTAAAAATCTTCTAGTGTTTGCCAGACTTTAGATATCTTGAATTAAGATGTTTCTCCTGACTTGACAGGTGAATGTGGCTGATTTTAAGGATGCACTTGCTATGATTGTGTTTTTAGTCCATGGAAACAACATCACACAGCTACAAATTAAAACAGAATTAGAGGTGATTATAGTGAAGTTAGAACATAGGAGCTGCTGCAGTATCTTCAGAACCGCAGGGGCTGAGCTTGTGAAAGGATGTGACTGGTGTTCCCTCCAACATTAGTCCTCCCCTTCTGGGACTCAAAGGACCTCATCAAAGGTCCCTTACATCCCTGAGGTGTCCCCACTGCTGCTCGTTGTGGTCTTGGGGTTAACTGTTTAGTTCTCTCATGGGGCCCACTGTGCCGACTACTGTAAGTCCTGCCAGGCTGAGGGAGTCCCAGGAGGAGGCTGGATGAGCTTCACCTCATCTGACTGCAGGAGGGAGGGGGGCGGGAGGAAAGGGGAGTCATCTCAGGCTTGTGCAGAAAGAGAGGATTGAAAGAACAAAAGAAACATTGAGCTGGAGCCAAAGTGGACTCGAGATTTGTTTAAATGGTGCATTTGGCACAAAAAAAGCGTGCAGCGTTCGCTGTCTGATTAATGGCGCTAACCTTCACAGTTCCAGATCGATAGCTTACACTGCACCCCCCTCCATCAGCCGCATTAGGCAGCCAGACGCAGAAGAATCCACAGCAACATCATCATTAGCCTTTAGATTATGGAAATCCCTTTAAATCATCAACATCCAAGACTGAATTTTAAACCAGCATTCATCTGAGCTGCTTAAGCCCCCCAACACACACACACACACACACACACACACACACACACACACACACACACACACACACACACACACACACACAATATGTAAACATATTATGATCGTATACACAGTGGCAGGGATTCAACACTAGGATAAGCAGATGATATTGAGGATTTAAAGGATCCTTTCTAAGCTTTATATTTAAGAGATTTCCATCCTAACAGCATTAGTTGATATCACTTGTTTCAATAAAGGAATTTGTTCCTGGAAAATAATGAAAGAAAATGCATATTTTTGTGCTTGCTTGCTCGTTTTTTTGTCTCTTCATGTGATAAAACCATAGACTGTGTAAAACGTGGCTGAAGTTTGAGTGACGTCTGTTACGGCCTCCTTACTGTCACAATTAAACACCATGGCTCAACAGACCACCAAGAAATGAAACAAAAGGGGCTTCAGACCCTGACGCTCTCCTACCACCTCCCGACGCCCAGCCTCCACCATCGGACTGTGTCGTGTCCACAACCACCGCCGTCCTCATTCATGCACGGCCTGCTCCGACCTCCACTTCAGTGGCAAAGAAGTGTGGACAACAGGAACACGAGGAATACAAAGAAGAAAAAAACAAACCCAGAGAAAACAAGAAGACCGTAAACAGGACTACTGGGTATCTCCAGCCCAAACTAACATAACAAATCCCAACAACCTAAACATGCATGAGTACTGAAACAAATCTGTTTAGGGGAAAAGAGGAAACTAGAAAAAAACCACAAGGTAGCAACAAGCTCTTCACCTTCTGCCCAGAGCGTGTGTGTGTGAGAGCGACTGATTGTACCTCCTGCAAGCAGAGGGAGGAGGGAGACCAGGCCACACGTAACAGCGTCACCCATTTCTGCTGTAAAAATGGGCATTTTAACATTGGTGTTAATGGAGCTTCCTGGGTTTTTGGAGACAGCCTCAAGTGGACACAAGAGGAACTGCACTGTAATATTGGATTCATTTTTTAACGCAGGAGGTTGTTGCTTGGGTAAAACTCAACAGACAGGCCGAATAAGATGCATCATCCCAACATTAACGTCTCTCTTCAATGTCAAAATGAAACAGTCATAACACGCAAGAAACAGAACTGGGCACACGTCAGCTAACTGTTAATTATTCATTTTCATCCATTTTGAACGTGGACGTTAATTTTGAAAATCGACCATCTGGTAAATCTGGTCACAGTTAACATTATTTGGTTACTTGAATTCAGTTTAGCTCAAGTCAGCTGACCTCCTTTGTTCCTGACTCTCTGAAGAGAGCAAACTGCCGACGCTGTAAGGGGTCTGGATCTGTATCAGGGGGTTAGTCGACCTTGGAGAGGAGAGAAAAAAGGTCTTGTGTCTACTCTGTCTATTCTCATTGGCTAAAGTAGCCTAGAAACAGTGACTTTCTGAGCTTATAATTGCCATGCTGAATTCGACACCTTGCTCCACCTTTTGGTAACTTTTCCACTCATCTTTGGCCTCTCTGATAACAGCTTGCTTCAGCAGGTTTTATAAACCAGTTTTCCCGACCAGGGCGCTCTCGGTCAACGCCTCACTCTACTCCTTTCTTCTGAGTGACTCCCTCTCCTACGCTCTTGCTGCACCGTCTGTCTGCAGGGAGAAAATACATTTCTCTGCATTCTAACATACACTAATTTATGGATTGACAGTTTCTGAGCAGAAGTAATGGAAATGGAAAGTTTACAATTCAACCTGTTGACGTGTTAAAACAGAGCTCAGTATGAATAGCACTGTTTTACACACATGGCATGTCATTCATTTACACCACAGGGTGTTTAAAATAAGCTGAAAGCTGCAACACATTCAGGTTGTCTTCACCTCATCACTGATCCATACCTGCAGCACCATGAAATAAAAGACATCCCAAAACGCCTGAGAATCATTCAACTGCATCCGTCTGTGTGAAACTGACTTCCAGGCTGATAATGAAGGACAAGTCTTGATTATTTGTTGGTATTTCATGGTGATGAGAGTTATCTACTGCAGCCTAAATAAATCAACGATCTGTAATGGAGTAAAACAACAAGTCTGTTTAAAGAAACCAGCACGTGAGGGGACGGAGGGCTGTAAGATTACTGAGTAAATGTGCTTTAAATGGAGGAGGGACATCTGCAGCTGACAGCGTGAATCCTTATTTCAGCCATGTAGACACTGCTCATAGCCGTGTGTTTGCTTATTAGCCTGCGGCACACAAGAAGACACTAATACGATGCTTTGTTCCACGCTGTTTCGCCAGGCAGCCACTTTCTTTGTAGACACGACTTCTCAATAACAAGAGAAGACAAAAAGTGTTTTCCGAGGCCCAGCGGATGTTTACTGTCCTAACGAGAAACGTGGAGACGTTGCATTCAGCCAAACATCCACTCTGCATACAGACTGTGGAAGCAGGACAGCGAGAGGATGAGAGTAATCGAGATGAAGGCAGCGAGGTAAAGGAGAACTGCAATTGAAGAGAGAGAACATGGACTCAAACATGGATTAAAGAGCAATGCTGTTCTGTAAGAGACGGCCATGAGAAAGTGAACAGGAGGAAAACAGAAATTAAACAAAAGGCAGCGGCTCACATAAAGCGGGCTTAGCCGGCATTCTGTCATCCTACTGTAAAATACCACGACCTCTTCTTAATGCAGCAGTACAAATGGTTAAAATAAGCACAATCACCATGACAACAATGTCCATGCAAAGTGCACTTGGCAGGAGAAAAAAGAAGAACGCCTCTCCAACATGAAATGTTTGCAGTTTGGTCTGATTTAGAAGAATCTATGGGATTTCTGTAAATCACAACGGCAAATTATGAAACAAAACTTGATGGCTAAAACAAAGACTGTAAATATTAATGGACGAAGCCTGAGTGACGTCTTTGGTTTCTGAAGGTCTGTTTGGAAAGCTTATCCAAGGCGGTCGCCACATTGGAAACGCTGACTCAAACAAACCGTCAAACTTTAGGTCAACCTTACGACAGACAAAGAGCTGAAGCTGAGCCGGCCCTTAAGCCTCCTGACAATCAACGTTAACGTGGCCATCAGATCTGCATAACTCTCATCCTTCATTAAATCAAAACGGCTGAGATAAAGAAAAGATTGAACATGTTAATTTGTGCTATCAAAATGGACATTTTTTACTGGGACTTCTGGGGTTTTGCAGCCAGCGGGACAGGTGGACACTCGGGGAACTACCATCACTCTGTTTACGAATTGTTGAGCTGGCGGTGATTTAAAATCTCGTCTAGTCTATTTGGATGGCTTGTATCCTCCTTGGTCTGCCAAGCTAACGTGAGCTGCATGACAGCAAAGGCGGTTATGGCTGGGCCTGCAGCGTTTGCAGCGTTAGGATGTCAGACAACTGTTTAAGTAGAAGCGAGTTGTTTAGCGTGGTGAAGAGAATATTTTATTAATAACTATTCTTCGCGGTGTACAACGTTTTCCTACACATAGACGACAGCTCACCAATTAGCCACCGTTAGCTAATTCAGTGTCTGATTTTGTCTTGCTGTGCATTTTTTTGTCCTCACAATCCAAAAACTACTAATTTCAGTTTGACATTTTACAGAATATATTTCTAAAGAAAACTGCAGCAGTTCCTTGAGTTGTATCGACGTCTGTCTCCCCCGCTGCCTGACTTAACTACACTTCACGACATCTTAAGTTCTTCAGACTCAGCAAAGACGTATTGCTGTTGGCAAGCTCACGCAGAACCTGATTGTTCTCGCTGTAGTAATGACTCAAAAGCAGCTTTTTGGTGCAGATATTTATGTGAGTACGAGGAAAGCACATCGCACTAAATCCTGAGGACGGACTGAAGGTTCGTGCTGTGCTGCGAGTTCCTTTGGATGCAGCAAGGCAGCCAAAGTTAACACAATCATATCAATTAAACCCAGCAGCAAAATAAACATTGATAATTCATATTTCAACGTATAAAGGCCCTCACACACCAAGCAGACGGCAAAGAACTAGTGGCGATGAAGGCCGCCATGAAGCCTTTGTCTTGGCCAAAAAGTTGCACTAGAACACACCACAAAGACTACAGCCGACAGCCAACCACCACGTACGTTCTGCACATTCGTGAGAGGAAATACCTCTCCATGCCAGCAGGCGGCGGTAGTCCGTTGTTATGATACAAGAAGACCAATTTCACACCGCTGTTGCTCACAACTCGTATTACAGGTAGCCTGCTAATTTGAATATGGCGCTGGCGTTGTCAGCCCTTGGTCTTTTAGTGGAAAAGAAAAGAAGAGGCGGAGGCGACAAATAAGGAGAAACCGCACTAATGGGTGAAAGCATGGATACTACAGCGGCAGGCTCAACGGGCTTTCCCGAACCTGTGTTGAGAGTTGGAGATAAATAAAACAGCCAATCAGAGAGATTCCTCTCATCAACCGCTGAAAAAAGGCAGACGGGTAGCGACGGCACACCGCAAAAACTATAGGGCCACGACCGCTCTCCGACGATCTCCTTGGTGCCTTAAAGTATTAGTTCATAATCAGATTTGTACTGTAATTGGGAATCTAACGACCTTCGTTGTTATTTTCTGCTCACACTGACTAACAAGAAAACATTATTCTGGGATGTGATAATTCAATGACAGTGATTTTGTGTGTTTCTGACTTGTGTAGAAAAACCATTCTTACTACAAGATAATTATAACCGTTTTACACTGTCATTAGGCCGTCGCTGCACAGAACAAAAGAGGGATTGTTTTGGAAGAGATATTTTCCTCCCTTTGCTTCTTATTTTTCACTAATTTCTTCATATCTGACATTTATTCTACAATTCTACATACACTTATATCCAAAGTGACGAACATCAGAGAGTAAGAACAACACAAGCGAGGATCTAGAGAGGAGGAAACAGCCAAAGCTGCTCTAACATGATTGGTCAGTGCAACTAAGCTTCTAAATACAGACATCTCTTCTTTTTGCAAATGTCTTTCTTGACTTCTTAGAGAATCGTCTCTGTAAATTGTGCTAAAAAGACATTTTGTCACAAGGTTCATATCCTCAGGATTTGTCTTTCCAGATGTTGTTGTTCTCTGTCTCTTCAGGACCAGCTTCTCTATTCCCTTTTTTGTTGTATCTCAATTTCACAATATGAAAAGTAGGGCAAATAAACTCTAGACTTAATTAAAGTTCATACTGTTGAATGTTGCCATGTGAAATGATTGCACTGTACAGAACTGGATGTTGATATTGTAGCCTTGCCTGGTCATTCAAAGGGCTCAGGAGAAAGCTCTTTTCTTTTATTCAGACCTTGTCAGGGGTCCTTTGATTATTTTTCTGTCCTTTTCTCCCTGATAGATTTTCCGAAAGTTGTTCACATCCTCCCGTCACTGCAGCAGCTTTCTCACCGACAGTTTTCTATCTGTGCTGATGGCGCGGAAAGGTCACGGCCGCGATACCCCACTGAAACTCTGTGTGTGGGAGCTCGTATTTGCACTCTGTCGGGCTCTTTTCACACAATAACGACGCAGTGCCAACCTCACAGCCAGGGAAATGTCAAAACGTCTTCTCCACATGTGTGGGTGAGCACAGACGGGATACGTGTGAAGAGATGTGTGAAGAGATGTAAGATGGGAGGATTCAGGAAGAGTGAAAACAGCAGCCGGGAGGAGAGGTGGTTAAACAGAGACACATGTAACAGGACGGTTAATGTTGTGCTAATTTAGGAGTTTAAGTAGCGTACAAAGAGCCCACCTGAGGAAACCCTTCCTCTTAGATATCATCACTCGTACTGCTTTTAATTAAGGTCAAACCTTTAGATGAACCATCTCCCCTCACACAGGTCCTTGTATAATTACAAGAACTGTTGTAGCTGCATTGCATGTTGGTCTATTTTCTGCAGCTCAACATGGTTGAAGGAAACAAATAGGAAGAAGCTAAAATAGCAGTCATAGACAAAAGTGCACATCCAAGACGGCAGCAGCAAACAAAAAAAGCAGTTTTAATGGTGCAAATTTGAACTTTGACAAATTTGCACCATCAGAAATGTTGAACAGAAAATTATTTTAAAGCAGCAAGATTGTTTTTGCTGTGTGGAAGAATATTGCAGCCATTCATCATACAGATTAAATTGCAGGAAGAATGAACTTTTAAATGATGCTTCTTCTTGCTCTAAAAGTTTCCCAGAAAAAACAGTGATGGCTCATTTGGAAAAGAACAACATTTTCTGTTTCTCCTTCACAGACCGTCGCCTGTGTTGGTTTTACTGTTGTGTTGTGAATGTGATCTCAAAATGCAGCTGTTCCAAACATATTTAGTTTTATTTTTAGACAGCTTTGTTCTGTCGTTCCAGCTCTCCTCTCCTCTCTGCCTGTTTCAAATCCATTATCCTCGCTCCTTCCCTCCCTCGCTTCGTTCAGACTCAGATGCACCTGTCGGCAGGGCTGAAATCATCTCGAGCCAAGTGGAGACAGGCTAAAAGCTTATCTTGGTCTATCTCATCAGCATCCATAATGACCTGTCAACCCATTAGAAAGGACAGAGGGCACTTACCACACTGCAGCGGGCGTAATGGACATCAGCAGAATAATATGACGTCAATAATGTTGTACGTAACGGCAAAGATAATAAATACATCAATCATGTAGAGATTATGGTGCAGGACAAGGAAAGTGGATCTACACACAAACCTGAAACACAAAAGTGACAGAAAATATCATGAGAATACGATTGTTGCAGCAGTGGAGGAGAATCCAAAGTGATTCCTTTATTTATGTCTGTGTTGATTTGATGTTAAGATTATTTGCTGCAGGATCCTCACAGGTTTTCTGCATTTTATTCCTGTGAAGAGACGTCAGAGTGACACAGCACGCTCTAAGACAAGCTGTGTCTTGATGGGAGTATAGCCTTTGAGCTAACATAGGGAAATACATTTAAAAAGGATTCTCTATTGATCTGTTCAAACTCTGGACTGCATACATCATAAGCTTTGCGTGACACTAAGGCACCTGTTTATGCTGCATTCATGTGCTCCCCGGATGGTCCCAGTTTCGGAATTGGGAAGTCGTTCTCCCGGCTTCAGTGTGTTCACAGGATTTCAGTTCAGAAAGTTGGAATATTGTAACAACAGCAAAAATCAGCGTGGATGCTACGAAGATGTGTGAATGTCTCTGTTACAAGTTACATTTCAGCAAAAAGTTGACGTGCAATAAAAAAGTATCTTAACATTGACAAAACATATTTTACCTGTGATGTGATGACAGTTTTGACCTCAAGTTGGGCACCTAATTCTTTTCCGAGTTTCCATGTTGTTGTTCCAACCTGAGCAGGTGTTCATGTGCATTCTACAACTCGGAAACTCGTTTTTCCGATGTGTCCGACACCACATGAATGCACCATTAGTCTTGTCTTTTATTTGCGTTATTACGGCAACAATGTTCCTGATAGGTTGTATTGGATGGCTGTCACGCTAGGGAGGGGGCGGACCTTCCTGTCTGGTCGTTTGACCGATGGCTGGGGAGCCACCATCTTTATTAGCTGAGGCGGGCGGGTGTGCAGAAGACGAAAATGTTTGGGACTGGAGTTAAAGTCGAGAAGGAAGATTCAGGTGAAATTGAGTCATTATTGAGAAGTGTATGTCATCGCTCCATCACAGAATGAGCCCTGGAACAATCTGAACATCAGCAGTCATTCAGCTGAAACATTTCTTCCAAATGTCTCTTTGATCATGTCCCAGAACTACATTACAGCAGAGGTCTGATCTTATTGAATCTGTCGACGCAGTCTCCACAGAGACAGTAATGTTCCAGCTACTGAATCATGGTCCTTTAATGGACGGAAACAACCTCCTGCAGAGCTCGTCTCTACAGGAGTGCTGCTGCTTTCATTTTCTGAGTACAAAAGAATAAATGGGGGGAGAAGAAGATGGAAACTCTGGCTGGCATAAACATGAAGCATGTACGCACATGTGTTTACATCCACGGAGCGACTGAGGGCTTCACAACAAAACATCACCGCTGAGTAATGTTGGACTACTTATAAAAGCTTTTATTTATCCGTGGAGACCAGCTGCAGATGAAAAAGCTTTTAGTTTAGTCAGAAAGTACAGTAACAAGTACATTCTGGTATTTTACTCACTGGGTGACCCAGTTTTGTAGCCAGGCAGATGTTAAAGGTTAAATAATTAGAAGTAGTGAAGACAAACCTTCTTCCTGAAGAGAACGTTTTTTAACTGTTTTAATCCACCTTCTTGTCACTGACTTTAAAGGTCACATCTTCTCCTCCTCTTCAACTCAGTTTAAATAAGTCTCAGAGCTCCCAAAACATGTGTGTGAAGTGTCTTGTTCTAAATCCACTCTGATCCTGTATTTGATCATGCCTATAAACCCCTCTATTTCAGCCCTGCTCAGAACAGGCTGTTTCTGTGTCTGTAGCTTTAAATGTAAATGAGCTGTGTCTGACCACGCCCCTCTCTGGAAGGGCTTGAGTGGCTCGGGCTTTCTCGCTCCATGCCCTATTGTTTACGGTGAGAAGGCAGACTCAAGCCTAGTCTACACGTAGGCGGGTAATTTTGAAAAAGTAACTTTAATTGTGCGTTTTGGCCTTTCGTACGCAAACTGCCTTTTAGGTCATTGAAAACACACCTTTTGTAAAACTCCTTCCAGGGTGAACACCTGTTTAAGGTGTTTCTGTGTAGACGGGGAAAATTTGTTTTTTTCATGTAATGTCACGCTGTGCACCAGTTTCTCTTCCGTTTGATGTCAATGTGCGACGCTGTCACTTTTGTTGACATGAGATTAGTGCGATAGTACCCAAACTAGTGCTGGTGCTAACGTTGCTAACTGGACTTTTTACATGCTCACACATACACACACAGTTACTCTCCCACTACGTTGACGAGCAGAGACGCCTGAATGGACAACTTTGTGGATTAAATGCTCATTGCAGAGGAATGGTGAGAAAATGTTTACATGTCAAGGACATCGTTGTTGACTTAGCATTCTCATGACAGCCGTATCAGAGCGTTTTGTGTTTTCATGTGCATGAAGATGTTTAAGAGAATTTAGTGTGCGTGGACGAGATAATTTTTAAAAATGGGGGAGGAGAAACGTCTTTTTAAAAAAATAAATACCTGCCTATGTGGACTAGGCCTCAGAGGGCAGAACAAACACCTAGCTGTGGGAGTGTCACACACCTGGGGGAGGGGTTACTGCCCTTTGTGATGTCATGAAGGGAAAATCTCCAAACGGCCTGTTTGAGCACACATTTTCTGAAAAGTGGAGCAGGCAAAAGACGGAGAGGATGGACTTTTCTCATCATTGGGGGGTTTGTAGATAGACTAGAGACACATGTTAGTGTTAGAGAAACATGGTGAAGGGTACTTAGCATCATATGTGACCTTTAATAATGCTTTAACCTCTTGATTCTCAAATGTCTTATGAAGCATCACGGTCCTAGATCTCACTCAAACAATATTTCCCCCTTCCTGTTCCTGCACAAAACAAAGAAAATAGAATCTCACTTTGAGGAGGAAAAAAATCAGAATCAATATCTTCTGATTGGGTTAAACCAACACTTCTTTCTTACAAGACAAGCAGAGGCTGATTTCATTTGTTGCACACAACATGTAGTTCATACCCTCTGATATCTTTCATCACATTTCATTAGAAGCTGCGGTCTGTCTGTGTGAGCGGCTCCAAACTCCATTTACACTCAATGAGAGCTAAACTGTGTATTAGTCTGGTCCGATGGGGATTATTCATTGATGTGTGATATGTGCAGAGACGACTGATCGTATCATTCAGAGTCCCACTGGTTGCATCGCCAGCTGAGCGTGTGAGGTCGAGGGAGAAGGAGGAAGGGAAGGGATGCAAACATTCACAAACATGATTACACTGAGTGAAAATGAGAACAGAGGTGAGCTGCTGTAAGCCGTCTGTGTGTGAATCAGTCACTTCTGCTCTTTCTGCTCTCATTACGAAAACATCACTGAGTCATTTCTCCTGGTGAGAGCTCACCGCCGTGCACAGAGCCGGTCTCTAATCACAGCATGTTCCCAAAACTCAAAGGGATTTAATAACGTGTGCATTAACTGTGACTGAACATATGGCCGACTGCCAGAGACAAAAGTCTGATTCTAGTAACTGCAGCTTTTTCTTCATCTTCCCTCGTTTCTAACTTCTTCATCTGTTTATCTCGGCCCGGATGATTCATTTAAGAATTTAGTTATTGTTGAGTTAGAGCTTCAACATCTGTTACGTTACGCAGGAGTGCAGACGATATTCAAACAGATGTAAACACTCGCACACTGTGTCTGCATGAGAATGAGGCTCCGCTGTGTCCTCGGCAAAGCGGATTTTCTGTATTTATGTTCGTTCATGTGGTTCTTTGCTGCTGCTGTGTGGGAAGTATTATTAAAAGGCATTCAGTACAGGATTAGACACACACACACACACACACACACACACACACACACACAGTGTAGTAAACAGAAATCTGTACTTATACATAAGGTTACGACATCTTTCAGCACCATGGACAGCACCACTTCTCTCCTTCTGAGTTCTGGAGTCACAGTTAATATGTTGAAGGTTGTATGTTTGTAATACGAGTTAGATTTAGGTTAACTGGTATCTGAAAGCATTTTCTTCCTTTGCATATTCGTACGAAGGAGTATTGGGTCCACATTAATTCGAGATGAAAGTCATGCATTTACGAGAATAAAGTCGTTAATTTATTCTTTAGAGCAGCAGCCACCTGTTCGAGCATCTGGTGAAGTTCTACTTTAGTAAAGGTTTCACAAATGAAGCTCTAGCGTAATTTCAGTCAGGAAGACTATATAATTGCCTTCACGATTGGGTCTTTCTCATTCATCCTTTTTTGCATGTTCACTCACGTTTCCACCGTCATCCTCGAGCTGTCATTGGATAATGAGCTGTCTCGTCAGCGATACTCATCTAACCAATCACACAGTGTTCCTCCCTCAGTTTCAGCCAATCATCGTTCTGCTCCTCTTTGAAATATGATTCTCTCTCTGCCTTAGTTCCTTCATGCTGATGTTTCGTACGCCCCTCCACCTCCCCATCACCACCAGACTTTGCCGAATCACCATCCATCAATTCTTTACCAATCCGGTCTCATGAAGTCATCAGCTTCACCACCACCAGGGTCTGGACTTCATGGGGGGATTTATTCTGTCGACGCTCATTCTCCAAACACATCACCCATCGCATAGAGGCCAAACGCCAAAGTATTTCTGTAAAGTCACATTTCCATGTTATTCATTGTCATAAATAATGTTCTTATTTCACTTGTCTCTCCTGATTGAAATAAGGAAACACTTCCTTGTGTAGTCTGCAACACGGGTCGACTTGTAGAATGAGCTGCTTTAAGGTCTCTAAATATCCGATTAGTTGTGTTGTGTTGGGGCTTCACTTGAAATGAAACTACACATTCTTTTTGCACATCAGCAGTGCATTGTCATGAGTATCAGGACCCTGCTAAGGTACTGTGAGAACTTTGAGCTTTTCAGTAGAGAGAACCACACTGACTTAAAGGATCTCGTCTCTTTAGTGGTAGAGAAACGGCTTTGAGGGCTGCTCTTCTGTTACAACCTTTCAGAATAATAGTTTTAACCATAGCCTCATTTAAATCTAATGACTAATTTCATATCATAAATCAATGACTCTACTAATCTACGACTTTATTCTGAAATGTTAGGGGAAAAAATTCTTTAACGTGGCCCTGATCCTCCGTCGTATATCCGATACATTCACGTCACATGAAACTTAGCTCCCTCGCCAGCTGAACTAGCTGTGATAAAAGACCCTGATTTCTATCCTCAAACAATGAATAAGCAAATGTAGATTCATGAGGATCAGTCCACCATTCTGAATCTTTCATGAAGGAGCCAACAAACTTCAAGAGAGCACTGAAATGTGTTCGAGCCCTGTGACTGACTGGCGGCCTGACCACGGTGTGTCCCGCCTCTCGCCCAGTGACAGCTGGGATTGGCCTAAGCCAATGGACATGCGATATAGATAATGGATGGATGTCACACAAGCCTAAAATTCCACGGGGTTACAAAGTAATAAAAAGCCAGAGTACCTTTATGAGGGACATTATTTTGTATACTTAATAGTTGAGGTTTTAGGAATATGTGATTTCAGCCATGATAAGCAATCGTCTTTTTTCTTTTCCTTCTCTTTCATGTTTGTCTTTCAGCCTCGCAGGCAGAATCAGGTGTTTTCAAGGTCAGTCAGGACGGAGCGCCCCTGCCTGGAAATCTAATTCTCACATCAATCTGCGATCAGTTTAAGAGGCGGAGCGCAGGTCTCAGTAAGGCGTTATGCAGTTTGTTGGAATCAGGGAATAATTAAATCTGCCTGTTTTTTTTAACAGCCTCCTCAGAGAATCATCACCCACACGCTCACTCTCTCTCTCTCTCACACACACACACACACACATACACACACACGCACACACACACACACACACACACACACACACACACACACACCTAGCTGCATGCTGTACCACCCCCCCCATCGCTCTGCTGGTCCCAGTGAGCCGAGCATTCAGGCTTGTAAACCAAATAGCTGCTGTTTCCATCCACAGTAAATGTTTCCCTGCTGCCGACGAGGCGGAGGGACCATTTAAATATTTATCACCTGTAATGATTGTGACAAACCGCCCCACCACCTGCAGTTTGGGTCACACTCTCAGGCTGCACAAACATCCAGAGAGGGGGAGCATATATAGCGGAGGCGGTGAAGGAGCTAATGCATATTTATCACTCTGCCTCTCTGTCCGCCATACAAGGGAAGGACAATATTTGGAATAAGATGAGTGTGTTCATATGGATTTAAAGGCCGTTCAGCTCATCCCCTGTGGATTTACATATAAATCCTTTTACTGCACCTATCATTGTGGATGATATATGGAATTTAAAAGGAAAGCTTTTGCAAATAAAACACTTCTTCTAGCATAGAAAGCCAGAAGAACATGGAGGAAAAGACTAACAATATGAATGGAGACTGTGAGATAGAGGACATCAACAGAGAGTACCTTTAATAAAAGATCAAGTGGGAAGGAAGGGGCTTCAAACATGAAATGGACGTTCCTCCGAGCCGAGGTCGAGAGAATGCAGAGTATTTCTGGTCATCTCTGTGGGGAACACAGAGTTCCTCCTGAGGTAATGTAGATTAATCCCACTGCATTGGGGAAAGAGGAGGAAAAGACTGGAGGGGTATTTATGGACCAAGATAAATGGATTAGCAGGTTTCTCTGGTCTGAAGACCTTTTTTTATTTGCATCCAAGGTGTCTCTCTTTAACCTGGATCACCATGAAAACTTGTGCTGCACACAGAGAAGACTCGAGATGATGTCAAGTCCTCGAGTGTGTGTAGTAAACTTTTGAGCAGGATTGGGTTATCCCGATTATCCCAAGAAAAATCAGGATCATCCAGATCCCAGCGGAGAAGTCAGACTGGTTACAGAGAAGAAAATGTTCAATCAAATAATTGGTCAAGCAAAGTTACTTTTCTTACAAGGAAGTCTATATTATAAGAAATGTTTTGAAATGTATATTGCACTAGAAAGCTGTGTTGCTTCAGTGACTAAAAGTGCCTCGTGTCACCCACAGTCTCTAAATGTACTATGGGAGGTAGAGCCTTCAGTTATCAGGCCCCTCTCCTCTAGAATCATCTACCAGTCGGGGTCCCGGAGTCAGACACACTCTGTACTTTTAAGAATAGACTTCAAACTTTTCTTTTTGGTAAAGCCTATAGTTAGGGCTGGCACAGGTATGGACCAGCTCCTAGTTATGCTGTCATAGGCTTAGACTATCGGGGGAACTGGCACCTTGAGAAATCCTTCCTGCATCTTATCCAATCTCCCCCTATCCCATTTTTTTTAAACGTACAGTATGTAAAATCCGCCGCTAGGGGGCTCTCAATCATAATCTGACAATATGTGTACTGACGATGTATCCAAGTATAATTTACATGACGTGTTTTTATCACAGCAGCACATACAGCGACAGAACGGCAGCTTTCAGTAGCAGCTAGCGCTTAGCTAATACAGCGGTCTTGACGTAACATCCGTTGTTTCCTTGACAACGATCAACATTTCCTGTCTATCATGGCGGCTCATCATGGCGGCCGCCTACAAGACACGTCACGTTACAACTATAACATTATGGATTTCTCTGGCTTTGATAACTTTTGGAAATATATATAACATGGGTTTAGTCCATTTTTAATTGAAGTTAGATATTTGAATGTAAACATTAGCATGCAATTCTACGTACTGTACCTTTAATAATGAGTATGTAAAGCGTCTCGAGATAACATTTGTCATGAATTGGCGCGATATACTGCAAATAATGATTGATTGATACTTGGAAACATTGCTGGTAAACATTTTCTCTTCCTCCGGTCTGTTTCGCCCGATCATCTTGACTACGGTCAACTCAAAATTAGTTTTCATCAGGGGTGGGGAGGTGGGGAGAGATACACTCCCATGATTCCCCGCCAGCCTCAATGTCATCTTTTGTTATTGTTTTTTATTGCGAGCCCCCTGGTGGAGGAATTTACATACTGTGCCTTTAAAAGTAAAATAAGATTAGAACTTCAGATCAATCTTGTAAATGTATGAACTGGATCAAACTGTGATAAAAACGTAAGTATAGGTCAAATAAAACATTTCTTTTACCTGTGTGCTCTTTGTGGAGAGCAGGGATTCTGTGTTCAGGCCGACCTTGTAAATTTCAATTTCGAGTGTCTGGTTAGTTCTGTGATGCATCAGCTCTGTTGCTACGGTTACCTGCAGCTTAATATGCCTTGTGCAATGATTTAGAAAAGTGAAACTGTTAAGCAGAAGAGTGTGATTCGCTCGTTTGGCTCTGTGATGCTCCAAGTATTCAAGAAAAAAAAAAAGAACTCTCCCAGAGTGCCAGGTGTTCCTCGGATAACAAGTTGTACCAAAGCCCAGACGACATGAAGCGGAAGAAGATGTCAAACTGTGTAAGTCTAACCTGTGGTAACGACGATGAAGATGTTCCCGTATCCTGATGATGATGATTTCAAATAAAGCTCGCCTACAACCACCGGTGTGACCTTTTCATGACATCCCAACTCTGCTCGCTGTGTGCGGTACGGTGAGTTCAACGCACAACTACACACCAACACACAGCCAGACGTATCTGAAGAAATAGAGCAGAAATACTGACAGGATGTGGATACAAATAAACATGTTTGTGTGTGTGTGTGTGTGTGTGTGTGTGTGTGTGTGTGTGTGTGTGTGTGTGTGTGTGTGTGTGTGTGTGTGTGTGTGTGTGTGTGTGTGTGAGTGTGTGTGTGTGTGTGTGTGTGTGTTTGTGTCCGCCTGACAAATCATAACCTGAGTCACCTGTGCACACTGACTGTACACAGGTGCACACTGCCCTGAAATTCTAATGACGATCAGACTCTTTGGCAGCAACAAGAGCAGCAGGTACATAAACACAGGCCAGTGTGTGTGTGTGTGTGTGTGTGTGTGTGTGCGTGCGTGCGTGCGTGCGTGTGTGTGTGTGTGTTTGGTAAACAGAGCAGTGAGCACACAATGTCCCTGCGCTGCCTGAACCTCATCTGTGCATTTTTTGGAGTACAGGTAAGAAAGAACCAGGGGACAAGCTGACCAGAGGATGTAACAAACAGGAAGTTTGGTCCAGTCTGCTCACTAACACCCCTAGTGGTTGAAGCCAAAGGCGCATGCAAAGAATTTCAAATCACTCAGAGTTTTTACTAACAAAGAGCTAATAAATCAATCTTGTGACGGCCCTCCCGCCAGCAGGGCCTGCTATTGTGTTTTCCCTTCTGTGTGTGTCTTGTGTCCCTGCAGGTTGCTGGTGAGCGGTGTTCCGCCGCACCTGGGCAGACGTGGCCAGTCTCCCAGGTGCAGGCTATTTAAGGCCGGCTGTTAACGTCTCACTCTAGCACCATTAACAATCAGTGAACTGTTTGTTGTTTGTTGAGGTCTTTTGTTGGGTAATTAACCTTGAATCCTTGTTTAAAACCGTACGTCTCCGTATTTTGTCAGGCCTTAAGAGCCGGGTTGTAACAATCTCATACCTTACTATTGATTAATTAATTTAAATATCCAATCAGTAAGATATCTACTGAATTAAATCGAAAAAATACCTTACATTAAGGAAACATGCTACTTTGAAGTGCTGGCTTCTCTGACAACAATGCAGCAGCCAGTATGTCCTCCTTCTAACTTTAGATTCTGGTCCTGAATGCTCTGGATTTGTTTGGACCAGAGAAGGTAGGCGGTTTTAAGGCACCCCCACACGGCCGTTTTGGATGCCCCTCGGTTTGCCAGATATGAGAGCAGTTATCAGGTCAAACCAACAGGTGTTGCAGCGATGGAAGCGGGCAAGAGAACTGGTTCAGATAGAAGTGATTGTACCCGACCTAAAAAGCCTCTGCATGTTTCTAATAAGCTCCACGAGCAGAAACGTGCTCAAACTAGGATCAATATTGGAGATGCTTTTGAAAAATGGAGAGAGGTTAGAACACAGAAAGGTTTACAGACCGATGCAGAGCTGGATAAACACTGAAGCTTCAGTGGCCACCACATGGTGACCTGCGTGAGCATCTACTCTAGAGAGGAGGGGGGGGGGGGAAAGTTTCATACTGTATGATTGGCTGGTCTTGTTTGTGAACTTTTTATAAACCCCAAACGTAGTTGAGGCCGCACGCATGAAGGTATGTTGGTCAGAAAATGCAGGTGATGTAAAGGTTAAAGTCCGTAGTCTGTTCCAGGCTGTGTACTACTTCTGTGCTGATCCTTCTGTAAGAACACTTTGTTTTAAAGTTTTGGATTACTCCTCAAAAACATGATGATATTTTACCTTATTGTAAATAAGAAGAACAAGAGAGATAGATTCACAACCAGGCTACTTTTTCTGGGGCAATCACTGCATTAATATCCAACAGTTTTTTTGGGTCCAAATTCACCAGAATTCTTACATTTTCTCTTCATGAGCTCAGGCTGACTTTCCCTCCTTAAAGAAGTAGGAAAAGTTAGCAGAGATCCAAACTTTCATGGTGTAAAAGTTTCTGCACACCCTTGAAACTCAATCTGTCTTGTTTTCTCCGGCGAGAAAACTTTCTGTTTTTAAGAAAACTTCCTCAAGGGGAGCGTTCCCGGGAGCTGCAGGGACAGTTGATTATCTGCACTGTGTTTTATCAATCTGTCTTTGAAAACCAATAAAGTCATTCACACGGCAGGTGTATTCGGTACAGTAGGGTCCTAAGGGGCAGGAAACGAGGCGGTTCAAACATCGCTAACAGAAAAAAGAAGCGCTGTAGCTGAATTGGCGGCGTTCCCGAGGGGTTATAGACCTCAAGAGCGATGTGATTCACCCAGGCAGTCCTTTAAAGGAAGAAACAACTCTACCTGGATACACAGTGGGATGCGTACTCTGCTGAAGCTGAGCAAAGATGGGTGCTGAGAGAAGTGTCTGTCACACTTTACATAACAAAGAAGCTCCTGCACAACTCATCACTATCGCTGAAACTCTGCACGAGACGAGGGAAGGCGTAGCTGCTCTCATTCACACACAAGCATGATTAAACACATGCACAAGATTCCTGTCACCTTCCATGTTTGTCTTACATAGCTGGGGAGAAGTTTTGGAAGGTCGTGAGCTGCTTTACATTCGGGGTGAGCGGTGCAGCAGATCTGTGCTGCCAATGGGAGCCGATTGTTGAACCATCAGCAGAACCATCAATCGGATCAGAGATGGAGCCCTCGGCAGAATTTTCCACAGCATCAAAGTCTCTCAGGACGCGGGGGAGGGGGGGCAAGTATTTCGCGTCCGGCCACTCAGTGGGATTATTTATCTCACAAAAGAATGTGCATATTTGAGTTGGATATCTTAAGTTTGTCAGTCAATCTTTCCCTCTCAGGTAGACTTTAAACATTATCCTTTGTCCTTCATCTGAAGTTAAACATTTCTGCAAGTGTCAGTTTTTGTTTACATATTTTTGCTGCATATTGTGGCGCTGATCATGGAGTAAGCAGTGTCATGGTTGATATTTGCGATGAGGTTCTCTGTTTCGTCTGGTGTTGTAGTACTCGAAATCTGTCTTGGTCTCAAGACCGCCCTCTGGACCACTTTTTGGAGGTCTCAGTTTCACCTCTGAATTGAAAGCATTTCTACACGTCTTGTCTTGGTCTTGGACTGGCCGGACTCCGGATTTTAAATCAAGACCACCACTGAAAGGTTATTTTTCCACGTCATTACTGTGATTAGAAGAAAAACGCCGCTTTCTAAAAGAACAAATAACTTCAATTCAATCAGAATTAGATCTTTATCCCCGGGTCACGGCTGCAACCTTACAGGTGTTATGGTCTAAATGAGTGACACGCCCGCTGCACACAAGATGTTTTTTTCGATTATTTTTCATTGATATTTATGGTCTTGGTCTCGCCCTGCTTTGGTCTTGACTCGGTCTCAATCCATAAATGTTGTGGTCTTGTCTCGGAGCACTCTGGTCTCCGGATGTCTTGGTCTCGGGTAGTGTGGTCTTGACTAAAACACCAGTTTCGTCAGTGAAATTGTCTGACGTCCTTGATACTGTTAGGTGTTCTTGCAAGGTAAAGAGTTTGCTATGGTCATTTAAATTTAAAAAAAAGTAATGCTTTTTATCATCGGCATCACAGTGATTATACATGATATATACTGTAGGAGACAAGGGGGGCATCTTTGGGAGAAATGAAGAGGACCAAGGATTGAACCCTGGGGTACACCAGATAACATCAGAGCAGATGTTTGAGGGAGAAAATGATTCAAGTTATGGAAACTAAAACATCTTGTTAATGTTAAAATGTTAATGTCCACAACACTGTCAACCTTGTAACATAAGTAAGTAAGTAAAGTTTATTTATATAGCACTATATAACACAAAGTGCTTTACAAAGGCACAACAACACAAGAGGTCACAGGAGTAATAATGATGCAGTTACCATCATAGAAACAATAACATCAAGAGCACATAAGAAAAAATGAAAAGTTAAAATGAATAACAAAAACAGTTCCAAAAAATAGAATGAACAGGAAGTTCACAGTGTATTCATTGATTATGATAATTCTCCAAATGCCTGCCTAAGTGTGTCTTAAGCTGATTTTTGAAATCACAAACAGATTCAGCAGAGCGCAAAGACACAGGCAGGGTCCAAAGTCTGGAAAGCTCTATCTCCACGGGTCTTTAGGTGAGTATGGGGAACAGAGAGCGGTTGTTTTGAGTTTGACCTGAGGGGCCAAGTATCACACCTCTGTCTTGAAATCATTCAATGTCGGCTGTGGATGCAAAACAGAAGACCTTCCATCAGAACTTCAGCTTTCTTTATGTGTATGGCCGGGGTCACTTCTAAGATACCATACAGTTTTGGATTGCTGATGAAACTATAGATATGAGCAGACTTAGATATCAGCTGTTTATGTAAGACCTAAAAGGTTCTTCAATTAAAAAATGAAGAGATCTCTTTGGGTTTTCTGTGTTTCTTTTTGTTCATTACCGATGCAAACCATGTTTGAAACTATCTTCATGTCAAACATTCACGCTGTCTGCTCATTTAAGTCGTTCTTATCTCCAGCCATACTGCCACACAAATCCCCAGAAATGACTCCTAATCTGAGAGATCTGTGGCGGGATTTAACGCTGGCTGTTTTAATGCAGTGTATCCAGGACCACTCAGGCTGTGTTGTAATTTAAGAAAACCAATTTGTCTTAGACACTATCTCTTCCTGATTTATTTCCTGTCCATTAAAACTTTCAGACAATTTCTTCTACTTTAAATACTGCACAATCTGCACATCGCTCATTTTGCCTTCAGGTCCTTTTTCAACATCTGGCAGTCATCTTTTCAGAGTCTGAGTTGAAGTAGAGTGTACCTCCTTGAGGACAAATTTGTGCGGCACAAGTGTTGACATGTCAGCTCGTGCCAGTCTTTTAGCCCAGAGAACAGAAAACTAGTTAGAATAGCTCAGGAATTTTATGATCTGCTTTGTGTTTCAGTGTATGTATGACATGACGGTCAGCTTGTTTTAAAAGAAGAGAGGGAGTAGCCAAGAGAAGTCTGTTTTACAAAACTCACAGAAAACCAACCAGCTGTGTCATGAATGTAAATAAATATACGTGACGATGGGCATCACATGTCACTGTAGGATACCTTTAGAGGGCGCACCAGAGAGCTCAAACTATTTGCAACGGTCAACCTTTTGCAGACACACCATATGCACACTGTCCCCACTCTGTTTCTAACATTGTCCTCCATGCACAGACATGACGGTAGAAATTAAATTGACATATCGACCGGATGTCTGACTGCACTTAACACAGGCTTGTGGACGTTAACCTGCAAGGAGGACTGAAGGCTGGTGTTGTTAGCAATGCTAACGTT
This sequence comes from Tautogolabrus adspersus, assembly GCA_020745685.1. Classification (NCBI taxonomy): domain Eukaryota; kingdom Metazoa; phylum Chordata; class Actinopteri; order Labriformes; family Labridae; genus Tautogolabrus; species Tautogolabrus adspersus. The sequence goes on along the minus strand of CM036535.1, from coordinate 34,178,237 downwards.
AGCCGCATTTTGCAAACCTATTTGACAGCGTTTACAGACAGCCAAATTCAACCCACAATTAACTGCATTTTGTTTCACTTCCCTACAGCGAACCAAACTCTGGTGCACTTGGAAGCAAACCGAGACCCCTGTTTTAAAGCGGTCCGGAGTTCGCTTCTTTGGTCTGCACCAGAGCAATCAAACCACCCCAAACCAAACGAACTATCTGACAAAGCGCACTACAGTTTGTTTCCAATGGACCAAGCATGAATGCACCCGTAGTTACAGCAGCTGTTGAAAACTGAATGCAGCTTGGATGCATTGGGCTGAAGTTTTACAGGGTCACTCATTGAACATAAGTGTCTGACAACATAACAGAAAGGATCCCCACAGAGACAGAGTCCTTGTTCAAGAGCAAGATAAGTATTTGAGTTCTGCAGTTCTTGCATCCACTTCTGTTTGTTTGTGTTGTTTTGTGTGTAAATGGTCGGTCTGGACCCAGCAAAACATTTGTTCAACGTAGGATAACACAAACTAAACGCTTTTAATTGAGGCAAGGGTAGAAAAGCAACTCCCGTGTTTCACGCTGTAAAATGACTTTTTTTTTTCAATAGACTCTTGTTGATTAAAATAAAAATGGTGGCTGCCTACAACGCCTACTTCTGGTTAAACAGAAATCATACTCTTAGAAATAAAAATGAATGCCTAGGTATGTCAGTATATGATTAAAACCCAACCATTGCAGCATAAATGTGTGTTTTCTTCTTGTTCATGTAGTCGGCGAATGGAAAATGGTGCAAATGGTCCTGATTCTTGACCCCAACACATAACCCCCCCCCCCCCCCCCCCCCCCTCATTTCATCACACCTCCTCTGTGGGGAAATGTCACCCTGTGACTCATCACTGCGGTGACAGGATGACATTTGGCTCCTCGTCGTAACCCTCGTCTGCAGCTTCTTATCTCTTCATACAGACGGCCGGCCCGCTCTGTTATTCTGCTGTTTTATCAGAGGGAGGACAGGACAAACATGTACGGAGACAGGAAACACACAGCGCTGCTCTCTGACGGGCTAAAGCTTCAGACAGGTATAACAAAACATATGACGGTATGTAGATGAGATGTGTTTTTGAAAAACTGTCCTCAACCACCAGAGACGGGCAGGGAACCACTGGTTGACTTATTTGTAACAGCAAACGAGTCATGAAGAAAACGTACTGCTGACTGAAGAAGGACCATCTATTCCCTGTCCCTATCTCTGTCCCTGATCCTCATCCAGACAGTGATTTGCTGTCACCAAGAGTAAAGTTTGTTTTAATATACAAAGGGGATTTAAAAGGATCCAGTATTTGGTTTCCTAGATTCTTTTGAGAAACTTCTCCATCTCAACGTGAATTTCTTCTGTGCAGAATGTTTCCATCACCAAAGACTGTTCCCCCTGCTGACATAAAGCCAGCCTTGTCTTATTTTAAAAGATGGGACATGGTTCGAAGTTTCAAATTAAAATCATTCTCAAAAACGTTTTTCTTTAAAGTGGATTCTGTTAGGATTGTTATTCATTATCACCCTGATTTATCTCCAGATTTTTATTTTTTCTGTGAACTTTACTTCTTATTATTTGATATAAAAGAGTAAGTGTGATGTCATGATTGACAGCTCTGTTGACAAATGTGACTCCTTCATCATTGTTTAACAAAGAATCAGAGTAGAGGCGGAACGGTGAGAGGAAACGGGCGAACGGGAGACTCAGAGTGGGGGTTCCATCTCGGGCATTAATCTACCCGAACTGATTACGACCCCCCGACTGTACCTGAAATGAGAGAGACGTGAGATAGGCATGTGCCAAGTTGAATAGGAAGGGATGAGGAAGGAGGGTGAATGGATGAGAGGGAGGGTGGGTAGAAGGAACTAAGACAGACGGGGTGTGTTGAGGTGACCAGGTGTAAATAGGCTTGTAAGGTAATTGGAGGTATGGTTCTAGGCGTGGTCCTGCTCCCGAATCTAAGTTAACACATGAAATCCCTATAATTGCACCTAAAAAACCTTTTTCATGAACATTTTACGTCCCATCTTCCAACACGTGAAGCCGTTTAAAAGCTGCAGAGCTCAAGCAGATGACATTTTGTGGTTGTAAATGAAAATGGAAGAATGTTGATCGGCTCCGACCAGCTGCCAACCAAAATGAGTGAAATATTTTCAGTGAAAGGTTCTTGGCCAACAGCTTACAGTCCTCTTTCATTGGCTGCTCTCAGTCTAACATTGTGTCTTTTTTTTCTTAATAACAAGGACTGGCATGTCATTGAGGTCACACCTGCAGGGTCTGCTTCGACTCGAGGTTTGTTGGCTTCTCTGGCTGAGTTTGACCGCTTGTGCAAAGTGTTCTATGAGCACCAACAGGAACAAAGGAAGACAGAAAACTTTAGTTCTGCAGCAGAAAGTTGAACAAATCTTTATTTAACTTGATTGATTCTGCAGCTGTTTGACTCAAACCCCCTGGTCAGGAGCATGCAATTGCGAAAATCATCATCAGTGTGGGGGGTCACTGTGCACACAATGATCTGCTGTGGAAGGGACAGAAGTGCCGGCGTAGGTACCAGATCTGCTGGGGGTCCTGCGTCAGCCAGTGACGTTACATAATATGATTGACTGAACGTTTGTATGATGATGTCGCACACTGTGATTGGCTCTTTGTCAGAGAGTTTACAGATGTAGTTTTCACCGGTGTCCTGGCGGAGAATATGGATGAACGCTATGAATATAGAGAAGTTTTACTATGAAATACAAGAGCAGTCAGAATGGGTTGAAACTCATCAACCGTGTAACATTTAAGGAAGTTTGGACGCTTTGTGTTTGAGTTCTTCCTCTTTCATGAGGAGACTCTGTCTATCACAATGTGCTACATCATCATACAAACGCAGGCAAAGGAACCCAAGCAGATCTGGTACCTACATCCGCTGTGCACTTGGAAGTGCCTGAGAATAAAGGAGCTGTACGTGCGTCTTGTCTCAATGAAAACAGTCCTGACAACGGCAGCTGTGACCAACACTGCTCTGTGCTTTTTACTGCATGTTTATATTTGAGACAGTTTTTCCTTCACTATGAGCATCAAATGGAGGATGCTTGCTCTCCTACTTTCTTTGGATGATGAGCTAAAGACGCCAAAAATGACGGCCACTATTTCAACAACACATCATCAGTGGGTTAAAAGTAACTTGTCTCACGGCGGTATAATCCCAGCTCACATTCTCTATTAGTGGGTGCACAACGCTTGGTGAATTCTGCCTCACAATGATAGGAAAGGCCGACAAAGCGACGTCGCTATGAACGCTTGGTCGCCACAAGCCATTTACTAATGCTTATTCACCTTGTATTTAATATTATATTGTTTTTAGTTACTAACATTGTGTGCTTGATAACCTGCTGCTGTAACGCCACAATTTCCCAGTTTGGGATCAATAAAGTACATCTATCTATATCTATCTATCTATCTATCATTTATCCCTATGGCCCCTTTTCTGACACCTCCTGCCTAAAACCCTAAAAGTCAGAAGGATCATACATGTAGCGAAGAGGATGTAACGATGATCCGTAGGAGACAAACATACTGGGAGTCCCCACTGACCTACTCTATGATTAGCTGGTTAAAAAGACCTCCTGTGAAGTAAACAGCAGTTCTCTAAGTGCTTGGAGCGACCACATAAAAAAAGGCTGAGCGTTTGGAAAAACGCTCTCCTCATTGGGAACAATTGAAAAAAGCAGCTGGCACACAGAAAAGACACCCAGGAGGACACAGGGCCCTACCTTCTTCAGAAAAACTAAAAAACTGACCTCTTACACAAACGTTTCGTGAGGGGCTGTCAAAGTGTTCAAGCTTTGTAACACTGAACTACACGCAGCGCGTCACATTTTCTGCCATGGCATGGCACAGATCTTTGACTCTGTGATCGACTAACTCGACACTTTGACCTTAAACAAAAAAAATACTTTTCCATCTGTGTTTCCCGTGGCTTTACTCCTCCAATCTCCATCCTCTTGTTTCCTTGCACAGGTTTGGTGAAAGGAGTTTTGGCTCCCCAGCAGAGGTGATGCTTTCCCAGCTTCCTCTGCACCCTGATGAATCGACCGGGACTCTGAAGAGCTTCTTTCTCACGCTGGGCTATTGGAGAAAATCCTGTCGGAGCCCCGCCGGCCTCCACAGGGGATAATACCACTCTCGGCTTTCATCCTGTGGGAGAATCTCTTTAAAGGAGCCTGAGCCACGGCTGAAAACCTGCACATCATCTCATCTGTCTATTTTTCATACTGTCAGAAAACTCCAGTGTGCAGAGCTAAACCAACACTGAATGTACCTACTGACAAGTATTCTGCTTGTATGACAGCCTGATATGTCTTCATCCTCGCTGCCAAAAAGTTCCACTGTTGACTTAAACCACATCTGTCAATCACACTAACACATTTTGCTTAATTGCCGTGAACACACACACTGTACTTTATCAGCGTTCACACCAAAGCGAGCACATTCGCAGCTTGTGTTGTCGGTGCAGGCTGGTGACCACTGGATCATTTTAGTTCTGTTTTGTTGGTTGGAAATTTTCTGCAGATATTAACCTTTTCAGATTAATTTGAAACCAGACTAGCAGTTTGATTAATCACAACTAGAGCCCGACCCGCCCCCCTGATATGCGCTGATAATGCTAGATTTATTCACCAGTCAAATAGCATTTCATTTGAGTTTCAGTATTACACTAGCAGTTCTCTTTTTCACCAGCAGAGGGCACTTTATGGAGTACAACATCACTCTCCAGAGTGTCAGGCGGTGACACGCGTACATGCACAGTTAGTTTCCAGTCGAGTGACCATCTTGTCTTCGTTATATATCTTTTCCACAAGTGTGTGATAACTGCATTTGAGGGATCAATGCAATTAATGTGTGTGTATCTATCTCTACAGATCGAAAATAGATCTAAGAAAGATATCGGCCGATATATCAGTATCTGATTTCTTCTCTCGCCGTTATCGATATTGGTATCCACTCCAAACAATCCCATATCGGTCGGGCCCTAATCACAACCTTCATCTTAAGGAATTGTGTGAGGATTCACTTTGAGGAAGACCAACTCCCGTTTTGATGATCATGTCTGAGCGTTCTTCCCATGAACTTTGAGGAAAACGTCCAACACATGAAACATTTCTGAAACACTTCAGATCTCATCAATCCTCCTCAGGAGAGAGGAAGGTTTTATCATATTCTAAGGAGAAATTTCTTACATCGGTGATTCCCAAAGTGGGGCACCGAGGTCATGACAGGCGGGTTACGGCAAGGCCAAATAAAAACAATGCACTGTTCTGCACTGCCAGCAAAGCATGGCAGAGCAGCTACGAAAATAAAGACAACAAAATATGATGAGTCATGTCTCACCTGTACAACAGTGGGTAATGAAGAGAGACACAGTCCTTCCTTTTGAAGCATCCTACCAGGGTGAGATATCATTTTCTGCTGTCGCCTCAATCAGCACAATCGAGTCTAGACCCTGGTGATGATGGTGATACCCCCCTGATGGAGTCTAGACCCTGGTGATGATGGTGATACCCCCCTGATGGAGTCTAGACCCTGGTGATGATGGTGATACCCCCCTGATGGAGTCTAGACCCTGGTGATGATGGTGATACCCCCTTGATGGAGTCTAGACCCTGGTGATGGTGGTGATAGAAGAAAGCAGGAGGAGTTGGATTCTGAGGCTTCATCTAAACTCTGCTGGAATGGAGGAGGATCGCAGCGATCCCCCTGAAATGACAAACTGACTGCGGACAGTCTCCCTGCTTGAACTTGTTCTGAGCTCTATTTCGAGGTCATGAACTGGGTGGTCAACGGGCTGCGTGTAACTCCCTTTCTCCTCAGGACCAACAGCAGACGTAGCTACTGCACATCAAAAATAGAATTTAATTTTATTCCACTGATTGCTTCTTCTTCTTCTTCTTCTTGTTTCTGATAGATTCCCTGATTTGTTTTCAATTTCAAAGAATCCACAGTAATGACTTTGTGCTGCTGCTGTCTGCATCAATCATGGCGGAAAGGAGTAAACAGCGTCGAGTGTTAACAATCGCACCGACGTCACTGCTCTCAGTCGTTCTGAGACAAACAAACGCCATTAGAATCTGATTCTTCAGGTGTTTGATGTTATGAGAGCTGGCAGCTGAAAAATGGAAAATGTTCCTCGGTTTGATTCACTGTAACCCATTTAAAGAACCACCCAGCTGCTCCTTGAAGAGAGGAGGAGGAGGAGGAGTGTGATGCTTGATTAGTCTGAGCCGCCTAATTACCCACGCTGCACTGCAGGCTCATCAGCGCCACAGCCTCGTCGGCCCGTGCCTCATTTGGTTTGGTGTTTCCGCGTCGACTCGTGGAGATCAAGCTGCAGAAAACACAGAGCAGCGTTAAAGACTCATTAAAGGCCCCGAGGATCTTAATGGGAACAATTTACGGACTAAAGTAATGTTAAATTAAATGTTTCTTCTTTTAAAATGATCTTCTAATTAGTTTGAGATGTATGTGATAACGGCACTTTGGTTGTTTTTACACACGAGGAGGCTGAAATGCTCTACACAAATTCTTCTGCTTTACATCATTAGAACTAAACTCTTGTCCAAGTTAGAAAACAAGGGGTTGAAATTATACCCTAAAAACTACTTTTTGAGGACTTACCCGGCAGCAAACCTCTGGTGCAAAATCCTGCAGTTCCTCGAGTGTCCACTAGAGGCTGGCTGCAGAAGCACAGGAAGTCACATACACACCCATTCAAAAAAGCCTGTTTTTACAGCAGACATTAACATGTTTACAGCCTGGTTCAAAAACTTAAAAAGGTCTGATTAGCTCATGTCTCGATCGGCACACACTGTACGGGGGGTGAATGTTTTGATGACTCATCCGTTTTGATTTGATGAAGGATAAGAGTTATTCACAATAAGGCGTGTAGCTGACCTGATTGACAGGCGGAAGTTTAGGTGAGACCCCATTTCCAGCATGGAGACCGCCATCGATGGGACTCCAGCGCCCCCTGCAGGAACAGATGGGTGACATCACTCAAGCCTTGTCCATTAATATTCACGGCCTATGGTCTAATCAGGTATTGATGTCAGGATATGAGGATTGTCAAAGTCAGAAACTCGTTTGGCCCAATTCAATTAACTGTACAGGAAATCCAATTATGGTTGTGTCAGCACTAATCCCAGCCTGGTCATTGGTGTTCCTGATAGCGTTGTTTGCCGTGGAATTATATTGGAGCAGCAGCAGCAGCTCCAATCAAAGCTCCGCCTGCTGTTAAGCTCTTGTTGATGCTGCACATTAAGAAAACCACAGGCGTTAATTCAATCCTGCAAACACAACCTTTGGAGTGTTCTTGATGCTCGGTGAGTGGGAGGACGGGAGCTTTGCAAACACTTGTCAGCTCGGCATGATGGGGTGTTTTATGTTCAGAGGAGCTCCGTCGTGTGTCGAGGTGGATTTCTTTCACCTCCTTTCTGTCACTCAGGTATGAAGATGAAGGCCTGAGTGGTGTTTTCTCAGACCTGAACGTCTTCCTAGATAGAAAAGGACAGCAAGGACACTCAGTGTTGAAGAGAAGATGACTGTTATGTGACAGAAATCTTTTACGGGCGCAGCCCATCATGCAGGTAAAACACAGTCGACTACACATTTCAGTTCTATATATAAAAGGGGCGCCGGAGGCAAGCGGTTATGTTGTGCGCCCCATGTACAGAGCCTACAGTCCTTATCGCAGCACCTGTGGGTTCAGATCCCACATCGGCCCTTTGCTGCATCTCGCCCCCCGCTCTCTCCTCCCAACATTTCCTTTCTCCCTTCATCTGTCCGATCTGAGGAGGCAAAAATGCCCCAATATTTGAAAAACGATGTGTACCACACCAGATTCATACATAATGTTGCTTTAAGTCAAGATATCAGATTTGGCATCAAGATGGAAATAATGTTATTGAAACTTCTCTTAAATGAGGTTAATAAGAAAATGCTGTCTGTCTTATACAAGTTGTTAAAATGCGTCCATGTACGTGTCTCTCTGGATATCAGAACTGCTGGACGAGACCTCAGACTAAAGGCATGCCTGTTTTTCATTATCACGAGTACTTGCTGAGTGTTACACACATGAAAACCCAGCAGCATATTGAGACATGTTTTCCTCACACTCCCTATCATCATCGGCAGCGGGGGAGCTGTGGAGAACAGCGGACACAATTCTCTGCAAAATGAGAGGTTGTTGAAAATGGTCCAAAAACCCCTGACTGCCGGTGAAGCTCCTGGGCCGAGTAGAAATAATGAGAACATCTGCTCCTGTTATTTCCCCCAATTTACAAGTGAATGAGTCGTGGCGGGCGCTCGGCCGGCGCTGCACCCACCTGAGCGCTCCCAGGAAGCCGCTCGGAGCAGAACTGGCCCTCCGAGAGTCTGCCATCACCGCAGCCACAGGAAATTAATGTGAGTCATGTTTCATAAGAGACGCGTTAGTGTGTGTGAAACTGTTCGTGCATGAACACACTGGTCATGTCAGATATAAATTGGCTGCACATTTCCTGCGATTGCGATGACACATTATCACGAGAAGGTGATGACCTGACTTATAAAAGCTTGGATTGCATCACAGTTTATGTAATCAGTAAACAAAGAGGGATGTTAAAGCCACAGTTTGACGTTTAAGGGGGAGTTAAATGCTGGAACTAATCCTCGTATGTCCATCTGCCAAGTACTACTTCTCTGCAGACTTTTGTATTTACATAGAAATATAAAAACACCCACACAAACTCCAGTTTTTAAAGAACATCCAGCATGCCTTAAATCTTCTGACCTGTAATTTTCCACTCACGTCCTGTTCCATTTCCTCTAAAATTCAGGATATATTCTAGCCTAGATATTTTAGAGCATATGTTTACTAAGTTTTAAATATATTCAGTTAAAGAAAGCAAACTTCTGAATATGAATACAGTATCCTAAAAAGAGAGTGAAGTCAAACTCCTGAGTCGATGTTCACACTGATGGTACGTTGCTTCCTTTAGCTTGTTTATGTTTCACTCAGAGGCTCTGTGAAACATGAACAAGCACTCGATCTCAAAAAGCAGTTAAAGGTCATGTTATCCTTCAACCAGTGTAAATAATTCTCAGAGCTCCTCAAAACATGTGTGTGAAGTGTCTTGTTCTAAATCCACTCTGATCCTGTATTTGATCATGTCTATAAACCCCTCTATTTCAGCCCTGCTCAGAACAGGCTGTTTCTGTGTCTGTAGCTTTAAATGTAAATGAGCTGTGTCTGACCACGCCCCTCTCTGGAAGGGCTTGGGTGGCTCGGGCTTTCTCGCTCCATGTCCTATTGTTTACGGTGAGAAGGCAGACTCAGAGGGCAGAACAAACACCTAGCTGTGGGAGTGTCACCCACCTGGGGAGGGGTTACTGCCCTTTGTGATGTCATGAAGGGAAAATCTCCAAACGGCCTGTTTGAGCACACATTTTCTGAAAAGTGGAGCAGGCAAAAGACGGAGAGGATGGACTTTTCTCATCATTGGGGGGTTTGTAGACAGACTAGGGACACATGTTAGTGTTAGAGAAACATGGTGAAGAGGATTTTACATAACATGTGACCTTTACCTGAATAAAAAAATGTTTAAATTACACAGGATGGATACACATACATACAATGATATATGATATTGCATTTAATAAAACCTTGTCTTTATATTCAGCATCTTCTAAACACCTTTACATTGATTGAAACTCTTAAAATGATGCTTGAAGCTGCAGAGAGCACAAATGCTGAAACAAAACACAACAGTGGCGGAAAATAAAAACATTAACGGAAAGCAGAAACACGAGATGCTTCATCAGCTCATCAGAAAAATTAATTATGAGGCATCAAATGAGCAACCACCACTCTGACAGTCTGACAGCATGCCTTCAAGGACTATCTCACAGAATTAGCATTTTGCTCCTTACAAATACATTTTCATATCAAGTACAGCAGCAGAGCAGAGAGAGGCTCTGGGGACGTGTTTCGACACACAGAGGGAGAGGTAACGACACTTCACGAGTCAAGAGTGAAACAGGAAGTGATGTGAACACACTCAGCAGCTGATAAAGTGCTCATAATAGAGAGGATGAGGTACTTTTATATTCTGCTGGACAGTTTTATCATTTCGAGTGTTGGAGCCGACTCCTGTTAGCATTGTTATAATCCTGTTTGGGCTTTTGTGTGTGTACAGGAGGTCTGAGTTTCACAGATTCAAAACTTAAATCATTGTAGATGAGTTAAACGAGGCTAGAGGCATGTTGAAAAATAGGTCCTCAACTTGGAATCGTTCATACCTTTGTGATCCTCTCACCTCATCTCTAGCGCCTCCAGCAGGTAACAGTTGTCTCCGCTGGCTACATCGGAAAAAAACTTTGTGTAGAATCCAAGCGGCAACGTCTGGTGTTGAAAAATGAAGCCAATGCGGATGTGCAAAGTCCTGCAGTTCATCGAGTGTTTACTAGAGGCTGGCTGCAGAAGCAACATACACACAAAATCAAAAATCCTGTTTTTACAGCAGAAATTAACGACAGCCTGTTTAAAAAAAACAATAATGGTCTGATTAGCTTATGTCTCGTTGGCAAACTCTGTATGGGGGGGTGAATTTGTTTATAAGACATCTGTTTTGATTTTATGAAGGATGCGTGTTATCCATAGTTCGGCCTTATTGACACTTGGGGGTAACGGTTTGTCAGGAGGCTTAAAACCCGCCTCAGCTCCAGCCGATGAGCCTCCGGAGCTCTCTGCAGGAACAAATGGGTGACGTCACTCAGTCTTTATCCATTAATATTTAGAGTCTATGGTCGAATCAAAACTCTGAAAGTCGCATATTAAAGTCATTGATTTACAGGTTTTACAGGTTCCTGTAATGGTAAAGAAAGACGTTTATTCACTGGTTGGATTTTCTTTTTACTATCCGATCTTTTTTGGGGGCTTTTGGACTTTTTATTGGAGAGATAGGACAGTGGACAGAGTTGGGAAATTGGGGAGAGAGAGAGTGGGGATTGACATGCAGGGAAAGAGCAAACTAACCGATCAGCCAGTGGCGCCCCTCTAGGGCATCGCTATTAAGGTACCCTAGTGCGAAAATCTGCTGTTCAGCTATTATCCAATCATTCCTCTTAAATATCCTCTTTTGTCTGTTTTGTATTGTTTAAGGGTTTTTCTTCTTCTGTGGTTTTAGAAATAAGGATTTTACTCACGGTTACAGTGGAGGCATGGAGAGCACTAACGGTGGTGGATATGGATTAGAGACTTTTTTTACAGCAGTTAACTTCAGCTCAGCGTCGAACTTTGATTCTCTGCAAACAGATTTATTAACCAGACGATTTAACTGTGGAGTTTCTGCAGGAGGGTAAATATGTCTCTGCTGAACAGTGAGTGTAAAATATAAAATATTAAAAGAGTAAAACTTGACTCATCCACTTAACTCCTGAGTTAGCTGCCTCTCCTAAAAGACGTCTGGATGCTTAAAACAGTCGATATTTTTATCATTTATGGCGTGAATCAATAGTCCTTCTTAACTCTGCAGCTCCGCCTTTCTTGAATGTGTTTTCCAGTTACCCTCTTACTTAGGGAGCAGATTAGGCTACCCTGAGGCAGCAGTGTAATGGGAAGTGTGGTGGGCTGGACAGCGGGTCGATGGCCATTGATCCGCCTCATTATTCCGCTCCATCGAACGCTCACCTTGACCATTAGCGGCTAAATAAAAAACAAATGCTCTCCCTCTCTAATTCTCAGTAATATTTGGGGGCTGGGCTCTACCTTTGGTCTTTATTGTTGTTTAAAAGCTGCAGCGCTTTATCGACTCATTGTTTAGGCTCGGCGTTCCGGCGTGGTGGATGTACTGTATGTGATTACTGGCTGTTTCAGCGTCGGAGGGCCTCGGGGTGGAGCAGGAGGAACTCAGGAGGCGGCGGTCGATGGCGCCCGGCAGCGTGGAGCTCTTATCGAGAGAGAGGGGAGATCTGATTCCAACTCTCAGCTTCCACTTTCAACCACCTCAGGAGGAAGGGAGGATACAGGCTGTTAGTGCTGCAGCTCTCCGCACCCGGGGAGAGATCTTAACTTAGACTAACAGGCCACACACACACACACACACACACGCACACGCACACACACACACACACACACACACACACACACACACACACACACTCCATCTGTCCTTGAGTCACTTTCTTGGAGGATTCAAACTGAGACTTTTCTTCCTCTCTTGCTCTTCGTCAGTGTTCATCATGTTTTGTACTCTTTTGTCATGTTCATTTTCTAGGCGCTCATTCTTTAAAGTATGAATTTATTTGTCTTAATCGTTAGTTTCCTCTGAGGACGGTGCAGATGTTTAAAAAGTAGTTCTGCTGCCTAAAGGCCTTTGCACACTGAGTCTTATACGCTCGTTAAATAAGAAATATGATCTCACGTTGTGTCAATCATATTTAACTCCGAAACCTTCGTCCGTTATTTCTTTCCAAACAGGTTCGATTCACCTCCGATGTTGAAAAATGGAGCCAATGCTGAAGTGTAAAATCCTGCAGTTCGTCGAGTGTCCACTTGAGGCTGGCTGCAGGAGCCCCAGAAGTTACGTACACACCACAGCCAAAAGCCGTTTTTAGAGCAGACATTAACATGTTTACAGTGTGGTACAAAAAATGAAATAGGTCTGATTAGTTATTGTCATCACACTGTACGGGGGTGAATTTGTTTTAAACAGCTCCGTTTTGATTTGATGAAGGATAAGAGTTATTTACAATTAGGCGCATAGCTGATATGATTGACAGGCGGGCGCGATGTAACCGCCTCAGCTCCAGCTCTCAGTCTGTCGTTAGGTTGAGTAACAGTTAGGCTGAGACAGGATTTCCAACATGGCGGCGCATGAGCCCCCAGAGCCCCCTGCAGGAACAGACGGGTGACGTCACATGAATGGGTGTGTATGTGACTTCCTGTGCTTCTGCAGCCAGCCTCTAGTGGACACTCGAGGAACTGCAGGATTTTGCACTTCAGCATCAGCATCATTTTTTAACACCAGATGTTGCCGCTTGTTTAACATGTAACATTTATTTTTCACCACTGCAGCTGCAGTGCAGATGAGGCTTGTATATGCAGAGAATCTGTCAGAATCTTGTGAGTGGTGAAGGTTGTTGAAAAGTCTATCAGCCTTCCTGTTTCTTCAGAGTGACTTTCCTTTATTCGATGCAGTCTGAGGAGGAGAACAGAGTTTCACCTCACTCTATACTTCACACACAGTTTCACTTTCTTTATTCATGCTGCAGAGAGAGCATCGTGTTTACAGCCAGATAACCTTGACGGCTACAATATCTGATATGCTTTCATCATTTCCAAAGCCTTATGTGTGCAGGCAGATAAAAAAAAAACCTTTATTTGGGATGAATCTGAGAAGCACAGAGCTACTTTAAACTCCAGGAAGCTGGATCAACACATTAGGAGATGGTAAAGGAGTTGATAAGCCTGTGGGTGTAATGCTGCTCTGCTGTTATCAGAGAGGAAACACAGAAAGATAACAGACGTGGAAGAAAATTGACTCAACTCATCACATCTCTGCGTTTCATTATGAACTCTTAGAAAGTATTTCCTGACGATGACAGGCTGAAATCCCTCTATGTTTACAGCTGAGACAAACAAACCAATCAGATCATCAGATCTTGATTATGAGAAGTCAGTCAGTGCATTTAAATGTGTTTTTGTTTGGCTTTATGGTTTGGTGCCCCCCGCCCCCCCCTTCTGCCTCTTTGTGTTGTTTTTTGGTATTGCTTAATGCTCTTCGAGTTCCCTTTGAAGTCGTGTTTTTTAAAACTATTAAGAGCTTGTTTGCCTGAGTACACAGGCATAATGTCGCTTCCCTTATCCTTCGAGTCAGACTGAACTGTAAGAGTATAAAACACAGTTAAACTTACTCAAGTAGTCGTTTCAGATCCACTTAATGAAAAGTCAAATGAAGGTCAGACTCTTACTAATCAGCAGTGTGTTTTTACCTTTAACCTCGTCTCCTGCAGGGGCAACACCTCTCTCCCTATTAGCGAAAGCTCCCCCCCCCCCGACATGAGAATCAAAAACTGGAGAAGAAGAAGAGCACAGAGATCCACACGTGTGTACGTTCTCCGGGGTTTGTCGTTGCTCTAATAGATCCTCTGAGGAGGAGAGCGCAGCTCTGTGGGAGCTGGAATCAATGGAGCGGGAAATTAGCTCTTAATTAATAAACATTTGTATTCAGCTGAGCACTGCTGCAGGAGGACACACCTGTGTGCATACTGAATACAGCCTGGCACAGACATACTCGTCACACTGGACCATGTGTAGGTTGAAGCAGCTCAGAGTTCAGATTCAGCTGCAAACTTAAAATTAAATGGGAATAAAAACCTGTAACAGGCTGTAGGATAAAAGCTAAAGTAAAAGCAAAACAATACGTACAACTTTCAACCTGAATCTTTCCTTCGGTTTTGTAAAGTCAGGTGGTTCTCTTTGAGTTGTACTCTTGTGATGACACTCTGTTGAGGGGCACCCAGCGCTCGCAGCGGGGTATGGGGTAGAACACGGGAGGAGCGCTTACACGCCCATAACACATCGATCATCAGCGCAAGTGGATAGGAGACCAAAAAACTGGGAAGCAGCTACTTTTTGGATGCACATTTTCTCTTGAATCCCGCGTGATCTTGTAGTTCTCCTGTGATGTGTGTACAGTCATGGCTGCACTCACGTTCCAGAAACGGATCCAGTGGGGCAGGGCGCCGTACGACGGAGCAAAACCGTAGCGCTGACAGACTACGGCGCGCACAGAGAATGTGGAAATTGGGGGTCACGGTCGGAGAGTAAGGGGTTCACTGGAAAAAGCCTGTGAGCCTCTGAGCGAATCATAACCAAGGAAGTGCCATCACATCCATGTGAACACAGAGCTGAGAACAACAAGTACAGAGGGAGTTTGACTTCACTCCTTTCTCCTCAATATATTTACATAGTGAATATTTGATTATGAGTATTATTCCTTAAAGTAGCACACCTGTATTCACATATCTTTACTTCGTGCAGTAGTTGGACTGTAGGAGATGGAAAATAAAGATTATTGGTTGAACAATGCAAAGATGAAGTAAAAACAACTTAATAATAATCAGAGGGACACAAACGCAAAAGAGGGGAGAAAGTGGAGGAGAGAAAAAGGTGGTTAGTGCCTCGGAAAGTGCCGTTAGATCTCTACCTGGATACTCGGGTAACATGAAGTTATTCGTGAATATAACAGGAGAGATAAGAAGCTCAGTGCACCTTTCCACACACCACAGGAGAGGTTGAGAAAACTCACCAGTTAGAAAGGGAGCCTGGGAAATAAGAGAGACATGTTGGGGAGCATGAGGTGCAGGTAATGGGAGGACTGGATCAGTCCTGCTGATGTGATTTAGACAAAAGACAGAGAGCGAGAGAGAGTGCCAAGAATCAGGATGATGTCTGGTGGAGAGGAGATGAAACAAAGATGTGGGGGTGATGAGTGGGTTCTGAATCACAGAAAGCGCTGCAACTCTGCTTAAAATGCAGTTTAATAGAAAATGGTATACCATATTTTTAGGTTTTACTAGGAGTGTTTAGACAGAAATACCGTAAAATGTAGTATATACAGGTGCATAACGGGCTTTTTGGGGGTCTTCAAGAGGGAAAAAAAAGTTTTTTTCTGTCTTCCTGTGTCAGAATTTCCATTGTGTTCAGGCAGTGTGCAGCTGTGTCGCTCCACCTTCTGTTTTCACCAGGTGGAGTTTGCAAACCTGCTGCTGTAGCTATCAGTACGAGTCGTCGTCTTTCAACCGGAAGGTCGAGGGTTCGATCCCCAGCTCCTGCAGTATCATGTCCGATGTGTCCTTGGGCAAAACACTTAACACACCCCGAACTGCTCCCCCTGCTTTGTCGGCCATCAACTTCCCAACAAGAACAACCAAAGTCAAACCAGAACAGTAAAATCCAGTCAGAGGACACAGTCACCACCACACATGTATGGAGGCCCAGAAGGGATGACTGAGCAGCTTTACTTTGCTGTCAGTCTTTATTTTATTTTTTAGGAAAAAGCTCCTGACTCTGTCTTCAAGTCTTCTCATAGTGTAAGTTAAACATTTGTGTATTTCCAGAAATGTGAAGCCGCTCCTTGAAATCGACCTTTAAGACATGAATCAGTGTGTTTTCTGCGTCGTCTTTGGTTTCAAATTTCAAAATATGTTTTCACTTTTTTTTTCTTGTGACTGGAATGTTTTTCCTGTTTGTACTTTTTAACCAGCACTCAGTTTGCAGAGTGCAGAGGCTCGATGTCATTACCAAGCATGAGACTCATTAACCTTGTCGAACAGACGATGATGTTCAGTATGTGCTGAAAGCTGCAGTTCATGTAACGTTCAAGGACATCCGTATGTTTTCTCCAGTTTGTCTGCTTTTCTTTTACTCACCCAAACCTTCATGTCTCTGTGACGTTAACATCTGCGCTTTCAGGAGGGACGTTTCAGTGTTCCTCAAAGTTAATGTACACTTTCCATAAACACACGTCCAGATCAGAGCGACAGGAACCGAGGCTGGGAGATAAAATGGTACACGACGGTCGTAACTGCCACAATTTGTCATCCACACAGATTTTTGGAAAATGGGATTGAATTCACGCAGCGCAGAGATGCTACGCTGTCTGTGTCGATTTTACAGCCATTAGAATTCAGAGATGACGGCTGGTGATTGTTTGTTTGTTTGTTCACTGAGATGATGTCGATCCGATGCGAGGGTTTTTTCCACAGATAAAATACTTTTTTTGACAGGTTTCTGTTTTGTCTGAGTGTGATGATAACACGGATAAACTGGAAAAAAACAGTCAGTATGAATCATGTGGCTCCTTTTTCATACAAACTGTGACACAGACGAGGACGAGGAACGAGGGGAGAGAAGGTGTGCCACTCTGTCCAGCTTCTCACTGAGGTTGGTGAAGGAATCGCCTCAGTGCGGAGTCAGGTGTGTTAGTGTCTGATTTGCCTTGATTAAGATCAGGTGTGGGGAGCTTATATAAACTCTTTGACACAAGTGCTCTGTGCTGACTCATTTTCTCACCTTCAGAGGTAGTGAGAGCTTCTCTCTGTGTTTTCGCTCGCTATCTGTGTGAGCAAAAACACAATAAAATCATTCCTGGAGTGATAGTTTTCCATTACTAGTCTCTCAGTGAACAACTTCAAGAGCAGGTGTTGCAACAAATGTTTCACGACATATGTTTGTCTATACAATTTCTTTCCCCCCCCTCTCATCTATCACTTGTGATTAATGTAGTTATCCTTCTGGGATCCGCCCCTGTGCCCCACTTCCCCCTTCCCCGACAGTGTTCGTGTCTCTGCAGGTAAAATGTCGGTGGCAGGATTATTTCCTTCGTTACATCAGCCCGTCTCTAATGAACACGCAACAGAAGCTGTAAAGGGACTTTAATGAAATCAGAAGTCTAAAATAGGTTATTACAAACCAGGTTTAATGTGCAGCTCGTTATGTCCTCATTACAACCCGTGAAGCCTCATACACATCCAGGACTAACGCCACGCACATCAGGGAATATTACAAGAAATACAAGCTTGAGTTTCTTTAACGACATGAACATAAGCTTTTAATGACGATTGTTTTAACGTGAAGAAATCAAATGTTCCATGTCATCAGCCATTATTGGACTATATTATTGTTTGTTCTAGGTGTCTGATGATAGCAGAGCGGTTCCCTACAGAGACTAAACACCTTTTTGGTGGCTGTGACTTTTATTCTGCAAACCGGAGGCAGTCTGCAGGACTTCACAGATTGCATCACCACACACATACTTGTGTGTTAGCACTCCTCAGATACGCTCTCACGTCAAGCTACACATAGACAATGAATGGGTTCGACAGCAGCCAGTGCATCTGCTGGCTCCTTCATAATGCTCCTAGAAACAGCGTCCCTGAGTAGGCGGGGCCAAGTCTTTTCACCAATGTGGTGGCAGAGCTAACTACTAAAGTCCACCAGATGCATGTTTTGGTTGGTCTGCACTCCACCACTGCAGTGGAGCTGATAGGTTTATACTTTATTCAATGTGTGAGCTCCCACTGACACTGTGCTGTGTCTCAGCTCCGTCTCACCTCCAGCAGTCCGGAGCCCTCTGCAGCAGAAAGGAAGACTTAAATATTGCTGGATGCCGGAGCACGACGCATCAATTTACCACCCCGTACAGGGCAGGAACGTTTGGGGCATCAGTAGCTCTATCTCTGGGGACTTTGGTTGAGAACTGGAGGGTTGCCGGTCCAAGTCCTGGTGCAGAACAAGTCTGGAAGGTGGTCTGGTAGCTGGACAGGTGCCACTGCTAAGTTGCCCTAACAAGGTTTATCAAATTAAACATCACTTCCTTTAGACCGAGCACACACTGCGCCAAATCAGGCCATTTCTGACCCTATTGTTGAGATGCATGACTAATTTGGAAGTTGGGCAGAATTCAGCTCAGTGGTGTGTTTTTTATCCCTTCAGTGACGTCACCCATTGTTAACTGAAGGGGACCTTAGAAGCCCATCTATGAGGGTCACCATATTGGAAATGCTGTCTCAGTTTCTAAGTTTTCTGCAAAAACAAACAGCAACCTATTTAACTAACTTTAAAAGTGTTTGTCAGAAAGCTAATTGATGTTGCGCTGCACGTTTAGTTCTAAGCAGTAGTAGCTGTTTGTTTATTTACAGCACAAGTTGTCCCAGGTGGTCATGATTTTTAAATATTTTAGAGCAGCAAGTAAAGGATTTTATTTCTTCGATCCCCCTGGCTCATTCTGTCCCCCCCCTTATTTCGACTTCATGGCTGCAGCTTTGTTGGAACGGTCTGCAAATAGTTCTATTAACCAGCTGTGGACAAGCATTGGCAAACTCTTCTTCTCTGTTTGTAGCTTTGTCCAAACAACAGTTAACATTTAGCAGCTGCCTGTTTTGTCCGTCATCGTGCTGGCTGGAGACAGTCTCCATTACATGCTGATTGACCAGCATTAAAACACACAGGACGCACAACAACCCAAACAGATTCACAAACGCCTGTCTGATCACTGCGGAGACGTAACGACCAAACAATCCTTCCGCCTCCTGAATGAGACAATTAACACAAACATCTCACATGTGCCTCCTCTTCTTTTACCACTTTAACCCCTTCATCTGGCCCTCCGGCTCTAATTACAGAGACACGCGGGAGGACGTCCCCGACGACAGGCTGAAGGGAGCGAGAAGAAGGAAGGAAAGGCGTTGAGTCACAGGGGAGGTGTGTTTGTTAATGAGATGGATCGGACTTGGCAGGCAGCAGAGCCTGGCAGCAAACAGTGGACAGAGAGAGACGCACGTCCAAATCTGTGAGCTCCACTCACACTTAACCAAACAAATGTGGAGCAACAGCAATGGACTCAGAGGCTATTTACAGTCCGTAAATAGCCTCTGAGTCCATTGTAGAGCCTGGGGATTATTTGCATTTTCATACTGTCAGTTTGATAAAGCCTCAGTGAAGCACAAGTGGAGAAGGACTGATTTCACGGTGGAACACAGTGAGCAGATTGTAGCTTTAGTTGCAGAGAGATTTCTTCGAGGCAGAGCCGCTCTGGAGGCTGAAATAATCTCTGTGAAAAATCAGGCAGAAAACTGGAGCTTCTGTGATCTCTGCAAATAATCTCTGTGGGTCTTTCTAACATCAGGCCACACCCCTCACTGTGATGTCACAACTGGGGTTTCGCTTTAGCAACTTTAGAAAGACCTATCGGATTATCACTGGCCAAAAGGTCAAACTGCTTGATGGTTTGAAATCACGAATATCTGGGAAACAAATATCTTAGTAATTCTTCAAACGTATCAATCGCAAAAGTTTCTCTTTTAAACCAAAGCCTCAGTTCTTTGGACCCCAAAGTTTTCCCCTGAAATTCTCAGATTGTAGCATAAGTAGTAAATGAGAACTCTATTAAAAAAAACTCCCCTTGTGTGTTGATGGAGCAAAATCTCGCAACTCTCTACTGAGGGCCTGATTCACAAAAGGATTTTTGGCTTTTACATCCACTAAACCTGTGCAGATGAGTCAAAAGACACTTCTTATTGACAAAACGCATGCAAAGGGTTAAGTGCACCCCTAACTGTGCTGCAGAGCAAACAGCGTCTGTTTGCGCTGGTGCTGTTTGCACGTATTGAACTAATCCATTATGCAATCATTTGGCAAAAAGTGTCGATTTCAAAAACTGTTGCTGACAGCCACATGCAGTAATAACCATCTGCTGAGAGTTGGTGGTAACTGCACTGCAACTATCATGAAAACAATTCTGCCTCTGTATGACTTAAAACAATTTAATTTAATTGAGTCTGGGGCTGTCATTTGCTTGACACCTAGACGTTATGCATGACGAGAATGCGTAACGTTGTCCATTAGCATCGTTGGGTGGAGCAAACGATGCTCAATTTTTGTCACTATTAGCAGTCGCCATCCTTTCTTTGTGAACCAGGCTCTGGGTCTCTCCATCCCCAAGGAGAAATATCCAGGAGAAATCCGATTAAGTCATTTAGAAACTTAAACATGTAAATAAAAAGAAGCCAGGTGTGAAAATAACAGAATTCCTTTTCAAGTATAGATGTCTACTTGCCACCATCGTCTGTAATAAACCCTGGATGAGCACAGACTCTCCTGCAGCAGTTACTTTCAGAAAAGCATTTTCCTCAGAAACACTCGGGCTGAAGAGAGGAGCAGAGCCACGCTGAGAACAGCAGGAGCAGAACACTGAGCTGCAGGACACACACCCTCAGGCTGTCGTACGCCTCAAATGGATCACATTTAGCAGCTTTCACCCCTCCACACTTCACCCTCTGTTCTCCATTTTCTCATCTCACCCGCCTCCGCACACACACACAGCGTACACTTCTGTCCATCATATTATCTGCTCAGCGAGGCCACATCTCCTGTCTGTCAGCCTCCTGTGTCAGAGCTCTTCGAGGGTTCATCACTTTATCAGCCCACTCAGGAGGCGAACGGAGGGCCTGATAAAATCACATCATGGTGTCTGTCCAATGACACGCCTGTAACTGCTCCGGGCCAAAGCCAATTGCTACTCTTCACGGCTATTTTCACCCAGGTCCTCTTACACTGCTGCTGCGTCCAATCACTTCACTCCCAGGAGACTTCAGCGTCTTTTCATATTTTCACACACTCAAATAATCTCTTATCTTCCATTGATTTCCTCTGTGTCTTGTACGAATACGTTTCACAATACCCTGACCGACACCAGACTAAAATGACAAAGTGCTGTAGACAGTAGACTGTGGCTCAGTTACATCTATGAGACTTTGAAATTTCACAGACTGCAGCGCTGCAAAAACTCAAATCTTAGCAAATATATATCTCGTTAAAAACACGACCTGAATCGCTTGTTATGAGTTCAAATATCTGCCAATGCAGAACTCAAATGTGACTAATTTGAAGGTATTACACTTAATGTCAAATTTTTACACTAAAATATCTAAATTAATAAACCTATGTTTCATATTTTTTGGTTATGTACTTACTTTACCTCAACGTTTTCCAACAGATATCAAAGCCAGAGAAATCCATAATTGTATTAATTAATAACCCCTAAGATCTGGACCCCCTTGTTATGGCATTTTGTTTTTACTCACGTCTATTTCTAAGTCCTCACTGATTTTGCCCCCCTGCTGCCTACAGTCCCTTTCTGGTGACTTTTTAGGACTCTGCTGAGGGGCTGCGGACTCCGAGGGGCCCTCAGGCCCTGTGGTGTTACAGTTAGACTCAGAGCGGGCAGTTATGTCATATCGTTGCCCTTGTTCCTCATAGTACCAATCAGAGTGTCGTGCCCGGGATGCACGGTTTTCTGGGCCGGGGTCCCCTGTTTGTCCGGCCTCAAATAATATATGCAGGAAGGATTTCTCCTTTGTATTCCTCGCGTTCCTGTCCACACTTCCTTGGCGCTGAGGTGGAGGTGGGAGCAGGCCGTGCATGAATGAGGGCGGCGGTGGTTGTGGGGACGACACAGTCCGATGGTGGTGGCTGGGCGTCAGGGACGTCGGGTGGTAGTAGTGCCAGATCACCTCGCTGAAGGTTGGAGGAGCTTCTGCTGCTGGGTCAAGGCCTCCTGGGCAACAGTTTATTGTTGCCATGGAAACACAGGATGATACATCAAAGACTGCTACATGAAGAGATTTAAGCTGCTTGCATGAAAATATTACTTTTTAAGAGTGCCATTCAAGCTGATTTTTTCTGGTTGTCCTGGGTGCAGTCAATTCTTTCTGAAAATCTGCTTGAATATAATTAGAACCAGAAAACAAACAAGATACTGGCTGGCAGTCTGAAAGAGGCCCATCATCCATCCACCCCTCCCCTCATCCTTCAATCCATTCATCCATCCTTCCAATTCGCTCTTAAAGGACGGATCTTGTTGGCAACATGCGAGCCAGTGATTCCAGATGTCCCTCTCTGCAGCAGTGTTTTCATCTCCTCCTGAGGTATATTGAGACACCTACCAGACCAGCTAAGACATTCAGCCCCTGCTGCACATTTTGGGTCTATCCTGGGGTCTCTTGCTCGTGTTTCATGCTTGGAAAACCTCCAAAGAAAGGCACCTGGGAAGCATGCTGGCTCGACTCCCAGCTCCCTCCTGATGCCAGAGATTTTTTCCCTGTATCTCTAAGGCTGAGCCCAGACACCCTGCAGAGAAAAACCTCTTCTTGGCCACTTGTATCAGCGCTCTGATTCTTGCAGTCATTACCTGAAGCTCATGCCCAAAGGTGAGGGTTGGGATTTAGATTAAATGCTTTATGGAAAGATCTGACTTAAGGCTCAGCTCCCTCATGACACAACGGTCTGGTACATCGCCTGAATACTGCTGATGCTGCACCAATCTGTCCATCAACCTCAGGATCCAGTTTAGCACTGCGTTCTTTGGAAACACGTGGCATGCTGCTCAGCTAATCCAGGGAGCATCCTTTGAACAGAGCTTTCAACGTTAAGCTACACTGTTTGTCCATTTTGCAACAGAATGGTTGCATATATGACGAGTGAGTTCCTGACTGACCTGAGATTCAGCAGATGAACGGCCCCTCCTCCGGGTTGTTATACTACCATGAAATGACTGTGTTTATGTGGCTGATGTAAACGCTGCACGGAAAAGGAAGTCTTACCTGGAAGCTGTTTACAGAGAAATTCCCATTCGTTCCCAGAAGCATACTCCGTGTATTAGACAATGACAGGTGATGAATGGTTCTGAGAGTGCTCTCTTTGTGAAAAGGACTCCTCTGCATCAGGCACTAACTCACTCCCCACCAGGAGAGAGAGCACTTCACTGATTTCCAGCAGAAAAGTTAGATTTCAGACTTTGATGAGCTCCTTAAAATCACAGGAGTTTATTACTGATTTAGGTTTCAGCTATTTTTTGGGGGGCCTTTTTGCTTTTATTGGATAGGACAGCTGAAGACAGACAGAAAATGTGGGGAGAAGAGAGAGGTGGATGACAAAGGGCAGAGGTTGAATTAGAAGCCATGGCTGCTGCGGCCTCCAAACATGGGGAACTTAACATATTGTTAAAGATTTAAAGACAACAGGTTAAACTCAAGAGTATCACTCCAAAGTGGTTTGACTCCGACTGTGTCAGCGCTCCTCCTGCTGCCTTGTCTCTCTCCCCATTTAGGCTGTCATCAGCTAAAGAGGGGCGGAGCCAGTTGATTTGATTTCATGCACCTGGGCAGGCTGGGGCATGCTGCATTCGTGCACTCCTCGGACCACACACACTGACCGTTGCAATCACCACAGATTTACAGACTGCATATTCTTTTATTCTGATGTTTTGCCTTAGTTTTTAATCCATTATGGTTTAAATTACTTTAAAACAGTGTTGTCTCCCTCTTTGTCCAGCTCTCTGAGCCTGGGTTGTGACGCACGTTTTCTATGTAATTAGTTTCTGATTGATCGTCTAGATTTAAAGCTGCTGTTGAGGACCTGAACAACAGGAGAAACCAACGTTTTCTGCTTATGAGAAACATTTCTCTCGCCAGGATTTGTCATTGACTCTTATATGAAAGTCATTTAGAATAATGTCGACTCTTTACTTCCCGAGCATTAGCTTTGATTAGATGTTCAATGAAGTCTATTTTCTCTGCAACATTCAGCCTAATAAAAAATTAACTGTGTTCAAAAGGAACATAATTATGTTTTGGTTTATTACAAAATGATTTTCACAATCAACATCAATAAATGCTGCAGTGTGAAGTAATGACTACAAGCAGGACAAAGTAGACTAAAGGAATGAAAACCCTGCAGGTGTTCATTGAACAGGTTACAGGCTAGAGACAGGAAACACCTATGACTGTGTTTTCTTTATTAGAATAAGTACACTGTGTGTTTTTATAAATATTAGAGCACTGAACACTCTCATCAATGGTTCATTTCAGTCTCTTAATGAATCCTAAACGATGAGCTCTCATGTCTTGTAGGTTCCTCTGGATTGTTGGTGGGGACGGCCTGCTGCTAGTGACCCCCTTTAGACACTTACACAGAAGGGGGTTCTGTGTCAGTAGGTTAGAAGCCCAGGAGAGGAGGCCTTGTCCCGGCAGCAGAAGCCAGGCTCTCGAGTAGATGGAGCTCCCCCAACTTTTAGCGAGGTGATCGGGCTCTACTACCACCCAACGTCCCTGACACCAAGCCACCACCATCGGACTGTGTCGTCCTCATTCATGCACAGCCTGCTCCGACCTCAACCTCAGCATCAAGGAAGTGTGGACAACAGAAACACGAGGAATACAAAGGAGAAATCCTTCCTGCATATTATCCTATCTCCCCCTATCCCATTTTTCTTAACAGTGATTGAGGTCTTTAACCCGCTCTTTGTTAAGCGTCTTGAGATAACACTTGTTATGAATTGGCGCTATACAAATAATGATTGATAAAGGTGAGGGTCAAAAGGTGTGGTATGATCAAAAAAAGAGCAAAATGTTTTATCGCATCCAGAGACGATGCAAATATTTGATGATTTAGAGTTTTGAGTGATTCTTCTTGCTAAAAGATCATACACATCACAATTTAGACTTTTTACAAACCTGTATCATTATTTGTTTTTTCTTGCATCTTATTGGCCAGGTTATTGCTATTCAACCACAGGAGTGTTGTATTTCTGGTCCTTACCACTGTAGTATTACGTACAGTATGAGGCAGATGGACGGGCGCTTCATCGCTGAATCAGAACGTGGAAATCCTCGGCAGAATGAGTTTGAAAGTAAAAAGCTACAAACAGTTGAAAGGTCACATATTCTGCAAAATCCACTTCACCATGTTTCTCTAACTCTAACATGTGTCTCTAGTCCGTCTACAAACCCCCCAATGATGAGAAAAGTCCATCCTCTCCGTCTTCTGCCTGCTCCACTTTTCAGAAAATGTGTGCTCAAACAGGCCATTTTGAGATTTTCCCTTCATGACATCACAAAGGGCAGCCTCCCCCAGGTGGGTGACACTCCCAAAGCTAGGTGTTTGTTCTGCCCTCTGAGTCTGCCTTCTCACCGTAAACAATAGGGCATGGAGCGAGAAAGCCCGAGCCACCCAAGCCCTTCCAGAGAGGGGCGTGGTCAGACACAGCTCATTTACATTTAAAGCTACAGACACAGAAACAGCCTGTTCTGAGCAGGGCTGAAATAGAGGGGTTTATAGACATGATCAAATACAGGATCAGAGTGGATTTACAACAAGACACTTCACACACATGTTTAGAGGAGCTCTGAGACTTATTTACACTGAAGAGGAGGAGAATATGTGACCTTTTAGATTATGCATTCGTCAGGGTTAGTGTGCAGGGAGCAGAAGGTCTTACAAAGGAGGAAAACTGCTTCAAGAAAAGAAAACGTTGAAAGCTTGGATCATAAAGAAGTTTCAGTCTGTGGAGAGCAGGCAAGAAATAAAAATCAACAAGACAAAAAGTCTGAAAGTCTAAAAGTGGAGTGTTAAGGACACACACACAAAAACCCACACAGATTTTTTGAACTAGAAACAGAGCAAGTCCAACAGCTGTCAGAGAAGTTGAACGTCCTGCCTGTCAGCTGTGAAACACTCATGTTTGATTTGATATTAATCCTAAACATCGACACAAACTCCATCTAACATGTAGTCATCTCAAACAAACAGTGTGTGTGTGTGATCCTCCAGCTGGTGATGAGCTCTGCAGTGTGTGTCGGGGGGGGGTAATCTGTTTAATCTGCCTGTTTTCTGCTGAAACATGCGCTCCTCTTTTACTGCAGGTTATAACAGATACTCCTGTGCACTACTGCCATCTACTGGAGACACATGCATGTGCAGAAAGACCATCTCATCCTCCCTTCTCTGTTCCTGGTATTCAGCTTCTTTCAGGCTTCTCTTCAACGTTTCCTTCACTTCACTTTTCATGCCCCCCCTTCTCCTCTTTTGCAGTGACGATTTCAGAAGCCAAAAAAACAAACAAACAACGATACAGTTATTTATTTTAATTCTGACACATTTCTGATACAGAAGCTCTGCTTTGTATCAAACATGTTAAACAAAGAAATCAACAGACCCCAGCCTGACACACTGATACAGGTGCATGCTGGGATATTACATTCTTTTACTATGACATATTTCAGTATCATAATAACTTTGACCAGTCAAAGGAAATTGTGTTTTTTTTACATCTCACAGCAGACATGTAACCCTCCTCCTGGTTTCAATATTAAATAAAAATGTTTTTCTGCATTTGATTAGTGTGAATGTCACTTAACGAAACACTCTGAACATGCAGACAGTTTGTTGTTTGTCCCATTTAATGTGTCGACAGTACTGAGAGCATACAGGGGTGTCTGATCGTTGAGTTTAAAGGTTTATTCAGGTCATTTAAACCATCACAGGGATCCGTTTATCTCAACATATTTTGAGTCCTGAACGACTAACGAGTACAACATGTTTAAAAGTCACTTCATTAGATTGTGTCTGCCAGCTGCTACGATACAGGCTGCGATGGCTTCTACGTGTTTCTTAAAGTGGCTGTTGGACACAAATGAAAAGACTGTTTTACAAATCTATGTGCACGGCTTATAATACGTGCTCAAGGATTTCGTAAACTGTGCACAGAGTTCTGCAAACTGCAGACACGGTTTTGTAAACTGCGAGGATTTGAAAGTATGAATCCATGCACAAAGTTTACAAGAATGTTCCCAAACTTTGCAAATCCATGTGCATAATTTACACATTTCTATGCAAGGATCATAAGCCCTGCACACAGATTTGTGAACCGTGGAAAAATCATTTACTAACAGCTTTTATCTTTTTCTTAACCCATTTAGACCTAAGGACGCCTAAAAAAACGCCCTCTAAAACCTAAGTAACGTTTGAAATCAACCTCCCAGAACCTGAGGGTTTTCAGAAAATCTGCACAGAATTTCAAAGTTCACTAAAATCTTTGTCTCTGTATCAGATAGAGACCTTAAAAATAAAACATTTGAAAGCTTAAACCTATTGGCTTTAACTGTAAATTAAAATGTCCTTTGCACTCATGTTCACGGCCTTATGCGACGTAGACGTCTCATCAGGTCTTAAAGGTAGAAGCACGTCTGAGTCTCATCAGGTTTAAATGGGTTAACTGAGCTTTCAGCAGCTCAGGAGTTTATAAAACATCTGTTAGCTGATTAATAGAAATGATCTCATCTCTGCCAAAGGTCTCTGTAGGGATTCTTTCTGTAATGTTGTTAGACTCTTAGAATAACAATGTGAGCCTGTCAATGGCAGTAAAAACTATTTAAGAAGACCAACAATGATCGTTCCATCTGTCCCAGAGGATACCGTCACAGCCATCAGATTCTGGTTCAAGCTGCCAGGCAAAATAATTAACAGCTGCTAAAACTTTTTTTGTAGCTTTTGGACGGTACTGCAGAGTCGATGCTCCTGCAGGTCGCCATGTGGTGGACACTGAAGCTTCAGTGTTTAGCCAGCTCTGCATCGGTCTGTAAACCTTTCTGCGTTCTAACCTCTCTCCATTTCATGTTGGGGGGTTCATGTTTTCCTGTGAGGTTGTTAAAAAAAACACAATTTTCCTTTTGATGTCTTACCCTGTGTGGAAACATACAATGTGGCATAGTTGATAAAAATCAAGAGCCTGCTAACAAAATGTTACCTAGCACCACACACAACTTAGAAACACAAACGCTCTCTCTGTTATTCAGCTACATCTAAAGGAGAGCGGTGCATATCAAACCAGATATTATACATTATGATGCATATTAATCAACAGTTAAAAAGTTTGATGCTCAGTGGCCATCCATACCAGTATCTTCCTGCGGCCTGTACAGACATATAATTAAAATACTTAAAGAACAAGAGCTAAACCAATAAGCTGCATGAAGGGAGAAGACGGTGTCGTCAGCGTATGGGATTATGTGAGAGAGTGGGGAGTAAGTACACGAGAACAGAAACAGCCCAAATGAAACCTTATAAAACAGAATCTGCAGTGACATGCCATCATCTTCAAACTACACACAGTGAACAACAATAAAAATACAGGAACGTTATTGCTAGGCATTCACATTTTGGCTGAAGTTACTCGTACATCTGCCAGAAATACATTTTTTATTGGGCTTTGGACCTCGAGACTTACGTTGTGTTCTGGGCAAGCAGGTGGCAACATTTAAACAGAAATGACATCATGTTATTGACAGTGTGATGTAATATTCAATGACTGCTGAAGTACTTTCCTTGATGACTCAGTATCTGTTCTGACGAATGTTAACGTGGCTGAAGCTCCTTCTGCTCGGACGCTTAGTTCGTGGTCACCATCCAAACCAAAAGTACAACTTTATATGTCGACAGTGTCAACAGCTTATTGCAACTCATATTAACCCTCGCCTTTATTTGCCCTGATGATAGTATGCCCTGATAAAAGGTGGTTGTCATGTGAAGTAGTGCAAAGAAGGTCAAAGTCGGTTTGGTGTCGTGGTCAACGGACGGCTCAAACAAACACGAGACTCCACCCAAGAACTCAGGTCACGCTGTGCATGGTCATAAAACTGAAATCTGACTTCCTTTGGTGCCTTTAGATACCATCACTTAAGTTCCACAAAGTGAGTAAAGTAACCATTTAACTAATGTGAGAAGGGTACACATGTTATCCTCTCAACAACCTTTTTAACTCAGCTTAACGAGACCTTTTTATGCCTAAACCTCAACAAACTGCGAACGTTTCATGACCTTATTCAGGATCTATCATCCTCACTTTCACCATTAAGTATGTCAGTCTGGGACACCTGTTGAGTAGCGTTGTGAGATGTGCAGCTCAAAAACCTCCTTATTTATCTGACACTGGCGTCAGTAAAATCCCTCTTTTCAGCCTCTGTCTGAAACGCTTCATTTCAGCTGCTGACTCCCCCCATGCACACTTTCCTCTGATTGGTCAGCTCTGTTTGCAGTCGCAGGAAAGTTTGAGTTAGCTTCCAGATGGACGTGTCCTTAAAAGAGCTGACGGGGTGGGCGTGTCTTACAACTTTGCTCTGATACGTCAGCTGGCCAAGTCGCGTTCAGAGCAGCAGGAAACCACATCAGGGGATTACGCCAACAACTGTGTATGTGTTTACAAAAACTTTGCCAAGGTTTAGTTTGGACATCCAACATCGTCATATTTAGACATGGATCAGTAGAATAGATCTCCTTTAAAGCTCAAGTAGAGAAAACTACCAGCAGCTTGTTGAACCCGGCCTCTGACAAGGCAAATAGCCAACCACTGTTTAAGATTTTTTGGGATCCACCTTGGGGTGGCCAATGAGCTTCCAAGGGGGGCCCATATGCAACCCCTGGCCACTCCTCGGGACACGCCCCTGCTACTTCTCTTCTATGCTACTACTTCTACTTAATCTTTTTTATAATTAAACAAAGTAAAAGAAAAAGTCAAGTCTCTTAGCAGTCTGTCGTCCAAACTTCAGACAATGTTAAAAATGTGTGAACACACAAACCACCAGGTCGGCAGTAAAGAGGCTGTAGTGCAATTCAGTTTTATTTTTACCACTTCATCATAGTTGACTCTGCTGCATAGATTCTATATTGCTCTTATCGTTACCCTGTCATTGTTATATTGCTTGCATTTAGCTGGTTGAAACCTCTTATGTCTTATGGCCTCAATGATATGAGCTTTGAGAAATTCATCAGAAGAATAAAAGGCTCACTCTCTCTTAGCTTCTTCTTATTTCAGGTGCTACATATAATCAGCTGCAGGAATGAGTCTAAAAAAAGCTCTACTGACTCTGAGTATTTTTAGTTGGATAAACGTGTTTGATAGATTCATCTGTAAAGTGTTCAAACCTGATAAGCTGACAAAGAGAAAAAAAGGAACCTGCACTTTCCTGCCAGGGCCACCAGGTGGT
Source organism: Tautogolabrus adspersus (assembly GCA_020745685.1). Lineage (NCBI taxonomy): Eukaryota > Metazoa > Chordata > Actinopteri > Labriformes > Labridae > Tautogolabrus > Tautogolabrus adspersus. Next base: position 34,147,812 of record CM036535.1, on the reverse strand, counting down.
GCTACAGGCTAACTGTATGCTGAATGGAGGATGACATAAAAAAGCAAAGCATCTGGTAAGAGTAGGAAGAAGAAGTTGCTCGCTTCACATGAAAGAAGCAGTCCAATTATAGAGTAATGTCGATAAACTGCAGCGTGTGGGGTTGTGTATCTAAACACTAACTGATGGGAGATGTTTTCGGGCTTGTATTTGCTCCACTTGTGCAGATTAACTTCCTGTGGTTTGTCTTTGACTTTTTCCTTCATTTTAGAAGTCAACCAAACAGAAAGAAAAGTGAAGAAATGCAATCAACGAGTCGTTAAAGAACAATCATGGTGTCCATGTTCTGCTTATTGATAATCATTCAGATTGCACGGTGGTGCAGTGGTTAGCGCCGTTGACTCACAGCAAAAGGGTTCCTGGTTCAAATCCTCTCTGTGTGGAGTTTGCATGTTCGCCCCGTGCATGCGTGGGTTCTCTCCGGGTACTCCGGCTTCCTCCCACAGTCCAAAGACATGCTGGTTAGGTTAACTGGTGACTCTAAATTGCCCGTAGGTGTGAATGTGAGTGTGACTGGTTGTCTGTCTCTATATGTCAGCTCTGTGATTGACTGGCGTACAGTCCAGGGTGTAACCCCGCCTCTCGCCCAATGACAGCTGGGATCAGCTCCAGCCCAACGTGACCCCAAACGGGAAAAGTGGTATAGCTAATGGATGGGTATTAATCAATTGAATCTGCCTGAGAAGAGAATATGACATGTGGTGTTCGGATACATGGATCTGGATTATAAGAACCTGAGTGATGAATTCTGCAGACATCAGGGGGAGTAAACGATGAGACTAATGAACCCAGCTGCTCATGAAACACGTTGGTTCCTTTAGAAATGTGATGTTTAAGTGCCACAGTCCAGTCTCATGCGCCCCGGATGAATAAAATAAATCTTACAAACGAATCAGAACTAGAAGAGTAAAAAGAGATGACTTTCCTGACTTGATTTCACAGAGGGATGTTGTCCTAAAAAAGAAAGAACCGATGACAGAACAGTCGACTGTATATAAGAAATGAACATAGCCCTCCTGCAACATTTGAGGCCTCAGTTTTAGCATTCTGGTCGTCACCATCTTGTTTTCCACCTGGTTAGCAAAGTGCATCAAAAACATTCAAGGAAACTTTCATTACAGTTATGATGCTAACTTTAGCCAGCCAATAACAAGCCTTTAAAAAATGAAAAAGATAAAATAATAAAATTGTTTTTGGGAGGCTTTTGTTGGGACTTCTCTATCGCAGGTAAAGACGTCTTGAATCGTACCATGATCTGTCCAATCCAAATTTACAAAAACAACTTCACGCCGTATTGAAGAAGTCTTGAGACGAGGAATTGAAAAAAAAGTTTATGGATGTAATTAGTCAAACAAAAAGAAGGCTGGATTTCTTACTCACTGATTCGTTATTTGGTCGCACCAGTCGAGTCGAGTCGTCCTCCAGGAAGAAGGCCCGGATAAGAACAGGGCTTGACATCAACTTTTTTTCTCACCAGACACTGTGGCCAGTGTTATTTTCAAAGTTACGAGCCGCTCAGCTTTTTTACATGCCACAATTTTGCTGCTGGGTAATTACGTTTTATATAATTAAAATTGAATATGGTGTGCTAAAATTTACTCAAACTAGATTAACGACCCTTTTCAATGTACATGAACACACCCAAACCTCAACCTGACTCCCACTTTTGGTTCAAGAGTCTTTCCTTGTTCTTAATTGTCTCCTCTTACTTTTCAGTTTTAGTGTCAGGTCTGCTCTTCAGGGTTTTGTGACACGCCACATAGCTCCTCCTATTCACATCTCCACCATGTTCTCCACAGGAACGACAGTGCTGTCGGTTACTAACGTGCAAGCGTGACGTAACAGGCTTCACGAATGGACAGATAATCAAACACTGTGTGCAGCTAGTGCTCATGGGAGTTGTAGTGTCGTAGTGTCACATTGCAATTAGCCAAGTGACCAGTGGGAGTGACTGTGACACGCCACTGCAGTAATCCGCCTGCATTCGGCGTGTTTGCAGATGTTGATGTCAAGCCGTGTTTGAGAAGCTTCTGCATTGACTTTCCTTTTTCTAGATTCTGAGGCTACGTTCACTTCTTACATAAAGTCTATAGACGAAACCAACGGAGGGGAAAAAGACTTAGAAAGATTTGCATGACAACTTATAGACGAGGCTGTCAGGGCTTACCTTTAAGGATAAGGGTCTAAAACAGAGGAGGCTGTCATATGAGCTCCATGTACATCCAGTTTAAAGAAACCCTGCTCCACAAAAGCTGTGTAAACTGTGTGATAAGTGATGAAGCGGGATAGCTGGTGAGCTGTTTTAACCGCTCAGCACCAACATGCATGTTAGCAGTTTGTTCACCAACCACAGCGCTCAATATTTTGATGAGTTCCAGTTGAACTAGTTTTTCTCTGAGACATACAAATACATTTGAATGTTCCTTGTTTCCTTGTGAGTTTCTCTCAAAGTTAAAGAAATGGTTAGAAGAAGTGCTGATGTCTTGACAAACAGGAGCAGGTTTTCAGTGTGAATACTGAAGGTGTCTTTTGAATTCAGAGGTGGATCTGATCCACAACCTGCATCCTGGTCCGAGGTGTGTCTATGTGCAGGTGGAGGGAGTCAGCCTGACTCCTCGCTGCATCATAACCCAAAGAGGAGGAGGAGAAAGAGTTCAACATCTCTGTTTTTGTTGACTCAGCTGTTCAGGAGAAGAAGTGCAAAAGCAGCGTGAGTCATCGCCCGTCCTCCAGGACCCTGCAGCGTCTGTCCCTCGGTTCACAGCTTCGCTCCGAGGAGGTCAAAGTTCAGTCGTCGGTCTGCAGAGTCACCTCGAGGTCACCTCCAAACAGCTCCTTATAAAGAGGAGGGAAGTGCGTCCCAACAACGTCAGGGTAGACGGCTCTGAACGCAGACAGCTTCTCAGTGTGTCGACTGCACAGCGAACGCAACGCTGACACCTTACATCTGAGCTGAGAGTATTGCAAAGTAATGAGACCAGAGGAAAAAAGAGGCAAGAAGAGGAAAGGTGACAAGAAATGAAGAAGAAGGAGGTGAGTGAAGAGGAGAGGAAAGGAAAGGGGAAGGATATGAGAAGAGGAGAAAAAGATGTAGGTGAAAGAGGACAGCAAAGAAAGAAGGAATCAAGAGGTGAAGAAGAAGGAGGAGGAAAGAATGGAGATAAAAGGAAAGGTAAGGAACGGGGGAAAGGGATGCGTTTAGAGGCGACAAGTAGAAGAGAGGAGAAGGAGGATGCAAGCGAGGAGAGGGAAGAAAGTAGGAAACAAGGAATGAAGAAGATTTATGAGGCAAGAGTGGGGAGAATATGAAAGAGGAGGAGGGTGGGAAAGGAGACAAGGAGACGAGAAGAGGGTTAAGGAGGCAAGAGAGGAAGGGAGATGGAAATACAGAGGGGGACAAAGAGAGGAAAGGAAAGTTAAAAGGCGAGGGGAGCAAGAAGGAGATGAAGCAAAGAGAGGAGAGACAGGAAGAGAAAAAGAGAAGAAGAAAGGATAGGAGGCAAGGAGAGGAAAAAATGGAGGAGACAAGTTTGGAATAGGAGCAGAGGGAACAAGAAAGAAGAGGAAACAGGAAGCAAAGAAGGGGGAGGAGACGGGGGAAAATGAAGGGTAAAGCATTATTACTCACATTTAGAATAATATTAAGATCAGAGGGAGGTACTGCATGATGTTTGAAATAATGTCTTCACAGTTAAAAGAAGAATTTTAAGTGAAAAATAAACTTAAATTTAGTGTTTAGTAATAAGAGGTAGGTTTGAAAATTCTTGTAGTTCAGCATCTTGCCACAAGAGGGCGAGTAGGGCCATTTTTCAACAGTTTGAACAGTTGCAGAGGAAGTAATTTAAGTTCTTTAAATACTGTTAATACATGTCACTGGTTATACTTCTCAGGACTTTGCAATGTCTCAGAGTATTTCTTGAGTTTGTTAAATGATGTGTGTGCTTTGTTGTATTTGTACCTTGTTGATCAGTCCGTCCTCTCTCTGGTTCTTCTGCAGGACGTGTTGCAAAGCCAGCTGAGTCTTCTGCTGCAGCTTCTCCACCTGCAGCTTCTCCTGCAGCCACGAGCGGTCTGTAGCACACACAAGCACACAAACACTCTCAGACGCTTATTCAGCTTGTGAAGTCAAGTTAAATCTTCAAGCAAACAGAGCGGGATAAATGCTCTAAAGTTGAAACACACCTGGGCTGAGGAACGTACCTGCAGAGAGCAGAACGAACGCTGAGAACAGAGCGAGCTCGTCCTCCGACAGATGCAGCGAACACATGCTTTTAGCAAAGTCAAACACTGACGAGATCAAGTCATCACAACCTGGAAACACACACACACACACACACACACACACACAGACCAATCTTTAAACAATCCTGTAAACAAACCAACATGTTCCACTGCACTCGACTCAGATGAAAAGTAATAAACGGTTTATACTGATGCTGCATAAAGAACAGGAGGGAGAGGAGGGAGAGGTTACGTGTGATCTCACCTAAAGCTTTGAAGACGTCAGGCCCTGCGAATTTTCCATCAAAGTAGACGGTGTTGTTCTGAGAGTCAAACATGCGACACATTCGGACAAAGACGACCTCCAGAGAGCCTGCAAGGAAAACATGGAGACACAGATGAAGATGATGAGTTGTAATCTAATGATGCCAAATTGAATGCTCGTTGAATGGCTCAGTGTTATTTGATTTATTCTGTTAATAAGTTCAACAGTTGTGACTCTATTAAAAAGACACTCACTTCTAAAAACAGCTCCTCTAATTATTTTCCTTCCTGGGCTCTACTTTCTGCTACACGCAGATAAATCTACATTTCTTTCCACATGTTCTTGCTATTGAAGGAAAATGTCACCAAGTAAAACAACATTTATGTTTTTTTTTAAATAGTTTTTGGAGGAGCCCGACTGATTTATCGGCCAGCTGATAATATCGGCCGATATTAGCATATCTGGACTATCGGTATCGGCTAATTTTATCTCAGATATTTGCCGATATTACTCGATTTATTCACCAGTGAGTATCATTGTATCAAACTAGCAGTTCTCTTTGTCACCAGCAGAGGGCGCTATATGGATTACAACAAGCATCATCACTCTCCAGAGTGTCAGGCGCAGTTGCTTTCCAGTCGAGTGACCATCTTGTCTTCGTTATAAATCTTTTCAACAAGTGTTTGAAAACTGCATTTGAGGAATCAACACAATAAATGTGTTTATCTATCTCTACAGATTGACCATTGATCTGAGAAAGATATCAGTCGATATATCGATATCGGTATCGGCGCCCAAAAATATATCGGTCAAGCCCTATTTTTTGGACAGCTCTGCTGCAGAGCGAATCACAACATGGCAGGCTGTTCTTGTTAATAAATACTTTCAGTGTTGGTTTGAGTGTGCACTTAGGACTTGTTGATTACACAAAGGAAGAATCAATGTCACCTGACGTGTCTGTGAATCAAAACATTTGAATTTTTAACCCCTCGTGGTCCCTCTCACCAGCTTTCAGCAGCACTATCTGGTCATTCTGACAGAGATCCATGAAGCCGTCGATCCGTTTGGCGAACTCCACCACGTACTGTATGGCCTCTGTGATCTTTACCGCACAGAGCTGCCACATCAACTCCTGCGGCTGCAGAGATTACACAAAGGGAGTAAAAGCTTATTGATTAGAGCCTTACAAACATAAACATTTGATTAGATATCATTTATTGCCCTCAGGGGGAAATTAGCCTCAAGAAAAAATGAAAAAAACAACTCTGTGCAACTCACAATAAACAAGCATTACACAAGACAGGTAACCATAAAAAACACATCAAGTAACGCATGAAATACAATCATACATCCTATTAAAAGACTAAAGGCTGGGGCACAGGTAGCCTAGTGGTTTTGTCGTGCAGCGCATGTATGGAGGCAACAGTCTGTCACAGCATCCGTGGGTTCTAATTCGACCTCGGCCCTTTGCTGCATGTCGCCCCCCTCTCTCTCCTCCTAACATTTCCTGTCTCTCTTCAGCTGTCCTATCTAATGGACTATCATAATGCACCTCAAGTTTAATAGTGTGCATGGCCTTGTTAAACAGGTGTCAGGTTTAGCCGTTAGCTTCTTCAGCAGTGTGACCATAGACTGTAAATATTAATGGACGAAGCCTGAGTGACGTCAACCATCTGTTCCTGCAGGGGGCGCTGGAGTCCCATCGAAATGGGCCTAACTTTCAGTCAACCTGACGACAGGCTGAGAGCTGGAGCTGAGGCGGGTTTTAAGCCTCCTGACAAACACTTACGCCTTGTCAATCAGTTTTTGAGAACCAGGCTGTAAACATGTTAAAAACAGCCTTTTTTGAATGGGTGTGTATGTTACTTCTGCTGCTTCTGCAGCCAGCCTCTAGTGGACACTTAATGAACTGCAGGATTTTGCACTTCAGCATCGGTTTCAGCACCGGAGGTTGCCGCTTGACTGTGACAGATGTCAGAAGGAGAGAGAGCTTGAAACAGTTCCACTAACACTTGGCTCGGTAACGTCTGCCTGAAGGTCACTTTTCATATTCAGGGAACAGAATAACATTGTTATCAGAGTGTCTGATAGTGCCGCCAAGATAAACACACCTTGCTCTGGTAGCTGTCCACTTCATCCTGCAGGAAGTTCTGCCAGCTCATCTGCTGCAGCTCCTCCCTCAGGTACTGACACGTCTCCAGGTGAGACTTTGAGGTGATCTGAGCCAGGTGATCTGCAGCCAAAAAGGTGACAGAGAGCTGGTGAGCAAGGGAACAACCAGAATTACAGAGCCAGGAGATAAAAATGCTACACAGTTTTTCCTGATGGGGACGGAGGAGGACAGAAAGTTCCTTACATCGTTGACTAGAAAAGCGCTATACAAGCTCCAGTCCATTTACCATTTGCAGATGAAACTATGTCAAACAAATGTCTGTGAATGCAGCTCAGTGGTGAGATAATTCAGAAGGAACACACAGTGACTGTTCTGTGCGGCTGCTCATTGTTCCAGCATCAATGAGTGAATAAAAGACGGCCAAACAACAGTGAGCCAAACAACGAGGTAACGACAGAAACAGCTCCTGGATGGAGGGACGGGGACGGGGAGGAGTATTATGATAAATGTTTCTTCAAAGAAAGACAAAAATCTCCAGGGAAAGTAAAGAGATGATTTCCCCCATCGAGTGCCCCGCCAAGTCCCACCAGGTCCTAATTAACAGACGGCTAATTACCACACGGAGGTTTTAATGAGCTCTGAAGATGAGTTTCCAGCCTCCTGCTATTTAAACAACCTTTCTGGATCTGCTCGCCGCTCACTTCTCTCTCTCTCTCTTACTTTGTTTCTTTCACTCTTCTTTGTGGCTTCTTATTCCTCATCTCCTCTACTTTTACTCCTCTTCTTTTCTGTACGTGTTTCCCTCCAGCTCTCTGCATCCTTCTCACAGAACTCATTTTTTCCTCTTTTAAAGTTCAGCGTAAGGCCCCGGAGGTCGAAGCAGACTTTGTATCCAACAATGAGAGTCAGAGCTGTACGAAGTTTCTTCATAACACGACATCTCACAAAGAGTTCCTCACAAATGTGCATGACTAATTGCATGCCCAACTTTGTCACTGGTCCATTTGGCTTCTTATAGAGATGTCCAGGATGGCGTGGGTTGGTTTTAGGCTGCCCTGTAGGGTCTGTTTATGCATCTTGTCTTGATAAATCTACATCCATACATGAAAGTTGTATAGCAGAACTGTATTGCAATGTTTTTGTCAAATGATGCACCTATCCCTCCAAAACAGTTCCCTCATTTGGTAACAACCTCTCAAATAATTTCACAGATTCAAACACTGAACTTCTGATGGATTTTTGCAAAATCAAACAAATCCGATGATATTTTTTTCTCGAAGAGAGAGAGGATGAGACTCAAATTGGATTTAAGAGCTTCGGGTGAAAACAGGTCCCCCGAGCCCCTCCTCCTCCCTCAGTTCCATCTTTTAAACCCACTCTGATTTTTCCTCCCCTTACCGAGTTCAGCCATAGACACGGTGGGGGACGCGTCCCCGTTGCTGAAGGAGCAGTACGGGAAGAAGCCGTTACTGGAACCGTAGTCACACAGCGGCTCCGGTTTGATGCCGTTTATATCGAGTCCTGACTGGTCCGGGGAGGGCTGGAAGTCCAGATAAAACCCGCCTCCTCCTCCAGAATCTGCCTGTATGTGGAAGAGCAGGTTCAGACATATAGACTCTTATTGTGAAAGTCTTTAGACAAACATCTCTGAGAGAGTAGAAACTACAGACCTTGGAAGACACAGATCCTCCTTCAGGTGAGTTCTGTTCGATGTATCCCCCCAGATCATCCGGCAGCTCTGTGAGGCCGCTGGAGGAGAGGCTATAGTGAGGGGACAGCGGCTCGGCCTCGCCCGGGCTCGGGGTGCCCACGCTGGGGTGGGACAGGAGGAGGGAACCCTGCTGCTGCTGCTGCTGCTGCTGCTGCTGGAGGCGATGTTTCTGCACCTCAGCGTACAAACTGTCCCGCTGCTTCTTCGACATGCGACCAAACTTTACGGCTATGAATGAAAAAGAGGAGGACTTTAGGGAGCTCAAGTGAGTAAGTATCAATGATTCAATATATATCTTTATTTGTAAAGAACCAATTCATTCGGCAGAGTTTGGCATCCCTGTGTCAGCGTCTTTAATGTTTCTATGTGTTCTTTTTAGTTGGATTTAAAGGTTTAACTTCTCTCTAATGTGTCGACCCTTGTTACATCTGTTTTGTAATCTGTGTGTCATGATGGATGTCTCTATCTTGCTGGCTGCAAACAAATCTACCTCCGGGTACAAATAAAGTCACCTGAACCTGAACCTGAACCTGAACCGGAAACACCGGATGTCACGTCAAAGACCTCTGCATAAGGAAGCGTGAGCTGCTCCTGAAAGCTGCTGTACTGTTGCTGTATGTGCTGCTGTGATAAAAACGTCATGTAAATTAAACTCGGATACATTAGCTCGTCTGTAAACATGTTCTCTTCCTCAGGTCGGGTTTGCCCGGTCCTCTTGACTACAGTCAGCTCTGAGTTCGTTTTCATCGGAGGTGGAGTTGCAGAGAGAATCACTCCCATGATTCCCCGCCAGCCTCGACGCCTTATTGTTTTGATTGAGAGCCCCCTGGTGGAGGCATTTACATACTGTGCCTTTAAGATGCAGAAAATAATATTTAGACCAATATGTAAACATTTAAATGAATAACCTGCATTATTAACACCTACTATTTGACAAATACACTTGCTTGGATTCGAGAAACTTTACAGTAAAGTACCGCTCGTTATGATGCCACAATGTGAAGGCAGATAAATAACAATGACACTGAACCTGCTGAGACCATGGAAGGTTTCCTACTGCTGGTCAGTCATTAGTTCAGTGAACAGGAACACAGACACCTTGTTGCACACAGAGACACTTCTGCACTGCTGGACCGTCTGCAGACCAACATCCTGCACGACGTTGACTCCTTGTCGGTTTGGCAGGTGTTTGTACACAATTATAAATAACTTTATTCTAACTGTGCCCATGCATTTGCGTGTCTGTGTGTGTCTCACCGTCTCGGGACATGCCCACAGCCAGACATTTCTGCAGACGGCAGTGTTGGCAGCGGTTGCGGCTCGTTCGGTCGATCAGACAGTTTTTCTGGCGAGGACACGAGTAGGCGGCGTTACTCTGCTGACTCCGCCTGAAGAAACCCTGACAGAGAAGAGAAAAGTTAGATCTTATTGTTCAGACAGCTGTGGCACATCTGTGACACCATCAGGCCTCCTCTCTTCGTTTTCAGCACATTTCAAATATATTGTCTTGGAGACATTTTCCCGCTTCTTTCTGGCCAAGATCCCCTGAATGCATGATCCATAAGCCCCCCCCCCCTTGTATTTGCACAGAGATAAATCTCCATCCTCTGCTTGTTGGCTGTGAAATGAGTCTCCAGCTGCAGACAACAGCTGCTGCAGCTCAACACACAGGCTTGTTTGGGGAACTAATCTAACAAGAAGAGCGTTTTCTGTGCCAAACGGTATCAAATGTTTCCTCTGCTCCTGCTTATGAGACCCATTCAGGCTGGGGTGAAATAGATTTTTTTTTTTTTTTAAAGAAACCAACCAGTTGTTGTAGAATAACAGGGACAGGGATTGAAAAATTAGCCACAGCTAGAAACCTGTATGCATGGCATCTGCATGGGTCCCTTTTAAATAAACACATTTTAAATATCCAAAAGGTAAAGCTCTCATTAGGCTACTTAAAAATGTAGTGCACATATTGCACAAACTTCTTCTTGTAACTTCACTATAAAAAGGAGACAACACTTCCTGCATCGACTCTTCAAATTGGAAGCAGCTGTTCATTTGTGAGGTGCTAAGTTGTTCAATGTGGCTTTAACTGTGAAGCTGTGAAGACGACAGACCCCAAATATTTCCCTTTCCAAATATGTGCAACAGCAAATGTGTGTTTGTAACGTAATCTGGAGAAGCATTCAGCTCGGTTACTTGTATCGCCGTCTCCATGAACCGTGTCTGGATGAGGTATTTATGCTGCTTCCAGCTACTTGAAGCTGACCAGTGCCCAGGTTGATGAGCTGTTAGCAAGACCAGTACCAGGACTTCTCAGCTCACTCTGTATTCCACCATGACTTTTATAGAATCGTACGGTGTACCGTATGTACAGTATGCCTGAGTTTGTAACTGACCATTTCTGACTCTAGGGTGTCAAGAGAATCTCAGCGCTGAATGCTTTGGTGACACATTCAAACCAATGTTTCCCGTCGAGATCCTTAATATACTTAAAAAAGTCAGAGACACAAATCAGTGAATTTGCGTCACTGAATCTGTAGTGCTTTGCATTTGGTCTCAACATACCTTTTCTGATGTTGACAAGAAGTCGAGGTAGAATTTCATTTTTATGTACCTTTTAAAAATGTTTTCTCACACCTGATTTTGTGAATCTTACCTTGCAGCCCTCACAGGTGATCACCCCGTAGTGGATCCCTGATGATTTATCTCCACAGATCTTACAGGGAATGATTTCAATCTGAGCTGCAGACACAGGAAAAAAAAACAAATGTTAGCATGTCAGCAGCTGCATCACCATCAGAGATCTGCTTCTGTTTATCTGAAGGCCAGAAACTTCCTGTTCACCCCACACATTTTAAAAGCTGAATGCAAAAGCGTTCAAGTTTGGGTCTAATAAGAGAACAAACAAATCTACTGCACCAACAGCAGCATCCTCCAAGAAATGCCCTCACACGCTCATCAGGTGTCATTAAAGAACGTCTGAGGAAGGTTTTGACATGCAAGAAAAAGGAAGTGGACACTGGGACCCAAACCAGGACCTGATCAACCCTGCTGGGTCGCGTGAGAGAGGGTGTCTGATGTTGTGAGACCCAAAATACCCGATGACCTCAGGATACATCACAGGCAATGTTACTCAACCAAGCGGCGACCTTCAGTGTTGAAAAATGAAGCCAATGCGGAAGTGACAAAACACCTGCAGTTCCTTAAATGTCCACTTGAGACTGGCCATGCTTCAAGTACAGAAACCTTGCCAGTGTTTTTGTGCAATTTTCGACAATGTGCAGTTTTTCTGCAACGTTTGAGAATATGAAAACAAGACATTAGCCTATATCGGGTATTCTATTTCTGTTGCTGTGGTATTGAAAAAGATATCGAGCGATTGATTCTTCCATCACAACAAAGTTTAAAATTATTGTATCATGTTAACCCGACATCAATACATCCGTTAAAGCTTTAAATCTGCTGCTACTGTTTGTTGAATCCTATTTGTAATTTAGTTCATGACGTAAAGTTTCTCCATCTGCTGCTGGAACTTAAAGGAAGAAGGTGCGACACTTTAAAGGTAAATAAATCAGAAATCCAGTCTCTCCTGTGTAAATGTGTCTCTGAGTCATGACTGTCTACAATGAGGGAGAAGCTCGAGTCCTGCTGGCTGTGTTGTTGTCAGAGCCGTGTTTACATGGACGGGACGGCCGGCTCCTCCCCTTGTGTATAAAAGCTGTTTTAGTCAAGGACTAGAGAGAAGAAGAAGAACATACTCACTGATTATTTGGATGTCACGTAAGAGTTTTTAGATCACGCTCATTCTGTGTCCATTTACGTGAAATGTGAAGCTACGAGCTAACTAAAGAGCGCTAACATAAGCATGCTAACACAACAATGCAGGCCACAGGGAGCAGCTCAAGCAAAGGACGATTTAGTCTGCCGCTTGCGCTTAACTCCTTTGTGTAAATGTGAGTGGAGGGGTTTCGTGGCTGGAGGAAAGCGGAGGCTTCAGTATGGAGGAGGTGTGGCCTAACAGCAGTTTGTCTTGGTTTCACGCTGGAGCTCAAGGGCGACATCTACTGGATCAAAAAGTCGCACATTCTTCCTTTGAACAGCAGTTGTTCACACTTCTACTAATAGTCTTAATTAATCAGTTCATAATTTGACGATCTCGTCTTTCACAAAGAGACGTGTGTGGACAGTTTGTCAGACGGACTCTGGAAACACGCTGACTGTCTGACGCTCTGTATTTATACACTCAGCATGCAGCTTGTAACAGTGACAGCTCGGCTCTGAGCCGCTAAATTTAGCAGAGGGAAGTTATGTAAGTGTGCAACCACATGAACACGAACACTACACACAAGCTTACACACACACACACACACACACACACACCGCACACACACACACACACACACACACACACACACACACACACTAGGTGTAGAGGAGTCTGAGACATGAAGGAAAAGAAGGATCAGCTGTTTGTCTCCAACACAGAAACGTAGTGAGTATATCTTCATCTGGATCAGATTGATTTCATAGATCAAGTCAAATAAGTTTAAACACTTTCCACGGCTGGTATTAAATCACAGAAGGCAAACAACCAAGAGGAGGGGGCGGGGGGGAGACAGCTCTCTCCAGTGTTTTGAGTTTGGACTGCAGTACCCGTTTTAAACACTAGGTGTCAGAGTTACATATTGCTCCTTTAAGTGTGTATTTAAACAATGGTGTGTCAGAGGGTTAAAGGCACAGAAACAGTTCCTAATATAAAAGAGAATAAAAGTAAACATTCAGTAACAAAAGGACGTTAAGGCTGGCTACACAACAAATATTTAACCCCCCCCCCCCCCTTGATTAAGATTTGAAAATCGTCCACTGTGTATAGCCAGCAAGAGTATAAAAGTTATGGCATATGCATGATGTATGCACACACACACACACACACACACACTTGACTCTTGAATCTAGCCTCATGTGAACCGACTTAACTCCACTCTCTCCTCTCTTAACCCCCCCACACACACACACACACAAACACACACCTCTCTTCTGTCCCTGTGTGCCTCTGAGCTTCCCGCCCCTTCCTCAGAAGAAGGATCGACCACCTGACCCAGTGAATGAACATCTACGTGATCCTCGGCTGAACTCATTCAACCTCAGAGGACTCAGATTAACTCCGGCCCTGTGTATTTCTGACTGAAGTCCTCTCTCCCTGAGCTGGTACCGAGTGAAGTCTAATCACTCACTGTGAAGAATCCTGAAACAGAAGCTATGATAGAGATTCTTCCACTTACTCTCCTGGCATTAGATAATCGATCTAAAGATGATGTGTCAGGAACTCACAGAGCTGTAAGTCACTGACTAAGATGTTGCACAGACTGGGGGACTTGCAGGGTCACTAACTGCTAAGACTACATCTAGATTCCTTTTCGAGTTATTTCCCATCATGCATGAGGAAATAAAAATGGTTTTAAAAGACTTAAAATAACTTTAAAAATACTCAAAGTACCAACATTACATTTATAATTAATTTAAAATCATTATAACCATCCCCTAAAATAGGTCAAGCAGTGAAAGCCCACAGTTGGCCTTATAGACACGGATATGTGTGTGTGTGTGTGTGTGTGTGTGTGTGTGTGTGTGTGTGTGTGTGTGTTTTCTCAGTAATACTCAGCTCTGCTCAGCTTGGACCGCTCTGACCACAGTGTGAAACCATGTAGACTCTAAAGTGCTCTGTTGTCACACCTCTGGTTAGCTCACAGATCACTTTGATTTTGCCATCCGCTCTCTGCTGCAGGCTGCATGGACGTGGCTGTTTTTGGTGGTTACCATGGCAGCGTTAAGTGCACAGGATGCCGACAAACAGGCAGGTGCTCAATGTGTTAATCTCACTTTTGTATGAAGCCGTGAGAAGCATAACAACAAGTGTCACTTTAGTGGGAACAAGATGTTTTTCAAACAATCCAAGAATTTAAAACTAAAAAGGAAATAACAAACAAACAATATAAGGGATCGTTCAGTAGTTTTGAAGTGGGGTTGTATGAGGTACTTATAGACCGGCCAGAGTGCCTGCACGGACGCTAAGCTATACATCTATGCAGACGAAGGTCGTTTGCAGCATGTAATAGACAGTGACAGTAGTAACACCCCACCTGGGGGAGGGGTTACTGCCCTTTGTGATGTCATGAAGGGAAAATCTCCAAGGGGAGTGGAGGGTATTTTTTTTTACCAGAAATCCCACTGTGACATCACAAGGAGAGCACATTTGAAACGGAGCATTTTTCTCTGTGTTGTAAGACTTCTGCAGACCACAAACAAAGGACTGGATGGGTTTATTTCACATGTTGTGGGTCTGTTGACACTCAGGTTACCCAAATATATGTTCAAAAACACATATCATCATATGTCCCCTTTAAACACTACGAAGTGTATTACTCAGCACATCTAAAAACAACTATATTTTTTGTCTCTACAATGATCAAATATTTGCAGAAATAAAGTTTACCAAAGTGAAAAATGCTGATGAAAAACATTGACAGAGGATTATATTCAGATATTGTAGATATTTTTGCATCAACAAATGTTCCAACACCAAATAAAACAAAGCCTCAAACATACACACTCATGAAACCACACACACACACACACACACACACACACACACGCACACACACACACACGCAGAGAATCGTCAGTGCTGCAGTTTCCTCTCTGCAGTAATTAGCTCTCTGAGCGTTAATCCCGTCTGAATTCTACATTTCAACATCAAAGGCTGCGTTCAACAAAGCCACCGCCTGAAATTAGAGCCGATGTGAGAGCAGCGGATATTTATACACTCCGTCAGCTGCAGCACAAACATCGCTTTGTTTTTTAAGACCCCCTCAGGCTCAGTGAAGGAGCCGTGAAGGCTACTGAGGCTTACTTTTCTTGCTCCTCTCTGGACCACAAGACAAGACAAGACAAGTGACGGAGAAGAGGACAGGAAGTCAGTGATACATTTCCTCTCTGCACAAAACCAAGAGGAAATGTTTCATTGATGTGATCCGTGATGCCGTCATTGTAATAAATGTCACTACAAAGTTACATCACTTGAAAAATGTCAGTTTACATTTATAGCACGCTCCATAAATACAGAAGCATTTAGTACCCAGGATGTGGCAAAACGCTGCATGCTCGCTTTACTTCTTTATCATCTTTAAAAAGGAGTTTTAACAAACAAGCAGAAACAGGAGGAGAATGTCAAAGAGAGGAAACAAAACAACACGACCAGAGACAATACAAGCATGCAGCGATCCCCCTTGGTAGTTGGTGAAACTAATTATCAAGATTTTGGCCTTTGATACCGGTCAAATGTTATGCTCATACTGCAACACAGCCGTCCGTCACTAGCCAGGACAAGGCGTCCCCACAGAAATGGCCAGGGGCCTGATAGTCCCAGTTAACCGGCACTCGTCCAAATTAATTTTACAATATCAACGCCTGCATGTTGGATCAGTAGCGTCAGCCTCCTAGATATCACTCGCCTCCTCGTCCTGGCTGCGATTGGCATTTGGAGCCAATTATTGTCCCTCAGCCAGCGCCCTCTTTTTCTTCGCCTTTCCCTATTTTTTAGCTTCCCAACTTTTCTTCAGTTCTTAACAGTTAAGGTCAATGGGCCCCACCATGACGTTAACATTACCCCCCCAAAAAAAGCTCATATCATTTGAATTTGATAATTTCTTTAATTTAGGATGGACCATGTTTTTTATGGACCTGGGCCGCAGAAAGCTATGCCCTCTTTCCCCCCTTGTGGGCGGTCTTGGTCAGGGCTGTAGCCATACACTGGGCCGTCTTTCCTCGCTCTACTACCTGGATGTTAACAAGCACGGTGAACAGATAGCATCTCAGCGCCGTTTGGCACTACTTTGATCTTTCTTTGCTGGAACTCTCTTGAAAATGAGATCTCGTATCTCAACTAGAATATTTTCCTGGTAAAATAAAAATAGAAAAATGGAGATAAAGTTATATGTAGGCTGTGTCAGGATAAACTGTAATATCAACCGGAACAATGTGTGACCAAATTTAGCACAGGCATGTGGATGTTAACCTGCAGGGAGGACCAGACTGGCGGAGCACGCACTGCTAACGTTAGCCACTATCAGCAAACAAAACCAAACAAGATATTTGACCTTTGACGATTCTATCCTGCTATTTTAGGCTTCATAAAATCAAAATAAATTCATCTCAGTATTCTCGGGACCTCGGGCTCAGTTTGACCTTTAGATTGATGACTAAGATGTGAAAACTTATACTGTTCTCATCCTCTTCATCACTATCTAAGTCTGTGATCCTCTGAGGAAAGTATCGTAATGACTATTCAGCCGTCAGAAAACTTTCATGTTCGTCAGCATCTTCTCTGCACAAGCCCTGATCAAACAGCCGAGTGTGTAACAACCTGTCTGTGAATCAGTTTCATCAGTCAGACCTGTGTGTGATCCTCCCTCAGAGAGCTCTTCCTCTTCATCATTCTCTGCTCACTCCTCTTCATCTTTCTCTGCTTCCTCCTTTTCTTGTCCGTGCATTATTCTCCTTTGGAAGCTTTTCTTACAATCCTTCTGTCCTGTTTCCGTTCCAAACACGCTGCCAGCTGCTGCTCAGGATTAATTGCTTCGAGGGAATTGGTGGGCATATTTTTTATGTGTAGGTCCAGTAGAGCTTGCAGCGTATCAAACTGGACCACTGACATCCTGAAATACACCTTCAAGCAATCAGGAGAAATCTGCAACAAGAGGTGAAACTCTCCTCGCTCTCGTCTTGTTCTCATGTGGACACACCCAGGTGTTTCTTTAGAAGGAGTGAAAGAAGAAGTCAATCATCTTCACTGCTTGATCACTCTGACATTTTGTCTCACACTGCAAATTTTCGCAATTCATAGAAGAAAAAAAACGCGGCAGACTCAGTGTGGCAAGGTGTGCGTAACGTTTTTTAACGCATCTGAAAAAGTATGGACTCAGTGTGCAAAAGCCTTTAGCCTCAGTCGTTGTATCAAACAGTACAGAGACGGGCTGGACTGGCTGCTTTGTTTCTGAAGGCCGTGTGTGAATGCCGTAAAGCCGTACGCACTTCTCCCGAGAGAACCGCGGCCCGCTGCCTAAGTTACACACACTACTGCTGACAGCAGGCGACCAGGGCGCTCTGTGAAGATAGGAGAGATGCCATTCTCCCCGGTGAAAGTTATTGTATTATTAAATCGACCTTTGAAACATCTGTTCAAACTGTTGTTGCTTTAACTGGTGGAGTCTGTTTATTTTATTGGATGATCAGAGGCGAAGGTAGGGACACACACACACACACACACACACACACACACACACACACACACACACACACACACACACACACACACACACACACACACACACACACACACACACACACACACACACACACACACACACACACACACACACACACACACACACACACACACACACACACACACACACACACACACACACACACACACACACACACACACACACACACACACACACACACACACACACACACACACACACACACACACACAGGTACGGCTGTGAAAAACCACAGAAAATCAAACCTGTTCCGAAGTAAATAACGAATGAAAGTTTCTGCGTCAGTGTGCAAACATGACTGACACAACACGAGATCCCATTTCATGTTTTAACTTTGTTTTCCCGTTTCGCACGGGGAAAAAAAGGACTCAGCGTGCAAAGACCTTCAAAGGAAGAGGAGGATGACGGAAGAAAAAAGAGAACGCTTCATGCTGACGGTTGTAATGGAAATTGCCTAGTAGCTGTAATACTGCATATGTTACTACTACTACTACTTATACTATCACTACTGTTAACAACAATTACTACTGAGTCAATCAGTCATTTGTCCAAGTTGCTCGGTTGATTGCATTCTCACTGAATGATCCGCTCCAGGGTTCGATTGGAGGGGAGTCGAGACCACCTCTTCCAGACGATCTTGACTCGCTCGTTTTCCTGCATCAGAGTGCGACTGTTGTGTTCACATACAGTATGTCCAAACGAACCTGGTCCAAGAAGGGAAATACCCCGTGTCTGGGAACAACTTCTCCAAACGATCCAGGTGTGAAAGCAACCCAAAGACTTGAAAACTCAGAGTAAATCAAAGCTGCAGCTAAATCAGGTTCAGTTCAACAGACAGAAGTCTTCGATTAGAGACCTTATCCGCGGGCCCGTGTTTAGGAGGACAGAACATCGTGCTTCTTTCACTGCAGGCTCCGTTCTCCAAACGTACTCCTGCAGCCTCCACATAATGTGGATTTGATAACAGCAGACATATGGCAGCGCACGTGAGTCACTCTCATTGAGCCTGTCAGCAGATGAAGCAGCAGCTTGTTCATCAGAAACAGTTGGTGGTTTCGCCTAGTCACATCTCCAGCAGGTCCACACTAATCTCCAATCTGTGAGTCTTCTGTATGTTCACTGACTCAAAGACTTACATCACATCCAGCAGCAAACTCCCCCTACAGTGTTTTACTTCTGGAGAATCATTTTTCAGACTTATTGAGATATTTGTCCTTCTGATTGAAATAAGGTTTGCATTTGTTGAAGAATACAGAATCTCTTTTCCCGGTTTCTTGACGAACAGGGTACACAACCTGTCTTCTTACTTTGGCAATGTTTCAGGACCAAAATGTTGCCAACATATTTATACAATTTAGACAGTGTGTGACCCCGAACTTCCACCAGATAGCGTGTCTGCTCTGCTCTTGTTCGGCCCCATCCTCTCTCGTCCGGCAACACCAACAGGTCTCGTTTTCAGAGCTCAGCACCATCGGACAGCTGGAGTCGCGAGACCAAGGAGTTCCCGCGTTAAGTACACGTGACAGTGCGAGATAATACGATGCACGTGGTATAAAACTCTTATAAACACAACAACAGACACACATATGGTTATTATTCTAAACCGAAGGAGTTGAAGAAGAGTGGACTTGCTTGGATTTGTCTCTTTTATCTTTGTGCTTCTACCATGGGTAAGTCAGTGTGACGATGTTTTGTAGATGTAGTACAGTGAAATACGATCTAGCGTCAAAACGGAGGGTTTGATTCTGAAAATAAACAGGATGTTTTAATGTTGTTTTGGTGTCTGACTTCCTGCCCAACTCGATCTGCTCTGGGGTAAATTGATGCGTCGTGCTCCTGCATCGGGCAAAAATAGAGGCCTTGTGTATCTGCTGCAGAGAGCTGCAGAGTGACGGAGCTGGGACGCAGCGCCGGTGGAAGCACACACATTGACTGAAGTTAAGATATCAGCTCCTGGACCGGACATGTATCTTTTGGAATTTAGCAGTAAGAGTAGCTTCCAATGAGGTGCCGGTAGCCTGGTGGTTGATGAGCGTGCCCCATGTGTGGAGGCTTGGTCCTCCAGGCAGGTGGCCCAAGTCCAGATCCGACCTGTGGCTCCCCACTCTCCCTCCCTGATATCTGACTCTATCCATTATCCTCCCTCTAGATAAAGGCATAAAAAGCCGAAATAATAAACATTAAAAAAAAAAGAGTTGTTTGCAATTTTTGATGGATTAATTCCTCTCCGACGCACTTTGTTAAACTTTTCGTGACGATTGTCACATATCCTAAAGCATCAAAGCATCGAACATGTTGACAGCCTTACAGATGTAGCACATCACACTCTGTTCCTCTGCACACCATCTCTGCACTGAGTGTGTGTGGCCATTAGAAGTTCATTCTGCATCAACAGTAATTAAATTCAGAGCTCCAGATGAACGCTTGAACCTGGCTGTGTTTTCCCAGCGGACGCTGCAGATGCTTAGCTGTATAGCTACTGCCGTATAATGTGTAATTAGCAGTATAGCAGCGCTACGTCAAGGCTAATGAGCTGGAAGAAGTGCATGTGAGCCACCGCATGTTTACCCCAGAAATGCTAAAGCTCGGGCAAATCAAGTCCCTGATGGATAAATTATATGAAACCCAAATTAAAACATAATAAAGTTTTCAGACAGCGGATCAAAGAGGGAGCAGAGAGGAGGGCCGATAAGCCGCCGCGCCTTTGAAATGTGTCAAGGTTTGGAAATGTAAAATTTCCATTTCACTATCCTCCCCCCATCCAGTTTTTTTCTGTTGTGGTTGAGGTTTAGTTCTTCACGTTCGCTCCTCAAGTCTTTGCTCGGTCTTGCTTTTTAAGTCCGTCGTGCTTTTTGAAAGACTAGTCATCTGTTTCTGCTCATGACTTTTCTCTGAAACAAAGCGGGCCGGTCTGACCCTCCATACTTTCCTGCCCGTCGTTCCCAACTCTCTCATTCCAGTTTTCACTCTATCCACTATATATATATCTCTATATATATATCTATCCACTGCTATCGATATAACAGCCAAAAATGTAAAGAAAATAATTTCAAAATTATTCGAACTCTCGAGTAGACGGAGCTCCCCCAACCTTCAGCAAGGTGATCTTGCACTACTACCACCCGACGTCCCTGACGCCCAGCCTCCACCATCGGACTGTCGTCCCCACAACCCGCGCCGTCATCATTCATGCACGGCCTGCTCCGACCTCCACCGTAGCGGCGAGGAAGTGTGGACAACAGGAACACGAGGAATACAAAGGAGAAATCCTTCCTGCATATTATCCTGTATGCTATTTAGTTAAGCGTCTCGAGATAACACTTGTTGTGAATTGGCGCTTTACAAATAAAGATTGATTGAGTGAGTGAGTGATTAAGAGGTAGGAAAGTAATTGCATGAGAACTAAGCCATAAAACTTCCACTCAGTGAGTTTGTTTGAATGTTCAGTGTTTTTCCACTGATTTGATGCGTGATTGGTCTCAGTAGGCTGCAGGACAGCATGCTGCCCACTCTCCCAACCTGTACCCCACCTTTCAGCTCGTCCTGCTGCGCTGACCAGTCCACAGCCGCCTGTCTCCTCCTGCTCCAGTCAGGAGGTCTGTCTAACCTCCAAAACCCCCAATCTGTCACTCATTAACACCTCCCTCTGCCTCCATTCTCTCCGTCCATCCATTCAGCTCCACATTAACTTGACCGTAAAGAACAGTAACCAAAACGAAACATATGAAGAGTTCATGTGAGGGGTAGAAGAAGACAGATACATGCAATCTCTTCACCAGCTCATCTTTGTCATCTGTTTCTTTGTGTGTGCGAGCAGCTGAGGTAGGAATGATGTCACTCGTCCCTGCAGAGAACAGTTAAATAATCTGCTGCCTGTTGTAATCCTCTGACATAACAGGCTGGCTAAATGCCTCCTGCAGCGCTTTCTCACAGACTGTGAATCTGGACCAGACAGATTTAAAACACACACACACACACACACACACACACACACACACACACACACACACACACACACACACACACACACACACACACACACACACACACACACACACACACACACACACACACACACACACACACACACACACACACACACACACACACACACACAGATGTGTGCAGTTTAAGCCGAATGAAAGAAAAGTTGTTTCCTTAAGGAGAAACACAACCCTCACACCCTTCTAAATAAATAACGACTGCTATTTAAGTGAAGTGCATTTTGGGTAACCATTTACTTTTCATAGTAAAGCATTAATAATGCAGGAAAAGCAGAACTCTGCACTGAGGCACTTTAAAGGAGCAGTATGTAACTCTGACACCTAGTGTTCAAAATGGGTACTGCAGATCAAATTCAAAACATTGTAGAGAGCTGTCTCCCCCCCCCTCTGTAAACCTTTCTGCGTTCTAACCTCTCTCCATTTTTCAAAAGCATCTCCAATATTGATCCTAGTTTGAGCACGTTTCTGCTCGTGGAGCTTATTAGAAACATGCAGAGGCTTTTTAGGTCGGGTACAATCACTTCTATCTGAACCAGTTCTCTTGCCCGCTTCCATCGCTGCAACACCTGTTGGTTTGACCTGATAACTGGTCTCATATCTGGCAAACCGAGGGGCGTCCAAAACGGCCGTGTGGGGGTGCCTTAAAACCGCCTACCTTCTCTGGTCCAAACAAATCCAGACCATTCAGGACCAGAATCTAAAGTTAGAAGGAGGACATACTGGCTGCTGCATTGTTGTCAGAGAAGCCAGCACTTCAACATAGCATGTTTCCTTAACTGATTCAATTTAATTCCATTTGAAAAACGTAATTTGTCCCCGGGGGGCAATATGTAAAATTGCAAAATTGCTTTAAAAACCAAATATAAGCTACACTGGAATTAAAGACGCAGTCTGTTTTTTGGGATCTCTCAAAGGGAAAATCTTGAAACTGTCCTCCTGTATGAAGATTTATTTTGTGTATGTTTCTGTTCAGCTGTGTTTTGAACTGCCACTGCACCACACCACCCAAACGAATTCCCCCTGAATGTCTGAGCTCCTCCTCTCTAAGGCTGAGCTCAGACACCCTCTGGAGGAAACTCATTTTGGCCGCCTGTATCCGCGATCTTATTCTCTGGGTCACTACACAAAGCTCATGACCTCAGGTGACGGTTGGAACGAAGATCGGCCGGTAAATCGAGAAAAAAAGAAAAGATTAAAAAAAACATGCAAAACAAAACACATGACATGCTATGAGGGGATGATCCATACATTTACTGTGTGCGTGTGTGTCTGTGTGTGTGTGTGTGTGTGTGTGTGTGTGTGTGTGTGTGTGTGTGTGTGTGATCTTCAAATGAACGTCCACTTCTACCCTGACTTAAACGTCAGCAGGTTTCATCTTCAACGACAACATGTGTTCTTTTATTCGATCAAACTTTCAGATTTCATCCACCACAAGCAGATCTCACACACACATACACACACACACACACACACACACACACACGGACACAAGCGCGCACATCATCATCTCTGTTACGCTGCCTCTCATATCACACTCCTTTACTGTGTAATTCATTTCACTGACAACCCTAAAAATAGTATTTACACGATCAGTGAAGGTGTCGTCTCTCTCGAGGCTCCTCAGTAAACACAACAACAACAACACATGTCCACTTTGAAACCCACAGCTGGAAAGGGAAGTTACTTGTTTGAAATGATGAATACCACAGAACCGACATACTCTTTTAACAGGAACGAGTCCGGCTCAGGCCCTGAGCTGCGAAAACATTTCACAGAACGCACAAATATTTAATGAATCACAAAAATAAACCACAAAACCAAAACCCCCTGAATGAAATGCCAAAAGATTTCTCAAAATGTAAAAATATTTCATGAAATGCACGAACATTTCACAAAACGTGCCCGCATGTTTTATGAAACACAACATTTATTAAAGGGGACAAATGATGAAAAATCCACTTTTACAGTGTGAACATTTATTTGAGTAACCTGAGTGTCTACTGACCCACAACATGTGAAATAAATCCATCCAGTCCTTTGTTTGTGGTCTGCAGAAGTATTACAACACAGAGAAAAATGCTCCGTTTCAAATTTGCTCTCCTTGTGACATCACAAGTGGGATTCTGGTAAAAAAAAAATCCCCTCTCCTCCCCTCCCCTGGTATCTCCACCCCCAGCCTAGAGCAAAACTTTTGCGCAGGTCTGCCATTTTTATTCTCACTAGCGAAGGAGTGATGTCTACTGGGAAAACTCAGGGGGGGCTCATTGCATTTAAAGAGACACACACACCAAAATGGAGCGTTCTGAGAGAGCTGGTTTCTACAGGGTCACAAACCTCCTCTGGTGCTTGATTCATGTTATATTTTGACCAAAGCACAGCACAGATGTTTCATTTAGACCACAGAGACTGTTTGAAAAGGAGGGAAAAGGGGGAGAATATGTCCCCTTTAAAGGCAAAAAACATTTCAAAATGTAAAAATATGTTTAATTAAAGGTTCTTTTTGTTTTCTTACATTTTAAGATTTTTTTTTTTGCATTTTGAGAAATTGTTTAGCATATCATTAGATTTTTAGATGCAAATGTTTTTGAGTGTATTGAAATGTCTTCGCATTACATGAATCATTTTTGCGTTTTATTACATTTGTTTGCATCTTTATAAGATTTATTTGCAGTAAGTGAAATGCATTTTGCAATCTGTCAGCCTTCAGGGCCACCGTAGCAAAAGTCCAATGGTCCAGTCTATACTGCCAGGAAGGCAGATTCATTTCAATAAAATCATGATTTATTTAACTTTTTTTTAAATGAACACTTAACGTGTGCTTTAATTGTTTTAATCCAGTGAAACATAAAACCATGTTCAATGTGAAAAATGGTTTTAGAGTAAAAGGATAGAAGTTGATAACAGATGTGAATAACTCAGAATACGCTTCTCCGAACTCAAACAGCATTTATTTAAGGCAAAAACGATTTTCAAAACATACAAACAAGTTTTATTCGAGGTGTTTTCACGGCCAGGATGTTTTTCTACAGTTCAAGAAATCTTTTTGCATTTTTTCAAAACAGTTTTTAATCCTGACATTTTTTCTTTTTGCTTTGATGAAATGTTTTTTTGTGTTTCATGAATCTTTTTTGTGATTTATGAAAAGAGTTTGCGTCTTTAAATATTTTTGCGGTAAATTCTGTGTGATTTTTTTTCTGCAGTTGGCCTTCAGGGCCACCATAGAAAAGTCCAACATAAATCATTAAGATCAAAACAGCCTTAAAATGTGACTATGCACAATGACCCAGTCTGTACTGCCTTTTTGCATTTTCCCCAATAAAATCACAATTATACATGTTGAACAGTTTAACAGTTAAACCTCTAATTCATGTATTTCAGTAAAACAGAAAAAATATGTGCAATATAAAAAAAGGCATTAGAGTAGAAGGATAGAAGTTGATAAAAAATGTGAGTTCCTGCTCTCTGTATCTTTACTGGTCTGCAGGAGGCAGCGAACAGTTTCATGAGAAAACACCAAAACTCAAACACATCCTGAACTATCCGCAGACACTCTGCTGCAAAGAAAGACTCCGAGTGGAGCATCGTCTCTGTCACAGAAATCTTTGATTCAACTTGTGCAAAACAAAACATTTTAGAAACTGTGAAGAGAACGTGACGAGCTTCATGGAGAGTCATGACAGGTGCACACACGGACTTTCACTCTTACCTTTCATGGCAGAAATCACAAAATACATATTTATAATCCAGACTCATGAAGGAGACGATCCTCTGAGAGTGTGAACACAAGCAGCTCTCTCTCTGCTCTGACACTCCGCTGCTCTCCGCACCTCATGAGGATCCATGTGACTGTGACATCACCAGTCTGCCCCGCCCACCCCTGGCCTGCCCCTCTGACTGACGCAGCTGTCAGCCAATGAGAGAGGAGGGGCGGTAACAGAGCTGTGGTAGGATATTTGTGCAATTGTGTGAAACACATCTGATGAAATTATAATTTAAATGCATCCCTCAGAAAAATCCTGACGTTTGTTAAATTGCTCATGAAATTGTGAGTTTTGGAAACATGTTTTATTGGTCTGTTTTTATCAGCCTTGTACCTCTTGACATTTAGATCCTGGTTGATAAGGAGCTTCCTATATTCTTCTTATTTATATTTCATTTATAATGCAGGTGTGATACAGGTCCACACACAATCTAACAACAAACAGCACATTGCGTGTCTGTGCTGCCGTCTTTTTGTCGCCGTGGTTTATAAAAAAAAGAGTTCAAAAGAAGAAGAGGAAGTGTAAAGGTTTCATACTGAGAAGAGGAGACAAACGAACAAACAAAGAGAAAAACAACCAAAAAGGAAGACAAGAAGACATGAAACCACAGAGAAACGTCGCTTCAGCAGAAATCAGCTGTCCACCAATCACATCCCTCCGTTCATCATCTGAGCAGCAGCAATCTAAAGATAACCAACGTGGACGCTTAAACTCACATTTATCACATCTTCTATTGTGTCTTCTTAAAAAAAAAATGCTTCCTGCAGACGCCGTCTGTTCTGATCTCTGTCAGAGATCTTTTGAATCAAATCTGCAGCAGCAGAATGTGTTTCAGTAACCACACAGGCCACGTTTACACCTGGTGTTAACGAGCATACTGTGTCATCACATCTCAAACCGACAACTCTGAGTACGCCCGTTAACGCAGCAGGTTTGAATATTAGGATCGGGAGAATTCACTAAATCTTCAAATGCAAACTGCTAAATTCCACCAGATCCGTGTTCTGGTCATCTGAGCTGAAAGGTTTTTCCCATAGACTGTAAATATTAATGGACGAGTGACGTGATGAGTGACGTTTTTTGTACCAGACTGTAAACATGTTAATTTCTGCTGTAAAAACGGCTTTTTCGAATGTGCTGTGTATGTGACTTCCCGGGCGCTTGGAGCCAGCCTCAAGCGGACACTCAACGAACTGCAGGATTTTGCACTCGTCATTCTTTCTTTTAACACTCAAATGTATCAAATATTTTAAAAAAATGAAATAAGAAATTATCTAATAGTCTTTACCCTGATGGTCTAGTTTGCTTAAGTTGCCCAAAAAGATTCAACAATATTAATTTCAGTCTGCAAAAGACTCCTCAAGGTCTTTAAAAATGAATAAGTAACAAGAAAAATCCTTAAAAAATAAAGTAAAAGACTGAACTGCAGTTGAAGCAGACAAGCCATTTCACCTAACATCCCACTCCGCTGCATAAAACACCTCCCGGCCGAGCAGCAGAACTTCCTCCAGAATGAGTGAGCTGCATGAAAACAGCCTGCAGAGTGAACCTGAGACGAGAGGGCTGCAGGCGAGAGCAACTCCTGCCAGCAGAGAGAGCAAACCGAGGCGCAGCAGGAGTTTCATTCTTCCTCTAAATTGGCAGAACAGGGGGACGATTTACGCTCCGAAAAGCTCGTCTGCCTCCCCCCACCATCACAGCCAGTCAATAGAATCACAGCAGCACGTTACGAGTTGTTGCCTGAAGGATCAGCTCTTCTCCCTCCGACCGTCCCACGCTCAGTCGGCCACACGAGGCTCTCACATCCATTATCCATCCTTATCAGCTCTAATTAGAGAGACGCGGCTCTGGCAGCAGTCCCCCGTCACACATTTATTCTCATTTATCCCTCACACTCGCAATTCTTACATGTTTTACTGTAAAATTCTGGCTATTCTCTTAAATCTAACGTGAAAAAAAATCAACTCTCAGTAATCCACAAAGCACGAAAACTGCAAAACCCTCCCCTCGCATCTTCAAAGTGTCTGCTTACACTGGGATAGTGTTGCTGTATAGTTTTACAGTTTTTGTCTTGTCTCTTAAGTCCTCCTCAAAACACACTGACTTCTTCTTTTCATGCACTCGTAAAACGTCTGTTGTGATTTCAAGCAGGGACGTTTTCAGGTCACAGTTTGAGTATTTGAGGAGAACTTTCCAAAATCTGAAGCCAAACAGTCATGCCCAGAAAGGAAAAGAAGATTGCTTTAAGTGAGTGCAAAGTATAGTGTGTACAGAATATGTGCTGCTGAATAAGCGATGGGGATTGGATTGGCCCTAAATGCACTTTTGCCCATGCACAATCATCATCACTCAAAGGTAGAGTCAGTGGTAGTATAAAGCTGCTCCATCGTCTCTTCTGGGCCTCCGTACATGTGTGCTGGTGACTGTGTCTGCAGAGACCCTGTCCTCTGACTGGATTTTACTGTTCTGGTTTGTTTTGGTTGACTCGGGACATTTCTGGACAAGCAGCTGGTGTGTTTCCTCCAGCCAATGACAGCGCAGCAGGTGAGTTTAGGAGCGGATACAATTCAGCGATTGGACACGATTCAAACAGGCGAATATGAAAGTGAACCTTGTGTTGGCTTTTACCCGTGGACGTGGAGTTGGTCTGCTCCATGTCAGACAGGCAGGTGCCAAACACCGCCGGTTAGCATGTGCTAGCGTGTGTTAGCTTGCAGTGTAGGTGAGCCCAGGAGGAGGGGCCCAGTTTGAATGTTGTGTTTACAAGCCGCAAAGTAAAATGCTTCTGACTCCACCTTTAAGGCACCAAAGACTTAAAAAAAACTGTTCACTTACATGTGTGAGTCTTCTTTACAACAGCTGACGTACCTGCAACACAGAAACAGAGACCCAACGTTTGAGTTCAGGCACAGATCGAGTGTAAAGTGTCCTTCTTTAGATAAATAGATCAACTTTATCGTCTGTCCAGTGACAGAAATTCTCATTTGACACAGCTGACATTTACAAACAGAAAGTAGAGGCATTAAAAACACAACAGGCATTTCTGTTGTCCTTCACGGTTTGATCAGATCTTTGTGGATCAGGTTGCACAATGATGACATGAGGATAGATTGTGTTTTCTGCAACTTCATAGGGGAACCTCAACTTCCAGGTTCTTTTCAAGAAAAATAAGAACTCATCTCAAGATTTCAGTGAAACTTGCAACAGCTAGGTCAATAACATAAAAATACAGCCAAAAACAGAGGGCCTATTCCACAGAAGATCTGCACGGCTTTTGGAACTACTATGTTTGCGCAAATGAGACAAAAAGGAACCATGTGATTCTTAAAACATGCACAGCCATGATGAGTTTGCAGAGGTGAGTTATTCAGATTGTGTTTTGTTTTTTACAGTACTCCCACTTCAACTGAAAACCTTCAGTTCACCTCTGACTTAGCTGCATCTCATGTCTCTTAGATGATATCTGCTCAATCCACGGACGAACCAGAAGTAGTTCCAGACCCACCATCTTTAAGGTCCAATGTGTAATGTGATATCTACTGACTGAAATGATAAAGTGACCTTACTCTATGATCAGACATTAAGGAAACATGCTATGTTGAAGTGCTGGCTTCTCTGACAACAATGCAGCAGCCAGTATGTCCTCCTTCTAACTTTAGATTCTGGTCCTGAATGGTCTGGATTTGTTTGGACCAGAGAAGGTAGGCGGTTTTAAGGCACCCCCACACGGCCGTTTTGGACGCCCCTCGGTTTGCCAGATATGAGAGCAGTTATCAGGTCAAACCAACAGGTGTTGCAGCGATGGAAGCGGGCAAGAGAACTGGTTCAGATAGAAGTGGTTGTACCCGACCTAAAAAGCCTCTGCACGTTTCTAATAAGCTCCACGAGCAGAAACGTGCTCAAACTAGGATCAATATTGGAGATGCTTTTGAAAAATGGAGAGAGGTTAGAACGCAGAAAGGTTTACAGACCGATGCAGAGCTGGATAAACACTGAAGCTTCAGTGACTGAAATGCAGTTTTTTTGTGAACTTGGACTGCAGTATCCATTTTAAACACTAGGTGTCAGAGTTACATATTGCTCCTTTAAGAATCGTCCCTAAGCCCTTAAAGCTGCTCGGAGAGAGATCGAGATGAGAGGAGGTAGCTTTGAGGAGCTTTAAGCAAAGATATACGAGAGCAGACTTCACTGAAGTCCTTTTACTGATGGCACATGAACCCCCTTATTGGATATCATTCGTTCATTGGATGCTGAAGCAAAACAGACTTCAATAAAACTTCACACATCATCACCAGATTTTATAACAGAGAAAAAAACAGACGCCAAATTACTCAGGTGCTACAACAATACTAATTTGAAGCTGACTGGATCCTTGTTCCTCCTCTGCGTTGTTTCCGCTCGTCTCTTCAAGCATCTCTGGTGGGAGGGACTGAGATGCAAGTGAAGGACGGAAGAGAGGGATGCAACTTAAGAGAAATGGGATTTACCCCATAAAACACCTCACTGCATCACACAACACAAACTCTTTAAGAACGTAAGACAACTTAAGGCTCCTACGTAACTCAGTCTGCAAATTATTTTAAACACCAGATTTTATTTTGTAAAATGTTCTATGTTTGATCTTTTCATTCAGCTCTCCCCCTCAGGTAAAGTTCACCTCTTCTGTCAAGTCTCCTCCCATCAGCCATCTGGTCGTCTGCCTTTGCACACACACACACAAACACACACGCGCACACACACACACACACACACACACACACCACACACACACACACACACACACACACACACACTTTTAAAAAGCAGCTGAAGACTCATCTGTTCAGACTTGCCTTCGTTTGATCTGTCTGTATTTGATTTTATGTGACTGTTTGTATTATCTCTGTTTTTGTTTGATTGTGAAGCA
The DNA here is from genome assembly GCA_020745685.1 of Tautogolabrus adspersus. Classification (NCBI taxonomy): domain Eukaryota; kingdom Metazoa; phylum Chordata; class Actinopteri; order Labriformes; family Labridae; genus Tautogolabrus; species Tautogolabrus adspersus. The sequence continues at coordinate 34,117,454 of CM036535.1, read as the reverse complement.
CTTTGTGACGTCTGCTCTTGAAGGTGCTATATAAATAAACTTTACTTACTTACACACACACACACACACACACACACACACACACACACACACGATAGGATATTTCAACAATGTCGAGCAGCCTGTGGAGGCAGACATGCAGCGCTGCGTCTCCTTGATTAGTCCCTCCGTCACCTGAGGCCAATAAAACTTTTGTTACGTTCTTGTTCTTTATTCTAATGTAATCTGTGACGTCTGCACTGCTTTAAATCAGGGTGGCACTGTGGTGCAGTGTTCAACACCGTCGTCTTACTGCAGGGGGGGGTCTGGGTTCACACCTGGGCCCTTTTCGGGCTTCTCCCTGACCCTGCAGAGCTTTTCTCCTGCTACTTGTGTTTAACACGACCTACCCAGGTTGGTCTATTAAGATAGACAGCCCAACAGCTGCCTGAGAGTGAAGTCAAAACATTCAGAACTCCCCCTGCAGACTGCCTGCAGTATAGGTCATAAGGCCGCCTTCTCTTAACATAGACACGTCAAACACAAACCTGAATTCTGTCCTGATGGTTAGTCACTATCATGATGACGTCATGATTGACAGCTCTGTTGACAAATGAGGCTCCTGCAGCGTTCTTAACAGGATTATCAGAGAAGAGGAGGAAAGGTGAAAGAACACGTAATAAATGATATAAATACAGTCATACAACTCTCCATAACCACGAGTGTCTGCTTCATATCAACACAAGCGTCTGTTCTGCTGTGGACTGATCCCACCTGAGGGATCTCTGATGTTTTAAAGGTGAGGTAAATGTGCGCCTCGGTTAGAGGAAGGGTTGGGACGGTGATTCTGAGGGTCCACCAACCAGCTCCATTCTGCGTACTTCTTGGCTCCAAATCACATCACCAGTGGAATATGTCAGTGCCCATTGGGGGGTATTTTGGCTTCACATACTTTGGTTTGTACACCAGAAGGAGGCAAAGACACATTGTCCATATAAATATACAATCAATGGTTGGGCATCAGGTGAAAAAGCCTGCAGATGTTGCCTACGTTCCCCGTGTCTCTCTGGTGTAGGTGGCCAAGTAGTAAGGATGAACTACAGCTGAATTGCTCGTCTGCCTTGCTTGTACGACAAACTAACAAGAAAATGACATCAAAATGTTTTAGACCTGCATTCATTTAATAGAGTTTAAAGGAGCAATGTGTAACTCTGACCCCTAGTGTTTAAAATGGGTACTGCAGTCCAAATTCTAAACATTAGAGAGAGCCGTCTCCCCCCGCCCCCCTCCTCTCTAGAGTGGATGCTCACGCAGGTCACCATGTGGTGGACACTGAAGCTTCAGTGTTTATCCAGCTCTGCATCGGTCTGTAAACCTTTCTGCGTTCTAACCTCTCTCCATTTTTCAAAAGCATCTCCAATATTGATCCTAGTTTGAGCACGTTTCTGCTCGTGGAGCTTATTAGAAACATGCAGAGGCTTTTTGGGTCGGGTACAATCAGTTTCTTATTCGGGTCCTTTTCTGCATTATTTCTGGCCACACTTAGAGAACACATCAGTAAACGTCCAGCTGAGTCCTGCAAACTGAAGAGGACAGCGTGCTGACAGACAGTGAAGAACCATATTAACTTCATGATTGTGAGTGACAGCAGATTGTCCTCAAACTGTCCCAAACATAATGATAGAAACAGTAGAACAGTTCTAACAATTTATTCTAAACAAAGTGAAATTGACCTTGATGGATCAATGTAACCTTTTGCAAGTCACCCCCTTTTGACGCCTGTCCCCTGGGGGCCCTGCTACATGATTCATGGCTGTAAGCATCTTTTTGTTTCCAGGTCGAGCTGAAAAATGGAGCTGAAACAAGCCAGTCTCTTGTTATAATGAGGCATTCCTCGCAGGTTTACCTGCAGAGCGTATCATTACTAACTTCATTCAATGTTGACGGTCACGACTTGGTACAACATTTAAAGGGCCTGATTGACAAAAGGACTACGCTGCTTATGCTGCTGCTAAATCTGTGCAAAAGACAGAAAAAGATAGTGTGCAGTGGTAAAAGTGAAACATGGACTTGAGCTTGTATTTTTCTTTTCTAGTCTCCTGACTACTCAAAGCGCTCTCACACCGCAGGTCACAGCTACACATTCACACTCTGATGGTAGAGGCTGCTGAGTAAAGAGGCCATCAGTGTAAACTAATCCATTCATACACTGCGGGCAAAGCAACGGGAGCAACTTGGGGTTAAGTGTCTTGCCCAAGGACACATTGACATGTTGCTGCAGGAGCTGGGGATCGAACCCCAAACCCCTTTGGCTGAGAGACGACCGACTCTACCAACTGATCCACAGCTGCAATCCACAAAGCATGCACAGAGTGTGAAATGCACGCAAACATTAGTCAGCCCTCAGCTCAATACATACCTCAGGTTTCTTGGTCACGCTTTGTTATTATTTTTTAAAGGCTTTTTGTGCCTTTTCTACAATTTTAAAATTCTGCCTTTATCGTAGAGCCAGGACAGTAGATAGAGTCGTAAATCAGGTGAGTGAGAGAGAGAGCCTGAGTGTGAGATCACACTCACACCTACAACCCGACACCGTCCTGATCTCATCTCCTTCCTGGTAAAGCAAACACTGAGCTGTGGTATTACTGAGAAAACCTGAGCGAGGAGCCCGCAAACACTTATTCCACAGAACGAGAAATTAACGATCCAGTTGATTTCATTGATCATCAGACGCTGACCTGGAAACAACTCGATATCACGCGGCTGGAAAAAAAACAACATCAGCAGAAAACATCGCTCTCTGTTTCCAAGTTCGGCGAGAGACGTCGTTTATCTGCGGCGACCTTTGACTGCCCCCAAAATTAATCCTGCCTGCACGCAAACACACTCCACACACTTCATATTTCAAAGACGTGATAATGGGGGAAGTCATCAGGCACCTACAAGACTTTATCACAGAATCTAGGCCAGATTAGAATATTCATTAGCCGTGCCCTTTTCAACTCCGGGCTGCAGGAGAGGAAGCTGCTGCACAAACACGCAGGATCGTTCAGGATGTCAGCTCGAGGAAGGAAATGATGTGAATCCAAACAACAACCTGAGAATGAAAGAATCTTTGATTATACCTGATCCTTTCTCAACATCGTTCCTGCGTTTCTTTGCAGACATTCTGTGTCATGGTTGTTTTATCTTTTTGGTCAGTGGTCGAGTTTTTGTCGTCTTGCATCTCTTTACGGTCTTTAATGCTCTCGATTTTAATCTTGTGCCTCTTTATGGTATTTTTGAGTCATGCTGTGGCAGTTCTTTATGTTCTTCTGACACTTATGATTCATTTTTTGGTTGTTTTGCGTCTTATTGAGGTTGATTTGCATCTCGTTGTTTGATCTTTTAGGTATTTTTGTTACTCATATGCCGTTTTCACATAATGCACTCAAAATATCATGAAAATCTATAAACATCACTCCCCCTCCTACTGGCTCGAGGTGAATTCTCCTGATTATATCCTGCTGCGTTCTCACATCAGCTCACTCTGACTTGCTGCAGTAAAAAAAATCCTAGGGGTCTGCTAGGAGAAATTTGGCTGTTCGGCTCACACATACAGCCCCTCCTCCAAGTTTTCTGCAAGTGTGAAAGCCCTAACAGTGATGGTTTTGCATCGCCTCGTTGCTCTGTTGTATCTGTTCCTGATCATTTTGTACATGCTGTGAGTCTCTTTGTAATTAACTTCTGTCTTTGTGTCACTTCATGATCATTTGCATCTCTTTTTTAAAAATGTTTACATCACTTTTAATTTGTAGAGGCCTCGTTGCCCTGTGTCCAGGAGGCCGGGATACTAAACTCTGTGTTATCGTACTCAAAGATGTCTGAAGGAGAAGTCTGTAATATCATCATTAAAGCTGCTCTGTGATTTTAAGTTCCTCCTCTTGGTTCGCCTGTCTCCTCTCTGCCCCTCTCTTGGTTTTATGCAGTTTGTCAGACGGATCACACACTGACACACTGACCCAGAACCTGCAGCTCACTGCTGAAATATTCAGAGCTTCACCGAGGAGAGGAGACGACTGTGACTGCCGGCTGGTCTGAGCGCTTACAGATCGTAAAGGACAGAGCAGCATGTAGAAATGTTCTCATTGTCCCGAAATACATCTTTACTTCAGAAAAACAAATTATTCTCACACAAGTTTAACCAAGGGGTGTTTAAAGATGATCCATGCTGGTTAGACAAAAGCTGCATATTCCCCCTCCCAGATTGATCTGACAACAGAATCTTGTTTTTTCTGGGTTCCTCACACAACTTGAGATCAGTGTTGGTCTCAAGAACACTGTTTGAAGGTCTCGTCTCAGAATCGAAAGTATTTTTACTCGGTCTTGTCTGTCTCAGACTGACGGACGGACTCCGTTGTTAAATCAAGACCAGTCAAGAGCACCACTGAAAGGCTATTTTTCCACGTCATCACTGCGATTAGAAGGAACACGCCTCTTTCTAAAACAACGTATAACTTAAATGCAATTATAGTTAGATTTTGATCCCCCGTTTATGGCTGCAACCTTCCCGGTGTTACAGTCTAAGTGAGAGACATGCCTGCTGCAAACAAGACGATGATTTTTCAGTGATATTTATGGTCTTGGTCTTGACTCTGTCTCGATCCCTACATGTCTTGGTCTGGTCTCGATCTCGGAGTACTCTGGTCTCGGGTATGTCTTGGCTTTAGTTGGTGTGGTCTTGACTACAACACTACCATCAGCCGATCGTCATATATGTCGTCCCCACAACTACCGCCTGACGCCCAGCCTCCACCATCGGACTGTGTCGTCCCCACAACCACCGCCGTCCTCATTCATGAACTTCCTGCTCTGACCTCCACCTCGGCGGCGAGGAAGTGTGGACAACAGGAACGAGAGAAATACAAGAAGGAGAAATCCTTCCTGCATATTATACCATATGCTCTTTTGTAAAGCGTCTCGAGATAACACTTGTTGTGAATTGGCGCTTTACAAATAATGATTGATTGATATATAACAAAATGAGTAAACTATGTTACGTAGAAGTGAAACACATCGGGCTCTCACAGCTGCAGCGACAAATGCAGGATGAGCTGGCAGAAAAAAGAGACATCTAGCTAACATCATTATGAAATGATTGACTTAAAGCACAGATGTTTCCTTCTAGTTCAGGAGCGCTGTTCATTTGACTCAGGTAAGTGAAAGTCTCGCTGTATCTGACATGTCACACATCAGCTGAAATCTGGCGTGGACTCAGGCTTCGACAGGTCTGTCTGTGAGATGAGCATCAGTGCAGTTCTGATTGATCTTCTCAGATGTCAAACTGACAGAAGAATCTCAACACTGGTTTGCATTTCTACAAAGCATCCAAGGATTTATGGAGACATGCATATCACTTGATCCCTGACAGTTCGTCCAGTCTTTGTATTTAATGGTGCCATGATCAGAAAAATCTGCTTCTCCTTTGCTCAGAGCACTTCTTTCTTGTTCTGTCTCTCACAGATGCATTTGACTGTTGCATTCTTAATCTGATCAAACATTGAATGTGCACTTAAACCTGAGGCCTCTCTGTCATCCTGCTCCCTCTATAATTCATCAGCTGAGCAGAAGGCAGCAACATACGGAAACACATGAGGGACACAGAAGCTGCGTTCCTGCAGGGTCTGACCGGGCCGGACGCTGCAGCGGGGAGGACGCATTAACAAGAAGAAGCAGCAGACGACATGGCGAGCGGATCCCTCAGGGCTCTGATGGATGGAGGGGAGAAACATTTGTGCAAGAAGAGCCGGGCCTCGAGGATGCAGAAGGAAGAGATCTCTAGGGTTTAAAAAAAACAGCTCAGACTACCGTCTCCTGCTGAGCTCAAATATTTCCAAATTCAGTGAAGAGCTTTACTACAAACATTGTGTTTTATCGTGTGTCTCTGGTTGTGTTCCCACCAGTACTTCACTCACGCAAACACACTCCCAGCTCATTTATTTTTCAGTTAACTGTCTGCTTTTGTTATGTGTCTCAGTTACTTGCCCAGCTGCTAGGTAGGTTTCATATCTGAAATTTTAACTGCAGCTGCAGTTTATCTGAAATCATCTTTGTTTTTATTGCTTAAGTCGACATCTACTGGATCAAAAAAGCGCACATTCTTCCTTTAAAGGTCACATCTTGTGCAAAATCCACGTCACCATGTTTCTCTAACACTAACATGTGTCTCTAGTCTGTCTACAAACGCCCCAATGATGAGAAAAGTCCATCCTCTCTGTCTCTCGCCTGCTCCACTTTTCAGAAAATGTGTGCTCAAACAGGCCGTTTGGAGATTTTCCCTTCATGACATCACAAAGGGCAGTAACCCCTCCCCCAGGTGGGTGACACTCCTACAGCTAGGTGTTTGTTCTGCCCTCTGAGTCTGCCTTCTCACCGTAAACAATAGGGCATGGAGCGAGAAAGCCCGAGCCACCCAAGCCCTTCCAGAGAGGGGCGTGGTCAGACACAGCTCATTTACATTTAAAGCTACAGACACAGAAACAGCCTGTTCTGAGCAGGGCTGAAATAGAGGGGTTTATAGGCATGATCAAATACAGGATCAGAGTGGATTTACAACAAGACACTTCACACACATGTTTTGAGGAGCTCTGACACTTATTTAAACTGGATGAAGAGGAGGAGAATATGTGACCTTTAACTTTAAATTCAAGATGTGCTGCCTTAATGTTGTTTTGAACATTCATTAAATAAAGTATTCATCCAGCAGGTATCTTTTTTTTTTTACCCCTGACAGGCTCAGATTGATGACAATGTTGCAGGAAGTATCCTGACTCTTTTTTTAAACAGACATCACATCCTGTCCTTAAAGCTATGACACTTTAATGACAATCAAAGCTTGTTCTCCTTGCAGAAGAAGTTGCTGGTCTGCTCCTGCCTCTATGAATGAGTTCTAACAGTTTATGTAAATAATCGTAAAGTTGACCTTGTGTATAGACGTGATCCCCTTTAAAATAATGGTGGAACAGCAGACGTTATAGCGAGGCAGAACACATCATAACCTCTCTGCAGTTGTAGAGAAATCTGTGCTTCTGTCTCTTTCACCTTGACAAGACATTTCTTGGGGGAGAAACATCCAATGATGAAAAGTTTTTCGGGTTTGTTCTTATATGACATTGTCATTTCATTCAACTCCCACAGCACATTTTTCTATTTTGATTTCAAAAAGCCTTTGATTTACTTTTGTTCTGTTGGTTTCAAATAACTTCAGAGGTTTTCCCTCTCCAACCACAGAGTGCCTCGACTTCCTGACACGTCTCAGAAGTGAGGAAGGCGCAGGGCTCACAGCCGCCGCTCCTCCATGATCTGCACTCAAACCACCGAATCAACTGAACCAACGCTCCCATGTTAGGGTGACATGAGGCATGTTCATGTGGTCGTCTTGTTAAAGATCTGAACGGTGTTTTGTCCCAATGAAGCACAGTTCAAGATGCTTCTACCTACCAAGCGTACACTACAATAGTATAAAATTAAGGGTAAAATGTCGGCTCACACTGTGCGACTGAATCATTTACAACGTACGACCAAAGCTCATGATTGACATGCTCACTCTGTAAGACCTGATTGTCGGGTACAGCCTGACAGCTCACACTGTACGAGTGAAATCAGGACGGAGCATTCACACTTGTCAATAGAAAGCTCCCAAAGATGGAGGCTAGGTCAGATATATGTGGATTTCAATTGTTTCATATGAGCGGCCCAGATACGCATAACGGCCCAAATGCTATCTGTCTCTCTCTGCATCACCAATAAACACAAGCTAACTAGCAGCTGCATCATAAATGTTTCCTGTCTGTTGGAGGTCCGCAGATTTTATCACAAGCCGTTACTAACTCAAACACTCAGACCCATGCAGACGCCATGAAAGGAGATTGGGATTGGGCCAAAAACTGCAGTTCATTGAGTTGCCACTAGAGGCTGGAGAGTGGATCCTCGTAGACCCCTATGTTTGAAGGACTGATATGAAGCAACTTCATTTCTGTATTTATAACAACTTTACAGGGTTCAATTTCTATATAATTCTAAATTACATGAATGCTTAAAGTTATTCATAATGAAGGATGTGGTTGCTGCAGGGTGGGTGATGCTAGCTCGTTGCTACGTGTCACCCAAGATAGTTCAATGGCTGAACGTCACCTCGCAGCTGTGTTGTTGTTTTGGCCTTTTCAGGAGTTTGTCATGTAAGTATTGATCGAATCTAAAGGTTGCTGTGCAGATATCGTTCCAACAGACGGTCCAAGAAGGCTGTGCTCCTTTTTTTAGGGGAGTTAAATTCACATTTTTAATTTTTTAGCACTTATAAGCATGTGTAAGCAGTTCCTGTGTTCAATCCCCTGGAACAATTCCAAAACATTTTGGATCTGTTGGTAATTTAGGCATTAAAATATGTTGGAATAATGTGGCCCTGTTTTAAAAATACCGTAGTCTCTCTTTAAGAACTTAAGCTGAGCTTTTTTCCAGGTATCACTCGGCTCACTGACACTTTGTCTTTCTCACTACTGAAAACAAAAAGACTACAAACAGACTACAAGTGCTTGAAAGTCCTCGGGGCTGCAGCAGGTACAACCAGCGCCGTCAGGAAGCACAGCCTCTTCTGCTTCATGTGTCTGAACGCTGTGAACGATATAAAGCACAGCAGGCCGACACCAAAAGATGGAGAGGATCTGTCTCGCTCACAGTCTCGGCAGAGATTACAGCTCCTGTTTCTTATAATTGTTCAGAGCGAGTTGCTCCTCGTACCAATTATAGCGCATTAGCAGCAGCCGCCAAAGTCATTTCATCGCCGCACATCAGGGAGCTCCAAACCAAAAGGAAAAAGAAGCCATCTCTACTCTTGCTGACTTCAGTCGCCTGTAGCATCAAACGAACGGAGGGTTTAAGATGGAGCAGATAAAATGAGATTGAAGGATTAGACTGAAATGTGAGTGAACTTCTGGTGACTTGTTTTCAAATGACAAGAGGAAGGCTTTGACACTGACGCTGCTTGGACACAATCATCATCTGAAATTCAACACAGGAAAGATGTTTAACAAAATAAAACCACAACAGAAGAAGGAAAATCTGCGTTTTACTGTGGATAACTAAATAAAAAAAGTAATGTATTAAAGATTCATGTATCCTGCACACTTTACAATACATCCTGGTTTTCATTCTGTGATCTGTCCTTACAGTAAAGCAGCAAAAACAGCACAGAATCCATCCATCCATCCATTATGTATACCGCTTTTTTTCCTGTTCGGGGTTGCAGGGGCGAGAGGCGGGGTTACACTCTGTACTGGCCGCCAGTCAATCACAGGGCTGACATATAGAGACAGACAACCAGCCACACTCACATTCACACCTACGGACAATTTAGAGTCACCAGTTAACCTAACGAGCATGTCTTTGGACTGTGGGAGGAAGCCGGAGTACCCGGAGAGAACCCACGCATGTACGGGGAGAACATGCAAACTCCACACAGAGAATACAACAAACACTAAATATAATTTGAAGTGTAATTTTCCAGACGTTTGATCAAAGTCAGACTGCTGTGAAGACATTTCCTCAAGTTGTCCAGACTAAACAAAGTCATTGGGAGGTCCCAACACGCTGAGGGACCTACAGCGGGTGGTGAGGGTGGCAGAGCGGGTGATTGGGACTCAACTACCAGCCCTCAGTGACTTGTACACTGGTCGGCCCCAAAGGAGAGCCAGCTGTATTTTAAAAGACCACACCCACCCTGGACACTGTCTCTTCTCCCCCCCTCCCCTCAAGATGGCGATACAGGACAAGCAAAACAAACACTAGCAGACTGACTGCCAATTTCCTCATACTCCGTGCACGCTTCATTCCATCAGTGTCACGGTTTTACTCCGTCGGACGGCCTGCCCCACTGGGTCCGTTTCTGGAGCGTGAGCACAGCGGAGCGCAGCCATGAGCAGCTGTACACACATCACAGGAGAACTGTGCGACGGTGCAAACAACATGTTGCTTTGTCTTTCTGAGGATGATTTGTTGTTCATTCGGTGCCTGTTTTGACGTAATGTTGATAAAGTGATGAAAAATACGATCACAAGTCCGTATATTGTGTTTTATTTTGAAATTGACCGGACGCTATGTTGGTTTCCTTGTCTGACTTCCTGTCCGGGTTGTGATATTCTGTCCAGCTTGACGCGTGCCTGCATCGTGCTCCGTCGAAAATAGACTCCCAGCGTATTTCAAACAGAGCATAGTGGCGCTGGTGGCACGCCCCGTAGGTTGTTGCAAGCCTTCAGCGCACCACGTTGATAACCAGAAGATTTAGAACACTCTTATGCTTTGCACCTCATAGTCAATGGTTCCATAGTGTAGTGGTCATCATGTCTGCTGTCTGTGCAGAAGGTCCTGGGTTCAATCCTCAGTGGAACCACATTTGTGTTGTTAAAGAAATTTGGGATTGTGCACACTGAAGCAGTTTAGGGGTTTGAGCTATAAGAGTATACACAAGTTTTACATATGACAACAGTGCTGTGCATACACTCTGTAGGAGCAAAGCCACACACACACACACACACACACACACACACACACACACACACACACACTCAGGGCTCCTATAGTTGTTTCCTGTCTAACCGCAGTAACGTTCTCTGCCACATGAAAGAGCAGCAGCTTATCACCAGCAGCCAAACACAACTGACACACTGCTGCTGCAACCGAAGCCGCTCCAAACACTGTGTTCATCAGGTACGAGAGCCCGGGAAGTCCCACCAACCAACACACACACACACACACACACTGCTGTGAAGGTGTCTGCGGTGAACTGAAAAGTCCCTGTTGTGCTTTTATCTGGAAAGTGTCCACTTTCACAACAGAAGAAGATTCATAGAAAATATAAACATGCATAATTTATCGAACAACAAAAAGAGCATGTCTTTGGACTGTGGGAGGAAACCGGAGTACCCGGAGAGAACCCACACATGCACGGGGAGAACCTGCAAACTCCACACAGAGAGGATCCTGTCAGACGGGGATTCGAACCCTGAACCTCCTCTCTGTGAGGAAACAGCGCTGTGCAGTCCTCATGCTAAAATGAGATATTCCTCATTCTTTCCCGGTTCTTATTTTAACTCTAGCTGCCTTTATGAAGAGGATTTCTGCTGTTCTAATTAAGCTGGTGACAGCTCAGTGCAGACTTGCACTACAAAGCTTGTGTTCTGTGGTGCAGCTGTGAAAGTGGTTATTTTCTAAATGGTAGTTTGACAACATCGAAGGTCTTTGGCACACAGGAAGAAGCTTCAGATCATATGACCCTCCTCTCATGCTTCCCATGACTGAATATATTAAACATGCTCCATGTTGGACTCCGTATCGAGACAGAAACATGCGGCTCAGCCTTCTGTGTGCCCTCCTCAAGCACTGCACACACACAGACATACATAACACACATGCACAAACGCACACTATCGCCTTCTCGCCCTCAGGGCCCCCATATGGACCCGATGGATGCTCTTTTCAAAGCTTCTTTCTCATATATGACCAGAAAGCCCTGCACATGTAAAAGAACGCAGCGCGTCAGTATAGTGTTAGTGTGTAAGATTTACTGCAGCCTGTACAGATCAGATGAAGAAGAAGGTCTTTAAATATATAATTAGAGAAAGAGAAAAGGGTCATTTAAAGGCCAAGAGTTTACACATTGTATTTAATAATGTTTGATAGTCACAGATCTAGGTTTTATAGTGTAGTGGCCATCACTGCTTTATGCACAGAAGGACCATAGACTGTAAATATTCATGTTTGAAGCCTGAGTGACGTCACCCATCTGTTACTGCAGGGGGCTCTGGTGGGTCATGGATGGCGCTCGCCTGAACCCACCAGTCAACTACGCCCCTAACTATGGACTACACGTATCGTTCATGAAATCAAAAGAGATGCAATATAAAAAGAATCACTCCACGTACAGTGTGTGCCCATAATGACAATAACCAGGCTTGTGCCAGGCTGTGAACATGTTTATCTATGCTGTTAAAACGGCTTTTTTGCCTGTTGTGTTTTTGCGACTTCCAGTGTTCCTGGAGCAAGCCTCAAGCGGACACTCGACAAACTGCCGGATTACCGTATTGGCTTCATTTTTCAACACCGGAGGTTGCCGCTTGAGAAGGACCTGGTATAATCACTTGTGTAACCAAAACTCTGTCCTGTTGCCTAAACGCTGTGATCAAATGTCTTTATAATTAGCTGTTCCATTGGGCATGACTTCAGTGGTTTGTTAACATTAAACGGTGAACATTAAACGTCATATTTAGTTTGTGTGGCTGAGGTTATCACATCAGCTTGAGGAACAAAGGTTCCTCAGAGTAGTGGTCATCATCTATTCTTTACACGCAGAAGGTGCTGGGTTCAATTCACAGTAGAGCCGTAAGTCGTTCTTAATTCTCCAAGCAGAGGAAATTCAAAATGCTGCAAACAAAGAAATCACATCAAATGACCAGACAACCCCACATAAGCAAAAACCACTTCAAATGATTTTTGCTGCACTGGGTTGTTTCTATTTATGACTCCCTATCGAAAAAATATTTGGGCAGCAGTAAGAAGAAGTCATTGATCTGATCGAGGTTCTATAGTGTAGTGGTCATCACGTCTGCTTTACACGCAGCAGCCCTCCGTAACTCCTCCCCATGCAAGTTCCTTCCAGATGTCACTCCTCATCAAAACCACTTCAAATGTTTGTGTGCTGCACTGGGTTGTTCAACCCCCAGTGGAACCAGTGGTCTTTCTTATTTCCCCGGTGTCTAAGGAGACTCTAGCTCATGCCGCAAACAAAGACAATACATCCAGTGACTAAAGATATCTTGACAACTACACATGCACTGCACTCTTTCAATTAGCTGTCATCTGCTACAAAACCATGAGGTTCTATAGTGTAGTGGTCATCACGTCTGCTTTACATGCAGAAGGTCCTGGGTTCATTCCCCAGTGGAACCAAATCTTTGCCTCATGGCAGAGTGTAGAGTTCACACTGTGGATACTTCCCGGGACATGGACAATCTTCCCCTCCATAACTCCTCCCCATGCAAGTTCCTTCCAGATGTTACTCCTCATCAAAACCACTTCAAATGTTTGTGTGCTGCACTCTGTGTTTCTATTTATGTATCCCAATCACAAAAATATTCGGGGAGCAGAAACCGTACGAAGTAGTCCAAAACCACATGATGGAGGTTCTATAGTGTAGTGGTCATCACGTCTGCTTTACACGCAGAAGGTCCTGGGTTCAACCCCCAGTGGAACCAGGGGTCTTTCTTATTTCCCAGTGTCTAAGGAGACTTTAGTTCATGATGCAAACAAAGACAACAAATCCAGTGACTCAAGATATCTTGACAACTACACATGCACTGCACTCCTTCACTTAGCTGTCATCTGCCTTATTACCATGAGGTTCTATAGTGTAGTGGTCATCACGTCTGCTTTACACGCAGAAGGTCCTGGGTTCAATCCCCAGTGGAACCAAATCTTTGGCTCATGGCAGAGTGTAGAATTCACACTGTGGATACTTCCCGGGACATGGACAATCTTCCCCTCCATAACACCTCCCCATTCAAGTTCCTTCCAGATGTTACTCCTCATCAAAACCACTTCAAATTTTTGTGTGCTGCACTCTGGGTTTCTATTTATGTATCCCAATCACAGAAATATTCGGGGAGCAGAAACCGTACGAAGTAGTCCAAAACCACATGATGGAGGTTCTATGGTGTAGTGGTCATCACGTCTGCTTTACACGCAGAAGGTCCTGGGTTCAATCCCCAGTGGAACCAGGGGTCTTTCTTATTTCCCGAGTGTCTAAGGTGACTCTAGCTCATGACGCAAACAAAGACAACACCTCCAGTGACTCAAGATATCTTGACAACTACACATGTACTGCACTCATTCACTTAGGTGATATCTGCCTTATAACCATGAGGTTCTATAGTGTAGTGGTCATCACGTCTGCTTTACACGCAGAAAGTCCTGGGTTCAATCCCCAGTGGAACCAATTCTTTACAGTACCTTGTGGCAGGGGTCAGATTGTAGAGTTCACACTGTGGATACTTCCGAGCACATGTTGAAGTGACATGGACATTCTTACCCTCCATGCAAGTTCCTTCCAGATGTCACACCTCATCAAAACCAAATGTTTGTGTGCTGCACTGGGTTGTTTCTATTTATGTATCCCAATCACAAAAATATTTGGGGAGCAGAACCCGGAAGATGCAGTCCATGATGCCATGACAGAGGTTCTATAGTGTAGTGGTCATCACGTCTGCTTTACACGCAGAAGGTCCTGGGTTCAATCCCCAGTGGAACCAGGGGTCTTTCTTATTTCCCAGTGTCTAAGGAGACTTTAGTTCATGATGCAAACAAAGACAACAAATCCAGTGACTCAAGATATCTTGACAACTACACATGCACTGCACTACTTCACTTAGCTGTCATCTGCCTTATTACCATGAGGTTCTATAGTGTAGTGGTCATCACGTCTGCTTTACACGCAGAAGGTCCTGGGATCAATCCCCAGTGGAACCAAATCTTTGCCTCATGGTAGAGGTCAGAATATGCTTCAGTGACATGGACCGTCTTACCCACCATGCTTCCAGATGTCAGTCCTCAGCAAAACCAAATGGAGGCAAAAATCAACCTTTGTTTTTGTTTGCTGCACTGGGTTGTTTCTATTTATGCATCCCTATCACAAAACTATTCGGGCAGCAGTAAGTGTAGGAAGAAGTCATTGATCTGATAGAGGTGCTATAGTGTCGTGGTCATCACATCTGCTTTACACGCAGAAGGTCCTGGGTTCAACCCCCAGTGGAACCAGCGGTCTTTCTTATTTCCCCGTTGTCTAAGGAGACTTTAGCTCATGATGCAAACAAAGACAATCCAGTCACCTAAGATATCTTGCCATCTACACATGTACTGCACTCTTTCACTTAGAGGTCATCTACCTAAAAACTATGTGGTTCTATAGTGTAGTGGTCATCACGTCTGCTTTACACGCAGAAGGTCCTGGGTTCAATCCCCAGTGGAACCATGAGCATTTCTTATTTACCAGTGTCTACGGAGTCTTTAGCTCATGATGACAACAAATCCAGTGACATCAGATATCTTGAGACCTACACATGCACTGCACTCTTTTACTTAGCTGTCATCTGCTATAAAATCATGAGGTTCCATGGTGTAGTGGTCATCACGTCTGCTTTACACGCAGAAGGACCTGGGTTCAATCCCCAGTGGAACCAAATCTTTGCCTCATGTCAGAGTGTAGAGGTAACAATGTGGATACTTCCCAGCACATGTTGCAGTGACATTGACAATCTTCCCCTCCAAAACTCCTCCCCATGCAAGTTCCTTCCAGATGTCACACCTCATCAAAACCACTTCAAATGTTTGTGTGCTGCACTCTGTGTTTCTATTTATGTATCCCAATCACAGAAATATTCGGGGAGCAGAAACCGTACGAAGTAGTCCAAAACCACATGATAGAAGTTCTATAGTGTAGTGGTCATCACGTCTGCTTTACACGCAGAAGGTCCTGGGTTCAACCCCCAGTGGAACCAATTCTTTACAGTACCTTGTGGCAGGGGTCAGAATGTAAAGTTCACACTGTGGATACTTCCGAGCACATGTTGAAGTGACATTGACAATCTTCCCCTCCAAAACTCCTCCCCATGCAAGTTCCTTCCAGATGTCACACCTCATCAAAACCGAATGTTTGTGTGCTGCACTGGGTTGTTTCTATTTATGCATCCAAATCACAAAAATATTTGGGGAGCAGAAACCAGAAGAAGCAGTCCATGATCCCATGACAAAGGTTCTATAGTGTAGTGGTCATCACGTCTGCTTTACACGCAGAAGGTCCTGGGTTCAATCCCCAGTGGAACCAAATCTTTGCCTCATGGTAGAGGTCAGAATATGCTTCAGTGACATGGACCGTCTTACCCACCATGCTTCCAGATGTCAGTCCTCAGCAGAACCAAATGGAGGCAAAAATCAACCTTTGTTTTTGTTTGCTGCACTGGGTTGTTTCTATGTATGCATCCCTATCACAAAACTATTCGGGCAGCAGTAAGTGTAGGAAGAAGTCATTGATCTGATAGAGGTTCTATAGTGTCGTGGTCATCACGTCTGCTTTACACGCAGAAGGTCCTGGGTTCAACCCCCAGTGGAACCAGCGGTCTTTCTTATTTCCCCGTTGTCTAAGGAGACTTTAGCTCATGATGCAAACAAAGACAATCCAGTCACCTAAGATATCTTGCCATCTACACATGCACTGCACTCTTTCACTTAGCGGTCATCTACCTAAAAACTATGTGGTTCTATAGTGTAGTGGTCATCACGTCTGCTTTACACGCAGAAGGTCCTGGGTTCAATCCCCAGTGGAACCAAATCTTTGCCTCATGGCAGAGGTCGGAGTGTAGAGTTCACACTGTGGATACTTCCCGGGACATGGACAATCTTCCCCTCCATAACTCCTCCCCATGCAAGTTCCTTCCAGATGTTACTCCTCATCAAAACCACTTCAAATGTTCGTGTGCTGCACTCTGGGTTTCTATTTATGTATCCCAATCACAAAAATATATGGGGAGCAGAAACTGTACGAAGTAGTCCAAAACCACATGATAGAGGTTCTATAGTGTAGTGGTCATCACGTCTGCTTTACACGCAGAAGGTCCTGGGTTCAATCCCCAGTGGAACCATGAGCGTTTCTTATTTACCAGTGTCTACGGAGAGTTTAGCTCATGATGACAACAAATCCAGTGACATCAGATATCTTGAGACCTACACATGCACTGCACTCCTTTACTTAGCTGTCATCTGCTATAAAACCATGAGGTTCTATAGTGTAGTGGTCATCACGTCTGCTTTACACGCAGAAGGTCCTGGGTTCAATCCCCAGTGGAACCAATTCTTTACAGTACCTTGTGGCAGGGGTCAGAATGTAAAGTTCACACTGTGGATACTTCCGAGCACATGTTGAAGTGACATTGACAATCTTCCCCTCCGTAACTCCTCCCCATGCAAGTTCCTTCCAGATGTCACACCTCATCAAAACCGAATGTTTGTGTGCTGCACTGGGTTGTTTCTATTTATGCATCCCAATCACAAAAATATTTGGGGAGCAGAAACCAGAAGAAGCAGTCCATGATCCCATGACAAAGGTTCTATAGTGTAGTGGTCATCACGTCTGCTTTACACGCAGAAGGTCCTGGGTTCAATCCCCAGTGGAACCAAATCTTTGCCTCATGTCAGAGTGTAAAATTCACACTGTGGATACTTCCCGGGACATGGACAATCTTCCCCTCCATAACACCTCCCCATGCAAGTTCCTTCCAGATGTTACTCCTCATCAAAACCACTTCAAATGTTTGTTTGCTGCACTCTGTGTTTCTATTTATGTATCCCAATCACAGAAATATTCGGGGAGCAGAAACCGTACGAAGTAGTCCAAAACCACATGATGGAGGTTCTATGGTGTAGTGGTCATCACGTCTGCTTTACACGCAGAAGGTCCTGGGTTCAATCCCCAGTGGAACCAGGGGTCTTTCTTATTTCCCGAGTGTCTAAGGTGACTCTAGCTCATGACGCAAACAAAGACAACACCTCCAGTGACTCAAGATATCTTGACAACTACACATGTACTGCACTCATTCACTTAGGTGATATCTGCCTTATAACCATGAGGTTCTATAGTGTAGTGGTCATCACGTCTGCTTTACACGCAGAAAGTCCTGGGTTCAATCCCCAGTGGAACCAATTCTTTACAGTACCTTGTGGCAGGGGTCAGATTGTAGAGTTCACACTGTGGATACTTCCGAGCACATGTTGAAGTGACATGGACATTCTTACCCTCCATGCAAGTTCCTTCCAGATGTCACACCTCATGAAAACCAAATGTTTGTGTGTTGCACTGGGTTGTTTCTATTTATGTATCCCAATCACAAAAATATTTGGGGAGCAGAACCCGGAAGATGCAGTCCATGATGCCATGACAGAGGTTCTATAGTGTAGTGGTCATCACGTCTGCTTTACACGCAGAAGGTCCTGGGTTCAATCCCCAGTGGAACCAAATCTTTGCCTCATGGCAGAGTGTAGAGTTCACACTGTGGATACTTCCCGGGACATGGACAATCTTCCCCTCCATAACTCCTCCTCATGCAAGTTCCTTCCAGATGTTACTCCTCATCAAAACCACTTCAAATGTTCGTGTGCTGCACTCTGTGTTTCTATTTATGTATCCCAATCACAGAAATATATGGGGAGCAGAAACCGTACGAAGTAGTCCAAAACCACATGATGGAGGTTCTATAGTGTAGTGGTCATCAAGTCTGCTTTACACGCAGAAGGTCCTGGGTTCAATCCCCAGTGGAACCAAATCTTTACAGTACCTTGTGGCAGAGGTCAGAGTGTAGAGTTCACACTGTGGATCCTTCCAAGCACATGTTGCAGTGAAAGTTCTGTCCAGGTGTCACAGCTCAACATTACCAAAGGGAGGGTTTCTTTTCATTTAAGAAAACCATGCAGCTGTTCCACGACCCACACAGCCTTAAGAACCTTTTCTCAGAACTTTGATCGACGTGGGTACAAAAGAGTCATTTAAATTTACATAGAGAGACTCTGTATCGTCTGCCAGGTGGTAAAAGTTCAGACTCAGAGAAGAGGATTTGAGGCGGGTCAAACAACACTCTGTGCCTGACTGAGGACAGACTGCTCATATACTGACTGCAGGGAGACATATTTAGTCCTCAACATCACCTTCATGGCTGTCTGCAGCAGACGAGCAAGCTTAGATTTTTACTGAGCAGAGAGATCAGCGTACCACGCCGACATCCCCTACCTGAGGATACTCTCCAACACAGCCTGATAAAACACTGACATTGTCTTATTGTCTACTAAAAATCAAACGGGAAAGTGTTTGTTCATGGCGCCAATATCAGACTGAGCCAGTATCTGAAAGGTGCAAGCATGTACTCTGACGGATCAGTGCAAAGATGACAGCTCTACACTCATAGGGTTATATATGTAGGCTACAATGACTTACATAACTAGCAACGCATGAATGAAGTGAAGAGTATATTTTACTTGGGTGTATTATTGTCAGTATTTGCACTTATATGAAAGCACAGCTGCTTCTCATGGGCCCTGAGAAGTGACATGACGGAGGTACTAGTTGTCTCACAATACAGCAAGAACTGTTTTATTGTGTGTGTGTGTGTGTGTGCTTGCGAGTGTGTCTGTCTGTCTGTAGAGGCCTCAGGGGTAAACACAGCCCTGTGACAGTGAAGTGTGTGTGTGTGTGTGTGTGTGTGTGTGTGTGTGTGTGTGTGTTATCTCCGCACTAACTGCTGTTCTGTTTTGCAGACAGACGAGACGCTGAAGCTATGCCATATGTGAACCTGCGCACGATTCACTTGGTCTTTGCTTCCTGACATATTTACTCCAAATTTACAATAAATTTACATGAACATGTCACTTGTACTTGATGTTTCCTCAAATTGTATTTGAATTATAATTTCATTTTGACTTCAACAGAAGGCAGAACAATAATTCAGCAAACACGTGCACACCTTTCATTTAAAGTGGTGAATTTTCATCAGCTCCCCCTCCCAAAGTTCACACTGGAAGAGAGTGAAAACATGTTGATATCGCTTCTTGTTAAATTACATACTTTTGTTTTATTGGCCATAATCATATGGGGGCGGCTGTGGCTCAGTTGGTACTGTAGAGTCGGTCGTCTCTTAACTGGAAGGCCGGGGGTTCAATCCCCAGCTCCTGCAGCCACATATACTGATGGACACTTTACATCCATCAGTGTGTGAATGTGTAGGTGTGACCTGCGGTGTAAAAGTGTTTTACAAGCTCAAGTCCATTTACCATAAAAAGGACAAACACTGTAAAAGTAAACATTTTTGCGATTCGCCTGGAGACAACATGGCGCGCAGTGTCTTTTTTCGGAGCGCTCCGCCTTTTTTGTGCGCCTGCTCCGCTCTGGTATTCCTCGTATTTATATTCCAGCTGCTTCTCTGTTTTTGGGTTTTACGAAATTGATGAGACTACATGATTTAAACATTTCTTGGGGGTTCTTGGACACAAACTATGAAGAGAGCAATATAAACGGGGACGTACTTTGATCTGGAACATTTTCCCCCAAACGTTAACACTGGAGCCTTTACGGCTCGTCTTGCAGCTGCTGGTTGAAGCGATACACGGGAACAATTCCACATTTTTCTCAGTCTTTTTGTCATCAAAACTGGAAAATATGTTTAAAAAACAAAAGCTGTATTCAGCCCTTAAGGTAAACCCAAATAAATACATTTTAAGGATATATAAAAATAAATAAACAGCCTCTGAGAAGATAAAAACATCAGCTAACATTCTGTGTTTTTATCATCTGATTGTGCAGTGAAAACATGCGTAGTATGTGTTATATGTGTGTGTGTTACATCAGAGAGTCGTTATGTAACACTGACATCTGCTGGGAACACAGTGGGTGTTGGGTGAGGGGCTGCATCCTCACTGCTGCGTCTCCTGTGTTTATCTGTTTGTGTACTCATGCCTGTTCTCTACCTCCGTTTTCATAAAGTCAGTCCTTACAGTTAAACCTAAAGTTCAGAGATGCACCGTGACTCAGGGTCTTCTCGTCTTTCATATGTTGGGGCAGCCCTTACCAGTAGATTCAGAATTGTATATTTGAATCCACACTTTGATGCGTTTACAGAAAGTTTCTGTCCCGTACACTTGTCAGGCAGACCATTTGACCGTAATGATTGTGATGACTCTCCTCGTATGAGCTCATAAACCAAAAGCTGATTATCTCGCCTCTCAGTCGAGGTTTAGTTGCAGCTAAATTTGCTTTGAGGACACGGCTACAATAAAAAACACTAACCAGTCTCAAAATAATACACTAAAAACGCTTTTCCCGTTAAAGGTCACGGGGGCTGGAGCTGATCCCAGCTGTCATTGGACGAGAGGCGGGGTTACACCCTGGACTGGCCGCCTGTCAATCACAGGGCTGACATATAGAGACAGGGCAATTTTAGAGTCACCAGTTAACCTAACCAGCATGTCTTTGGACTGCGGGAGGAAGCCGGAGTATCCGGAGAGAACCCACACATGCACGGGGAGAACATGTGTTATGATAATGCTCGAGGAGGATTCACTTCAGTGTCTTCAGCGGTAGGTGTGGTTGGTAGACGGAGAAGCAGGGTCAGTACTGATGTCACAGTAGCAGGTAGGAGGAATAGTTGATTTCCAACCCCGGTCTCCACCAACTTGTTCGAAAATGAGCATCGCTCGAAAAGAGTGACTCCTTTGTCATTTGGTTCCTTTACCTGTTGAGAAAAGCTTTACGAGGAACTCAAATCTAATTTCTATGACATCCTACCTGCTCATACTGCTGAAGTATTTGCTGCCTTGTTTTTTCTTCTTTGAGCCTTCCTCTCTTCAGGCTTTTAAACCCGAGCATCCCCCTGTGTAATAAACAGGGGAAATGATTTTAATGTGTATTGAATGGAGCTTCCCTGGCATCCATCTTGTCAATTTTCAGGGGGGCCGTCAGGCTGAGTTTAAGAGAGCTAAACTGGTAGACGATAAGATAATCCTTTTATCCATATCCTTGCCGCGGGGCGACCAAAATAAACGCTGAAGTGATGGTTGGGAGGAAAGTCTGAGAGCTGTGACTGTGAGAGGAAAAAACTGCGAAATACAGCAGAGGAGAGAAATGAGAAGGGAAGTAATGAAGATGTTTTATTTGCCTGGGAGGCGGAAGAGTGAATCAATGTGTGGATTTAATACAGCCAGCTTCCCACTGACATCTCATGTCTTGTTAACACGCTGCTGTGTGCAGAAAGGGCGCAGCAGCAGCTACTCCGGTGAGTCGGGGGTGAAATTGACACTAAAACGACCAGAGCACAACAATGAACACTGTCACACCTTTAAGTGAAGGGAATAAGTTGTGGTACAATCGTGTGTTTCAATGTCACACTTTAAGTACTCCAACACAGGATCCCTCTTACGTCCAACGTCTACATACTCTGTGCACGCCGCAGTCTGTCAGCGTCACGGTTTTGCTCCAACGGACAGCACGCGTCCTGTCCCACTGGATCCGTTTCTGCACACGTCACAGGAGAACTACAGGAGAACTACAGGATCACGCGGGAATAAAGAGAAAAAAGTGCAAACAACATGTTGCTTTGTCTTTCTGAGGATGAGTTGTTGTTCATTCGGTGCCTGTTTTGACGTAATATTGATAACGTGATTAATAATACGATCGTAAGTCTGTATATTGTTTTATTTTGAAATTGACCGGACGCTCTGTTTGTTTCCTAGTCTGACTTCCTGTCCGGGTTGTCCTATTCTGTCCATCTTGACGCGTGCTTGCAGCGTGCTCCGTCGTAAATAGACTCACAGCGTATTTGAAACCGAGCAGAGCGTAGTGACGCTGCTGGCACGCTACGGAGCCGGGCCGCGGCGCTCGCTGTGGAAACATAATCATTGACGAGAGTGGCAGCGAACGGCGGCATAGTGTGCAGCACTGACTGACGGCCGTGCGCACGGAGTATGTGTAAATGTGGAGTGACTTTTCATATGGTACACCAGCTTATTTCAACCACGCAAGGACATCTGCTAAATGTTCTTCAATGTCAACAAAAGAGGATTTGAAGTAACTGGAAGGTAAATTTACAGCGATCAGTTTCCTCCCTCTCTGGTCTCGTCCCGAAGCATCCGACTCAGAGAGAGATTATTTGTAACCCTGTTTTATGGACTCGGGTTCTTTTCATGTAAAATAAGACGACACATGGTTACTATCAGGTAATGGGACCTCTTGGTTTGGGTTAGCTTAAGATGTTTGATCATATTACTTCATAAAAACTCCTCGGATATAGAGTAACATTATAACCAACAGACAGTCCTGGCAGCCTTAAATAGACCTGTACGTGTGAGTAAGAGAACAGGTGTGACAGCCGGTCATTCATCCTGTTGGTGCAGGCGACTCTCACCTGAGCGGCAGCAGCAGCAGCAGCAGCAGAGAGGCTGAATAAATCACAGCAGACATTCAGCAGCTAAAAACAGGACAGCAGAGATAGAGAGAGGCCGGCTCGCTCGTCCCTCCGGAGCATCGACAAACATCTGAAATATCTCTGCTGCCCTGCAAAGGCCGCAAGCTGCAGCGCTCATGGGCAAAGGGGGGGGGGGGGCTCAAAGGTTTTACTGCTGCACCAACAAATGACTCAGTCATTTATATTACTCTCTCCTTAAGCCATGTCATGTAGCTTCTTTAAAAGAGCAACCACTCCAGCATCTTCTCGTGGTGAAAGAGACTAATGAACTTACGTGATGCTGGATTGGACAGTTGCATGATTTTATTTAAAGGGGACATATTACGAAAAATCCACTTTGACAGTGTTTTTGAACATGTATTTGGGTAACCTGAGTGTCTACCGACCCAAAAAATGTGAAATAAATCCATCCAGTCCTTTGTTTGTGGTCTGCATAAGTCTTACAACACAGAGAAAAATGCTCCGTTTCAAATGTGCTCTCCTTGTGATGTCACAGTGGGATTCTGGTAAAAAAAAAATACCCTCCCCTCCCCTGGTATCTCCACCCATGGACTGCTCAACAGTGCTGGGAGAAGAGAGTCTATGTAAGAGGTTTCACCGAGGAGGCTTAAAGTTCGCTCGTGAAATTCTTGGTTTCATATCGGGGAACTATGGCGTGATTTACAGGACAAGCCGTTTAGCGCCCTCTGCAGACTCATCCTGGGATTACTCCAACATACGTTAAACTCATGATCTGAAACTTTGCCCATGTTTAGTATGGGCATCCAGTATCGTAACTCTATATGTGAGTTTAAAAAAGGGGTTGAGCATAATACTGTAGGTCAACTTTAAAGTTGACGTTGTTGTGTAACCTATCAAACTGATGTTGTTACACTGATGGATAAACTAACATGCAGATTTCATTTCTGATGAATTACCACACTGTTTCCCTCTCTAATTAACATCATGAGCTGGGAGCAGATGGATGTTGTTGGCCTAAAATGAGCACTGTTAGCAGATGACCAATGGTGTTGCAGGATGTCATTAATATCTCCTCGGACCCGGGGGCCCCTCGGACCCCGAGCGGAGCATGCAGCAGAAGCTCCAGCACATCTTTATCATCCTGGACCGAGCTGCAGCTTGCAGGGCCAGGTGAGAATCCATCATGGCTATTATTACCTGAGGCTGTGCACTGAATCCATCACACACACACACACACACACACACACACACACACACACACACACACACACACACACACACATATTTTCCTATAACCTACAGTAAACTCTTGTTCCAGTCAACAAAGTGGGGACCGTTGGTTTTGTTCATTTAAAAAAGAAGAACATTGAAATACACATGCTATGTACAAACTAGGGCTGTGAGCATCCACTCGTTAATCGAGATGCAATAAAGGTCCGACATTAAGGCATTTATTTATTTTTATATGGATCGATAGCGTGCTATTTTGTTCCTTTATGCACACCGTAGCTAACCCCTAAATTCCACCAGATGCGTCAGTCTCTGCTCCGCCACAGCAGTGGAGCTGATAGGTTTTTACTTTATTCAGTGTGTGTGCTTCCACTGGCTCGGCTGCGTTGCGTCTCAGCTCTGACAGTCCGGCGTCCTCAGCAGCTGATACACAAGGCTTCTATTTTAGCCGGATGCTGCAGCACGACGAATCAATTTAGCACAGACAAGATCGAGCAGGACGGGAAGCCAGACACCGAAACAACATTTAAACATCCGGTTTATTTTCAGAATAAAACACTCACCATATGACCATATGTGTGTTTGTTTGTGTTTTACCACATACATTGTACTATCTCGCGCTGTCGCGAGTGAATTTGTAAAATTACTCCAGCTGACGACTGTGCTCTCTGTGCTGCGCTCTGAGAACGCAGCCTGTGGGACGAGGGTGCACGGAGCCGCAACAGAGCGGAGGGGACACGCAATGCACACGTGTCTGGGGGAAGCCACCGCACAGACAGCAGCGTCCCTCTCCCTGCAGACATAGTGATGAAACAGAACTACACCTCTTGAGATTCTCGTGACGTATGATTCGAAGGCAGTGGTACATACACGTTATCAAAGCAAACCATCATTTTAAAATGATGAGATGTACCCAGGTTACCATGTTGGGTTTATTGATGTATCAGAAAAGGGAATTATTTACCAGCGCATACAGACTGTCAAACTATGACTAAAAACACAAAGTGGAAAGTTGCTCTTCTTTTGTCTGATCACAGCTTAAGAGTTTTTGTGCAACACTTTTATTTCTGCTTGAGCATCCTAAGAGTTTCGATTTAGAACTAACTTTTCTCTGCCAGAATAAACACACACACACACACACACACATTACTGAATCTAAAGTTGTCTTTTACCTCAGGTGTCAATTTTTCTCACTGAACTCTGTGTGACTGATATTTTCTGTTAACCTCCATCATATCAGGTTACCTCTCCAGTAACCCTAGGGGGGAGGTTTCTGTGTGTGTGTGTGTGTAAGGGTCAGGTAGAGGGGAATGTTTCCAATAAACTGCTTTAACACAGAACTCAGAGGAGGTTAAGTGCGGTAAAAGGTTGTTTTTTTTCCCCAGTTAGATGATGACAGCAGGAGTGATGTCATAACATCAACCTCTGTACATGGGGCGTGCAAACTAACCGCTCGGCCACTGGCGCCCCCAGTTTGACCTTTTCTTACACATTTTCTTAACGTGATTCAAGGTCCCCTCCTGCTGGCTTGGAGGTTTCCTCTCGTGTTCAGTTTTCATCTGCCGGTTCACATTCCTCTGAATTGAAGTTGATTGTTTGGATTGAACATATGAGCTCGTGCAGCTGTGGTTGTGCAGGCAGCAGGAGATCCCAAACACTCTGATTAACTCCTGCGCATGCTCCTCATCCTCGGCTCAGGATGAAGCTCAGCCTGCAGGAGAGACGCAGCAGCTAATGAACGAGCACACTGTTTGTTCTGCAGCCACAGGAGGTACATGATGGAGACAGCGGGGCCTCCACAAAACACGAGGGGGAGGCTGGTGTAGGCTGAGGACTCTTGTTATTTAACACACAGGAAAAACACAAAGACTGCAGAAAAGAAATGAAAAGATCAAACTAGAAACACTCTGTGTAGTAAAACACATGAATTTAAAGAGGAAATATTACAAAAACGAGGAAGAAATAAGGCCACATCTTGTGCATCAGCCTTTTTCTATTAATGCTGCACAATGACACGCAAAACCTTCTCATAGGGACAGAAATCGTGGAGAGAGAGAGAGGGTGGAACTGGGCCGCCCGCTCTCAGGACTGCAGCTTCTGTACTGCATGCAAACTAACCGCTAGGCCACCCGCGCCCCACCTGTGAGTGTTTTTTCCACACAAAAAAAAGAAGATATTTCTAATCTCACTGAACTGCAACCTCCTTGTTGTAAGGCTTAAAACCTGCCTCAGCTCCAGCTCTCAGCCGCTTGTCAGGTTGACTGAAAGTTAGGGTGAGACAGCATTTCCAGCATGGCGGCTGCTGCCGATGAGCCTCCAGCGCCCCCGGCAGGAACAGATGGGGGATTTCACTCAGGCTTCGTCCATTAATATTCACAGTCAATGATTAGGATTGGTGTCGGGAAGAAAAAATGGTTCTGGAAAATCGTTTTCATGAAACACATCCCATTTCATGATGCCTCTAGAACAGATTCCTGATTTTGTGGTTCAAGTCCAAAATGTGTTCCCACATGTGGGAAAACCCTCTGAACACACACACACACACACACACACACACACACACACACACACACACACACACACACACCCCTGCAGGTTGAAACAGGCTCCATCTATCAGGGGGCTCAGGAGTGGGGAAAAAATCAATGTGTGAAGGACAGAGAAGAAGAAACCTTCAAGCAGAGAAAACAGACCTGCAGGCTCATCACTTATATGCATCGATATAAACAAGTAGACGACACCTCACCTGCTGCGACGCCACCATCTTGGAGAGGGGAAGTAACGCCTCCTAATGAACATAAGGCCACGACGCAAAGAGGTCTATCCACAACGTAATATTCATAACTCAAGTGTGCTATGAGATGTTTAGAGATCGTGTAGATACCTCAAATATCTGTAACATGCGTGCAAAAAAGAGAAGCTGAGCAAACAGTAAGGGATGAAATCACTGTTTAATAATTTCTTCTCCACACAGGCCCTGTGCTGTATATCTGCTCTTGATGGTGGATGTTGTCTTCTTTACAAACAGCTTTGAGGGCTGATGTTACATCAGGGTTTCATCAGCCACGAATCACAGACCAGCAGAACAAAGCTCCATCAGGAGCCCGAACACGGCGTACGAAAACGTCTGCCTCTGAAGCAGCAAACTGTCAAAGACCAATCAGAGGCCAACGCGTTTGTGTTCAACAGCCAAAATAAAAATGAAAAATAGAAAACAACCAACAGAAGAAAGAAGAAAAAACAACATGTGAACCCCAGTCAGACACATCAAACTTTAAATCCCATTAAAGGGATCAGAATCTGTTCTAGTTTGAGCCTAACAGACATCAGTAAGAACACGAGTGAGGGAGAAAACTGAGAGGGAATGAAAGGCCAAACAAAAGGTGTTAAAGCTACAGACATTCTTTAGCTCCAGTTTTATGGAGATTCAGGAAAAGTTGAGGGGTCATGTTTGATTTATTACTGTTCAGTTTACCTGTGGACATTTTTTACAGGCTTTTGCGTTAAATGTTTATGTTTAAGTTTTATTTTTCCACGTATTACAGAAAGTAGTTAAAGGAGCAATATGCAACTCTGACACCTAGGGTTCAAAGTGAGTACTGCATTCCAGATTCTAAACATTGGAGAGAGCTGTCTCCCCCCGCCCCCTCCTCTCTAGAGTGGATGCTCACGCAGGTCACCATGTGGTTGACACTGAAGCTTCAGTGTTTATCCAGCTCTGCGTCGGTCTGTAAACCTTTCTGCGTTCTAACCTCTCTCCATTTTTCAAAAGCATCTCCAATATTGATCCTAGTTTGAGCACGTTTCTGCTCGTGGAGCTTATTAGAAACATGCAGAGGCTTTTTAGGTCGGGTACAATCACTTCTATCTGAACCAGTTCTCTTGCCCGCTTCCATCGCTGCAACACCTGTTGGTTTGACCTGATAACTGCTCTCATATCTGGCAAACAGAGGGGCGTCCAAAACGGCCGTGTGGGGGTGCCTTAAAACCGCCTACCTTCTCTGGTCCAAACAAATCCAGACCATTCAGGACCAGAATCTAAAGTTAGAAGGAGGACATACTGGCTGCTGCATTGTTGTCAGAGAAGCCAGCACTTCAACATAGCATGTTTCCTTAATGTCTGATCATAGAGTAAGCTCACTTTATCATTTCAGTCAGCAGATTTTTTTTACATACTCTTAAATCATGTTTGGTATAAGACACATCTTCCAACATAGAGTATCAACTTCAGTTCATCACATTTCTTAACGCTCAATTATTATTTCAGATTAAGCTTTTGTCTCAGTTTTATCGGTATAACAAGCTCGATTATGAAGGCTTAGGAGCATCAAAATAGATGTTTCAATTCATGGAGACGTAAAATATCAGAATGAGTTTCATTGCAAAGTAATTTTCCAGTAAATCTTCTCACGATGCGGTTTCAAACACAGAATGAGTGTCAGTTGTTGAGGCGGCTGTTTTCACGTCACATCAGTGTATAAGAGAAACTTGTGTTGCAGTGGCGTGGATTCAATGTTGAATAGACCTCAACAGTGTCCGCCCACTTTTTCAGCAGCTCTGTTTCCAGAAGTAAATTTGCCCGTTCAAATCCTCCGTTGAAATTTTACAAAATCCTTATATCAAGAGATTGATGCCTGTAACCATGACAACCAGCTAACCCCTTTACTCGTGGCTATAGTACATTTGATTAGGAGCCAAAACGGCGTTGAAAAACAGAGAAAAAGCCAAAGGTGCAAGACTGTCTACATAATTTTCGTCCGGAGTCAAGGAACTACACATCCCACAATCCATTGCGAATGATATAGCTTCTTCTTAAATGTAACTTAAGTCACATTTCGTGTTTTCTAACTAACTAGCTAGCCCGCAAGCGAAACCACCTGTTTGCATATGGCGCAGAGGGGCAGGAAGCATTGCCATGGTAACAGCGAGCACCACCATTCAGAGACATCGCTGTGACTCTCTATGATTGTGGGTAGTGTAGTTTTTTACCTTGATATCGTGAATAAACCTTTTTTCTTCTTAGAACGAGGTTGATATCGGACGAACTTGTGTCTCCTACCGGAGCATAAACCATCGTTTCACACTCAGGTAGCTCGTGGTCAGTCTACCTTGGATGGTTATGAAATGAAGGCTAATATTCAAATCCGCTGTGGAGAAAATGAACAAGGTATTACTTCTGGAAACACACTGTTGAGTCCTATATCCAGTAAAATGCAGAGTGAAACAGGAAGTCTGTCTTGTTGCTTGTGTACCGTTGGACTTCAAAGGAATCCACTGAGTGATGAAAACGATCATGAGCCTCCCATCATGCTCGGAGAGCGATTAAAGATTCAACATCAAGTCTTAATAACACATCAATGATGCAGAACACTTTTATTTCCTTCACATCATCACCGAGCTCATGAACATTATGTCGGATTCCCTGACAGCTTAACGTTACATTTACATAAAGGATGAAAAAAAAGCTGTTGCAGATAAAGCCGGTAGTGTTAGATAAATCGCGTCTGAAGAGGATTTAATGTCGTTCTGTCACTTTGATGTGTTTGAGGAGAAAGAGGGGACAGAGCGTCTCCTCCTCCATCTGCTCCCAGCAGACTGAGGAGGTGAAAGGTGATGCTCCGCCCACCTCACTGTCAAGAGGTGAGAGCCAGGGTGACGAATCAGACCCACACTGTCACACATAACCCCTTATAAAACCTGCTGATTAACACTCACCCCCAATCCCCACATACTCCATGAACGCCGGTCTGTCAGTGCCACGGTTTTGCTTCTATCCGGGTTGTCATATTCTGTCCAGTTTGAAGAATGCCTGCAGTATACTCCGTTGAAAATAGACTCATAGAGTATTTGAAGCGGAGCAGAGAGTAGTGGCGCTGGTGGCACGCTCCGGAGACGGTCCGCCGCCCTCAAGTGGCAGCGAACTACGGCGTAGTGCGTGGCGCTGACGGACCGTGGCGCGAGTATGTGGAAATTTGGGGTCAGTGTGTCTGTCTAAGGGCTCAAATATACTCACTTTCGAACCACGCGAATACGTAGACAACCTGCTGCGTCGTGAACGTAAATATACCAAAATACATCGTGTGTTACTGGAGGATTCCTCGAAGGGAGAGTCCATGCATTGTTTTTAAAACCACTCTTTAAAGCCTGTTTCAAGGAACCCTTTTACTGTCTGTCTTAAAGTACCCTTTAGCATCTGGCTCTAAGGTACTTTAACAAATCTTTTCTAGGTTTATTAAGCATCTGCTTTAAAATCCACCTTTGGCACCTGTACCAAGGAACTCTGTAAAGGCCCTGACACACCAAGGAGATCGTCATTAGTCTTAGTTTTTGCAGTGTTTCCGGACTACGTCTCTACCCGTCGCCGGCCGTCAGTGACAGGAATCTCTCTGATAGGCTGTTCGGAGGTTTCATTTATCTCCAGCTCTCGACACAGGTTCAGGAAAGCCCCTTGAGCCTGCTGCTGTAGTATCCATGCTTTCACCCATTAGTGCGGTTTCTCCTTATTTGTCGTCTCCGCCTCTTCTTTTCTTTTTCCACTAAAAGACCAAGGGCAGACAACGCCAGTGCCATTTTCAACTTTTTATCAGACATTATTCTCGATTAGTAGGCTACCTATAATACGAGTTGTGAGCGACAGCGGTGTGAAAATGGTCTTCTCGTATCATAACAACGGACTACCGCCGCCTGCTGGCATGGAGAGTTGTTTCCTCTCGCGCATGCGCAGAAAGTAAGTGGTGGTTGGCCGTCAGCTGTAGTCTTTGCGGTGTGTTCTAGTGCAACTTTTTGGCCAAGACAAAGGCGACGCCACAGGCGGCTTTCGTCGTTGCCGTCTGCTTGGTGTGTCAGGGCCTTTAGATTGGATAATGTACCCTCTGGCACGATTATCATCTGTCTGTGTGTACCCTTAAATGTCTGTTAGGGTTAGGGTAACCCTATTCCCAGCATGCCCAGGTAAATTGAACACTGGGTTAACATGAAATGGTCTATTTGGTTAGGTTTAGAAAACATCATTTTGCATATTCTCATCAGGCTAAAAGCCCTGTCTCTCGTTTTTGAACTTCTGCCCTTTATCATTTCTCCAAAACCTGAAGAGAATCAGAACCGTCTCTAGGGTGTCACTTCCATCGCTTCATTCTCAGACTCTTTCAAATCCTCCACACAGGAGCTTCAAATCTGAAGTTAAGAAGGACTTGCAGAGGTGGATCCTGCACAGAGACCCCTCAGTGATAAAAAATAACAAGAGGGAGTATGAGTCAAGTTAAAAAATCAGAGGAGCGGTGCTGTAACCCTGCAGGCAGCAATATGATCACCATGTATGCAGATGGAATTATGACAATTTTAAACACCACCTGGGCCTGTGTGTGTGTGTGTGTGTGTGTGTGTGTGTGTGTGTGTGTGTGTGTAATTTGGTGTCTTTTAGGTCCACAGAGAGCAGACAACCCTGATAAGGATGCTTTGTAGTTCTGAACAAGGAAGCAGGATGTTATCTGGTGATGGAACGGGGGAGAAAAAAGAGCTGTCTGCTTCATGAGGAAGAAAGACAAAAGTTTTCTAATTGAGAAGAAATGACGAGTGAAGCATCGTTGAGGGCGGGAAGAAGAGCACAATGGAAGACGAGAGAACAACTTCCCCAATGGGAGGGGAAGGAACGGGAGGATGCAACATTATTAGGAAACAAAAAACAAAGAAGTCTTCTACACAAGAAGAAAACACGAGGAAGGATGCGAAGTTAGGGCACCAAGCGAGGGAACAAAAAGTGAGGGAAATGCAATAAACATCTTTTTCAGAGCTAAAGGTCTCAACCATGCCTCCATCCACACGGTCCATGAATCATCAACTGATGGGACAGAAATATTCCAGACTAAAAAAATTCAATTTCCCAGAGTTAATTTACTCCTCCAAGCGGGAGGCGAGCAGCCAATCTGAGTTTAATTTGTGCAGGAGGGAAAGGTGACGGAGGAGAGGCTGCAGCGGGAATATAAACGAGGACGGACGCAGCTTATATTTATAAAACATCTGCACGTTTAAGTCGAGAAAATGAACCAATGTAAACATCCCCACATCAACTCCGTGCTCGCTCCTCCACGGCGTGATGACACACTTTAAGTTCCTCTGACACGCGACCAAACAACTTTGTCTAATTACAGTTGCCATAAATAAACAACGTATAGAAAAAGTGTCAGGCTGCGGTGTGAATGATAAGCAATAACGCCTGATATTGGAATTTAAAATGGGTTTGGAAACGCCAGCCTCCCACTCACACATGTGGCTGAGAGATAACCGTACACACTGGAGTCTGTGTGTGTGTGTGTGTGTGTGTGTGTGTGTGTGTGTGTGCACGCGTGTGTGTGTATGTGTGTGTGTGTGTCACTGATATAGTGGTCTCTCTGCCTCGGGGGAAATATGACACTCAGGATTTTGCAGGTTGTTCTCCACTTCCTGTTTCAGAGTCGTGCTGCGTTCTCACCTCAGTTTGGTAACTCTGGTTTCCAACAGCCTGTGAACGCATCAATGGTTTCAGCCACATGATCGTAGAAAATATCATCTTCTCTTGCTTCCTGATTTATAAACTTTTTCTTTCTTATTCCTAAGAAGATGATTTATACCGTGCATGTTAACTTGTCCTTGTTCTGAGATCTGGAGGCAGTTTTCATCCTCCCCTTGAAAATAATGACTTATTAGTTTATTAGAAATGTGCATTAACATGAACGAACCATGTTTACACTGTCTCCACGATTTCAGACCGAAGTCCTCCAGAAAACATTCCCACATTCTTCCTGCTCATCCGTCACATTTGTGCAGTTTCCAGTTTGTAGATTCAGGACTCTCGATGTTTGTGAATGAACCCGTCAGTGAGTGGCGTGCTGTTTTGGTCACATCGTTTCTCTCCACTTACAAAAGGAACAAAACTGTTTTGACACATGATATTTTCAACATCTGTTAACATTATTAAAAATCTTCTCATGTGGGCCAAGTTTTTAACCTCCTTCCTTCCTTCTCCGTCCATGTACTGAAATCTTCTTTCTTCCTTGTTCCTGACAGTTTCTCTCTGTTTTCCAGTAAAGACGCTCCTATTCCCCTCCTTTCACACATGAATGCTTCCTTCTTCATTACTCTTTAACTCACTTTTTAATCTCCCTATTTATTCATCATGGAGTCACATTCTTCCCCACAAGAAAGAGAGAGACCAGGAACTCCTGCGGGCGGTGATGTAACCGTTTAAGTCAGTGAACTTTGGACGCTTTGAAACAGTGATAACGCCGACTTTCTCTTTCAGGAGAGATTCTTCTCTGTAGGAATCCTTTCTGAAATTTTGTCAGACACTTAGAATAACACCCTGAGCCTGTCAGGGACAAAAACAACTTTTAGAAGGGTACATTAACAGATGCAATTACAAAAAATGTCACGTATTGCAGCCTGTCATAGAAGCACGCGACGCGAGCGTCAGCGACAATCAGCTTGATTCTATTGTTTCCTAATCGAGTGTCCTTACTGCCTGCAAGTGACGCAGCGATGCAGTGCGCCATTTTTACCCAGATGCCCCGTTTCTATTTTCCTCTCTGGCACTCACGTAGACAGACAAGGAAGGAGGGGGCTCTACACGGCACTGGCACTTTTACAAAGTAGAGATAACTGTTGGGGCGCTGATGGTCTAGCGGTTGTGTTGTGCCCCATGTATTGAGGCTACAGTCCTCCAGGCAGGCGGCCAGGGTTTGAGTCGGACCTGTGGCCTCTGTCTCGTATGTCGTTCCCCACTCCATCCTGAGTTCCTGCTCTATCCACTGATCTTTCAAATAATGGAAAGAAGCCCCAACATAAAATCTGAACAGTGGAGAAAACGATGCATTCATTATATCCACATCCCTGATTGAAATGTTGATTCGTGTCAACACCGGAGAAAAACTTTACTCGGCTCATTGACGAGCCTCTGAGTGATGTGATTGGGTCAACAGCTCGGCAATAAGAGCACCACACTTCAGTTTGTCCTCCTTCAAAATAAAAGCATAACATGGCATACTCTCTGCAAGAGGAAACTGAAGTCACAAAGCACAGAATGAAATATTTAACGGACGCAGTGCGGACAGCGAGCGCTGTAAGGACA
Source organism: Tautogolabrus adspersus (assembly GCA_020745685.1). Lineage (NCBI taxonomy): Eukaryota > Metazoa > Chordata > Actinopteri > Labriformes > Labridae > Tautogolabrus > Tautogolabrus adspersus. Next base: position 34,083,101 of record CM036535.1, on the reverse strand, counting down.
CAGTGTTAGACAATCAAATCCTGAAGTATGGATAAATAAGGCCACGATTTTAAATACTGGAATAAGACCCTGATCTGGAACGATCCGTGGATGGTTGTTTATGCTGCTAAAAAACAATTGCCTCAAGTGTCAGAAATTCTATCTCATCTATTCGCCTCAGTGACTCAGTTTCAGTTGGCGTTTATCTGACACGTCTAATGGACCCCGTGACTTTAGCTACTTTAATGTCACCTTCAAATTGTTTAAGACATTAATAATCACCGCTGTGTTTCTCCAAGAAACAGAGTCATGCCTGTAAGACTCCATGTCGGGGGCTTCAACTCATTATCTGAGTTTGTTTCACTCTTAACACAGACGTTCTGTCACCCGAGGACGAAAACTTCCCCGCTGTCCTTTGAAAACGAGCGCCACAGGTTGTTTTCCCTTTGTGCTATCAATCATTTAGTGAGTCTGCATGTCGGGGTTTCTCCCTAAAATATCTCGTCTGGGAAACAGAAATGAATCAATATTGTGAGGAGCTGCTGAGCTCCTGAGGGCGAACGACAGAGATGAAAAAAAACATCACTTTCACTTCAACTTTGGGTAACTTTGCTCAAAGTCACAGAAGACAAAACACGCCGTCACGAGTTGATCCGCGTCGACGTGTTAAACAGCGAAAAGACACGACGACCTCCTTCAGAAAAATGATTACACCGAGACAACGCTGTGTGTGAGTGTGTGTGTGTGTGTGTGTGTGTGTGTGTGTGTGTGTGTGTGTGTGTGAGTGTGTGTGTGTGAGAGTGTGACTGTGTGTGAGAGAGAGAGAGGTAGGTCTAAGAATACCAGCTCACGTCGACCTGCAGGTATAAAAAATTGGAGAAACTTCATCATCGATCACCAGCAGCTCAAACATTGTTCCACTTTCAGAGAATAAGATGACCACCTCCTCCTCCTCGCTGTCCTTCATGGAGATCCTTAGCAGGCGAGCAGTGATCAAGGTGAGCGTCAACACCTGAGCAAAGTCACCTCCAAGGACTCGCCAGGAGTACGAAGAAGAAAACGTCAGAGCTCATTTAATCCTTACACCACTGTCATCATCTGGGATGGGAGTCATTGATAGCGTTATCGACTCCCCCCTTTAGATCCAAGTCCTTACTGATACCACTACCGATACTTATGATGGGCATTTCATTCAAAGGTACTCTTCAAGAGTCACTGGCCATTCTTTAAATACAAGTCAAATAACTGCACCTCCCACCCCCTCACTTTCTTGCTTCATTATGCAAATGAATGATTTCAAATGATGATAACAGACCGTGATGCAGCACAGGAGACAAAATGTACTTATGTGGATGACTATGTACTCCAGTGTTTAAAAAAAAAAGATTAATGTACTTTAGGGCTCGACTGATGTGGGATTTTGGGGGCTGATACCGATATCAACATTAGGGAGAGAAACAAATCAGATATATCGGCCGATATCTTTCTGAGATCTGTGTTCGATCTGTAGAGATAGATACACACATTTATTGTGTTGATCCCTCAAATCAAACACTTGTGTAAAAGATATTTAATGAAGACAAGATGGTCACTCAACTGGAAAGTAACTGTGCATGTGCGTGCATCTCTGCTTGACACTCTGGAGAGTGATGAGTAGCAGATGAGAACTCCCATGATTCTCTCACGAGCCTTGACGTCATATTTAGTTATTGTTTTGATTGAGAGCGGCGTATTTTACATACTGTGCATTTAAAGGGCTAACAGGTTTGGCATGGCATTATGCAAACTTGATGGTTTAATTGATCATAAGTAAAACATATCGTATTTCTTAAGAGATTTCAAGGCTACTTAGCATCTCCACAGTTGTGTCACCTGACACCAATGTCCTGTCGAGTTGCACACCTTGAGCTGGTGGAGCCAAATGAATGATTAAATGTCTGATATTTCTCAATATAACATGGAAATGGGTTTGACGCCTTGCTTTGTAAATGTCTCTTGTATTACTCGTATGATTTGGGTACATATGATGTGAAACTGGCACTAGATTGAACCCCGGTTAGTTTCTTTTAAAAGTCAGCATTTTACTCAGGAATCCAAATGCTCTCTCATTTTTCGTGCAACTGTGCCTGAGTGTGATTATGTCTCCAGTTTAAGTCTGCAGAGAAGACGTCGTGAGCATCCTGAGGCCTGAAGACTGCAGCAGCACGTTTGGAGCAGCAGGCCAAGCTGCAGACTGACACCAGATCAGATCCGGCTGACAGGAAACACCTGCTTTGATCTCAGCTGAGTGCTTCGCTTTTGCATTTCAAAGAGCTGCTGGCTGTCAGCGTGGAAGTCTCTGCAGTCCAGTGTGAGATGAGACGATGCTGCAGAGGTTTACACTTTGCTCTGTAAGCTTCGGTGGATTTTAAAACACGTCACCATGCGTCTACAAAATGTTAACTTTTCATGAGCGAGGAAAAAACGGTGATGATCTGACAGGTTTTAAATGGTTAATTTAGTTAAGAGAAAAGGAGGATTCACCCACCACAATCTGCAGATTTGAAAACATGTATGTGATGAGCTGAAGTCGACGTTCATCAGTCAGCAGCTCGTCGGCTGAACCTACAGACACATACAGAGCTCATGCATGCAGATCTGTTGAATTTAAAGGGCCACACAACCAATTTTACATCACAAGCTCTGTTTAGTAACTCGATATGTCTCATGTATATTAACATGTACCATCAGAATTATCTCGACCTGAGCTCATGAACCACGAATACATAGCAGTAGGCTTAGGTTCAGAGATTCTGGTGGAGTTTTTTTAAGTTTACAAAGCATGACTATAGCATTTTTCCTGTTGCATTATGGAAAATGTTGTCTATTTAAAGTTGTACTATTCTGCTGATCCCTGTTTTAAAACTCACATATAGTGTAACAATGCTGGATGTCTAAACTAAACATGGGCAAAGCTTCAGATCTTGAGGTAAACGTATGTTTGAGTAATACCAGGATTAGTCTGCAGAGGGCGCTAAACAGCTTGTTCTGCAAATCCTGCGATATTTCCCCAGGAATTTCACAAGACGGCTTCAAGCCTCTACGTAAACGGGTGAATCCTCTTACATAGGCTCTCTTCTCCCAGCACTGGAGAGCAGCCCTCCTCTGGCAGCCCTGCAGCGTTCTGCCCCCCCCTGAAGGCTTCCAGAGAGCTGGCCAATCAGAAGACAGTGGGCACGTGGGGCGAGACATTTCTGGCTTTAATTACCGGCTGTGTTTGTGAAAGGGTGAAGGAGATGTCTGGGGATGATAAAGATCCTGGTGAGTACTCCTGAACTGCAAAGACTGAGGGGTCGTTATTAGACAGTGTTCATTAAGTTTAGCCTGCAGCTCTTTCAGTACAGTTATGCAGCTGAGATTTGACCAACAAAATGTGAGTCAGCTTTTGATTAGTTTTCAAAGTGTGACAATAAGTCCGTAGAGTTCCTCTCATACGTCCCAATAAAAGGGAAAGCTGTGACCACAGCGTGTAAAAAACAGACACTCAGTTTACCAAGAAGTCACAAACAGATGGCTTGTTACTAACAGTTTGTGTGTGTGTGTGTGTGTGTGTGTGTGTGTGTGTGTGTGTGTGTGTGTGTGTGTGTGTGTGTGTGATGGATTCAGTGCACAGTGCACAGTGCACATGTTTTAACAGCAGCCGAAAAACCCAGATCTGATAAGAGTTTGTCACCTTCAACATGCTGCTCCTTTACTTTTTTCTCAAGATGATGAACCAAATGACACACACACACACACACACACACACACACACACACACACACACACACACAGAAAAACAAACATCTTTGCATTTTGCATCATCTGAGGCTCCCTCGTGGTTTCAGAGTGAAAATAATCAGCGGCACAAGAAGAAATTCTTGGTGTCCACAGGGACTCACCAACACACGTGCAGATACAAGAACACACACACGCACACACGCACACACACACACACACACTTCAGATCTGCCAGTAGGTCTCTACTGTACAGATGGTCACTGAATGTTATCATCACTTCAACTCAATGCTGAAAATGCTCCATTTAGATCCTGTAAACTTCAATTAATGAGATGCAACATTAAAAGATGTCGGCAAGACACCAAGAATGATGAGGCGTTCAGGTACACTTTAAATTACTTCTATTTATTCACTCACTGGTACAGTTTTCAGGACTGTGTGAGAAAGAAATCCACTGAATGTTGTCACACATGTTTAAGAATCTACACCGTGTTTTAAATCTGTCCAGCATGTTACATATAACGTCATAATGTCAATGCAAAGATGTAATAAATAGAAATGGTGGCTCTGCAGATCAAATTCACATCAGCCACCTTGGAGCCAAAATATTTAGAGCTCCCCCTGCTGGTTGGTTGCAGTATAGGTCATTAACCCCACCGCCTTTATGTCGACAGAGGCCACTTGGGTCAAACTATAAAAAGTTAAAATACACATGAAATTATATTTTGTTAAACCCAAGTTCCATGGTGAGAGTTCATATCATCCTGATTTATGTCCAAGTGTTCATGTTTCTGAGTAGTTTAGTTTAATAGTTTGATATGAAGGAGACTAGATGTGGGCTGCACAGTGGAGCAGTGGTTAGCGCTGTTGCCTCACAGCGAGGAACTTCCTGGTTTGAATCCCCGTCTGACAGGAGCCTCCCTGAGTGGAGTTTGCATGTTCTCCCCATGCATGCGTGGGTTCTCTCCGGGTACTCCGGCTTCCTCCCACAGTCCAAAGACATGCTGGTTAGGTTAACTGGTGACTCTAAATTGCCCGTAGATGTGAATGTGAGTGTGGCTGGTTGTCTGTCTCGCCCTGTGATTGACTGGTGAACAGTCCAGGGTGTACGCCGCCTCTCGCCCGATGACAGCTGGGATCCAGCCCCCTGCGACCCCGAATGGGAAAGGCGGAACAGATAATGGATGGATGGAGACTGGATGTACAGTAATGTCATGATCGACAGCTCTCTTGACCAATGAGGCTCCTTACAGCTGGATAATCAGAGTAGAGAAATCGTAACCATGACTGCTGTGTCTGACACAAGAATCTGTTCTGCTGTGGACTGTGCCCACCTGAGGGATCTTTGACGTTTGATCTGAAATGTGTGCTTTGGTTAGCAGAAGGGGTGTGGCATCATTTCTACCATGCAGCTTCTTTCTGCACACATCTTGGCTCCAAATAACGTCACCACTGCAATATTTTGCAGCTCATAACGAGGGTACTCTGGCTTCAATTCAGCACAACAGAAGGAGACCAAGAAGCGCTGTCCATATAAAAATGGTGCGCACCATTCACACTCTGCAGTAATCAAACAGAAGAATGTCTTCAGCAGAAAAATCCCCAAAACAAGTTCTTTTTTGTCTGATTTCTGCCGCCACCCAGCATCATGCCAAATCTCCACTGATCCAACCAGATAAACACCTCTGACAATGAAGACAATTAGAGCCTCCACACCGTGTGCAAGAACAAAGAGGAGTCAAGAATAGCTTCGTATGCAAATAAACCCCAACACCCACTCCACCTTCACCGACGCTGGAAAAAACGTAGTGACATCAAAGGCAGCGCCTGACATGACTTCAGCATGCTGAGAGAGGCTGATCAGGATTCACAGCGGTTAAATGATGGTTCACTTTAATCCTGCAGGAAGCTTCACCTCAACATCAACACACACATTCACACACACACACACACATCCATAGACACACACACTCACACAGCAATCAGGATAATATTCACACAACTATTGCATCTTTGTGTTGACATCCTGCGGTTCCTTAGTGCGCAGAAGAAAACTGTAAGGAACAAAAATGAAGCGTGTGCAGACAGTATATCCTGTGGGAGAGCGTGCTTCAGTTGTGTGTGACTGTGTCGTTCATTGTTTATGGTCACACTAAGCGAAGAAAGGATGGAGTTAGATTACTGACTGGTTTTAGGATTACATCTTGGCAGATTTCATTCCACACCTTTCGCTGCATTTGCTACAGCAGAGCTTCAGTTATACCTCCATTAGGCCATTTAATTGGTGTCCTAGTCCGAGTATACAATCTGCTGGGGAGGATCAACAGTTGACAGAAGTCCTGTATGTGCAACTCCAATACGGTAGGGGGCGACATGCCCCTTTTACTTGACCTATTACATCACATACCTAACAATCAACAATCGTCATTCCGCTTCTATCCATTTATTTCTATCTTAGTTACTAACCACATATTTTACTGGGAGCTCTCACGTATTGTAGGTTCCTCGGGATTGTTGGTGGGGACGGCCTTCTGCTACGGACCCCCCACACCACCTCTATGTCAGTGTGTTAGAAGCCCAGGAGGCCTTGTCCCGGCAGTAGACGGAGCTCCCCCCAACCTACAGTGAGGTGATCGGGCGCTACTACCACCGGACATCCCTGACGCCCAGCCACCGCCATCGGACTGTGTCGTCCCCACAACCCCCGCCGTCCTCATTAATGCACGGCCTGCTCCGACCTCCAGCTCAGGACAACAGGAACACGAGGAATACAAAGCACAAATCCTTCCTGCATCTTATCCCATCTCCCCCTATCCCATTTTTCTTTCTTCAGATGACACAAAAATGCGTCCAGACTTGAACCCGGGACGCTTGGAAGACTATAGTACAAACGCCGTACAAGAGGTGAGACCCAACCACTGGGCCACCAGCGTTCACTTTCCATCTTCTTTTGGATTCTATACATGGGAACACATCTTTTTTTTTGCTTTCCGGCCTTAGCCCGCTGTCTTCTAACTTCTTCTGCTTATTAACTATATTTTGGGCCAGCATATCAATACTTGGATTACACAACGATATATAGCCATATCAACATTTCGTCCCACCCCTACTCTCCAGGCCGTTAAATCCCAGGATGGTTCTCAGCCAAAGAAAAGTTTCACCAGAGCGTGTAACAGACTCGTGTGTTTCTGATCTCTGCAGAGTTTCTGAGCTGTCAGTCGTCTGTCACGCAGACTGATCGAGCTCGTCATTTAATCATTAGAGACTGAACTCTGATGGTATCTGAAGCAGTGAATGATGTTCATGAAGCTTCTCCTCGGCTATCTGTGTTCACACAGGAGGGAGAGCACTTATAATAACATTAAAAATCGACTTCAATGGAGAGTGTACTAAAAATACATGTTTAGTCTTTTGAATGTTTAAAAAGACGATGTCCAGAGAGCCGTTTGTGTGTAGGAAGACTTACATGTATGTGAATTTATCACTATTATTGCTTCATCTGCTTGATATAGATTCATTATTTAAGATTTTATTTCATTAGTTTGAAGATGGAGGTCTGAAGAATGTTGTAAACCTATGAGAGTCCTTTCAAAGTACAGAAGAAAGCTGCGTGTGTCAGTGCAAAGCGGTCTTTTCTCTGCAGGAGAAAATATAGACCGTGACAGATTCTCAAATTTGGAGTGAAACAGGAGTCAGACAGAGGTTCTTAAAGAGACAGCGACACTTGTACAGCTTCTGTTTCTGAACAAATGGTCAAAAGAAGTCTGCTATACTCAAACAACCAATCATCATTATCCTGGCTGCAGCACTTGAGTTCCAGTTAATCAAACTGAAGGGCTCCTATGTTGATGACAGAAACAGTTTGTTTTTAATTGGGTTGAACTTTCTGTGCTTGGAGCTGTTTTTAAAAACTCTGTGGCATTATTTTAACACATAAAATGACGGTCAATTTATGTTTGACAAGATCAAAAAGGAGCAAACTAAGCCTCCTGCAGCTAATGTATAGCTGGTTAGCTTCAGGGAAATTGGTTGCTAAGCTCACTAAAGTCTGTTAACGTAGGCTAACCCTCAACGTGTGAAAGATCAACGAGTTTGAATAAGGGACCGAAGTACGAAAAAACAACAGGCAACAGAGACAACAGTTATGCTAACTTAGATTCCCCAGGCAAGAACTCGTGGCTGTCATTTTTTCAATAAAACAACGCCCACGGTGGAAATGCCGATATACAAAGATATATTAAAACGAGCAAACACAAACCGTGGTTACAGGCTCAAAGTAGCGATCTATGTGGGGGAGACTAACGCTGGTTACCAACTTAAACTTCTGACTGCTTCTGACTAATGACGTGAGGAAAGAATGAGGAAGTAGAGACGACACTAAATAACTGTAGTCATGTCGTTAGCTAACGTGTGTGAATATCAGATGAAACCTCCTTCAGGTCTTATTTTCCTCCTCTGCTACGACAAACTGCTCCTCACCATCTGGAGTCTAACAAGGAGTCGACTCTCTTTACCTGCTAATAGATATCTGCGGACTGGCTGGCCAGCTGTCGAGGAAGAAGAGGAGGAGACAGAGGAAGGAAGGACAGAGAACGCACGCAGCAGAGGCAGGTAAACAGCCTTCAGGAGGACGAGTCTGAGGAATATTAAGATCTTGTCAAACTGTCTTTAGGTATAATCAGGATCAACTCCAGAACAAATAAAAAGTATGAAGGATATTTGATCAAATGTGTGTTTCTTTCCTCAACATGAATCTGTTAATGCTCTGAGATCCAGATGTTTGACTGATCATTTAGGCCTGGCGATTAATTAAATGACAACAATTGGTAACTAATCAAAGTTTGGTGCAATGTCACCCTAATAACTTGTATTCTCATATGGGGATATCCATCCATTCATCACCTACGTTTTCCCCATCCAGGATCCTGAGGGGCTGCGACCGATCCAACTGTTATTGGACGAGAGGCCAAAGACCTAACGATCTTTAGACTGTGGGAGGAAACCAAAATATCCGGAGATACGGGGGGAGAACATGCAAACTCCACACAAAGAGGCTCCTTTCCTATATACAGAGATTCAAACCAGCAACCTTCTACCTGTGAGGCAACAGCGCTAACCACTGCGCCACCGTGCAGACTCAAATGGTGCTATACATTTTTTAAATGCTTTAATTTGTCATGCAGCCCCGGGGCAGTTTACTGCTGTCCCCTTACTGCAAGTAGATTCATGCTGGATGGAGGCCATTCTGTGTGGAGTTTGCATGTTGTCCCTGTGTATGCTCCGGTTCCCTCAGTGCACTCCGGCTTCCTCCCACAGTCCAAAGACATAACTTGCCCGATGCGTGTGAATGGTTGTTTTGTCTCTATATGTCGGCCCTGTGATTGATTTTTCCAGGGTGTTCGGCCTCTTACTCTGTGACTTTGAGCTTAACGGTGGTTTCGGAAGTGACCAAGATGTAGACCTATGGAGGAATCTATTCAGAAAGATGAACAGACGTTTAATCTTTTATTCATGGAGTTTATAAACTGTGATTACACAACAGAAATCACAATAAATCCACCTTTTTCCTCCTGCTTGGATCTGATGATAACACCGTGTCCACATGTTTTCTGCATCAGATGCAGCCGGATTGAGTTCTGACGGAGATAATGACATTTCCACGACAGTGATCTTCTGTCTCTATAAGCGAGCAACGAGGCGTATTCGACCCAGCAGCCCCGCCACCGAACAGGAGCCGTCAGCACGTTAATTAACAGCTGGCTGAAGACCAGAGCAAGAAGCACGCTGGGTAATTATCATTACAGCGGAGTAATTCACCACATGTAAGAGTCTGGAGGAGGAGCAGGAGGTGTTTGGTAAATAACCTGAAATACAGATCGTAGAAATTGAGTTGAACCAGGACGAGGAGGAGGAGGAAGAGGAGGAGGAATGATAGAATCATTATTATTAAATGCACTTTTCATCAAAGGTGTAACAAACATGCAGGGCAACATATCAGTAAATTGGACGACTTCACACCAGACCTTTTTAGGCCCCTCTGTAGGTTCAAGTGGCTCCTCTCAGATGCTCTGTTGGAGGCTTTAATTAACAGCGAGTCTCAAACCTCCAGCTGTGCTCACTGAACCTGCTCCACTCCCAATCAGCAGACGATCACCTGAAATATTCAGATGGAAAAACATCACAAGTGACCAATCAGGAGTGGAGGCAGACAGATCAGCGGCAGTCCATGGATCACAAACTGTAAGACAAGCCACTGACTCACAGCAGATGTCATCAAGTTCACTGTGACCGTGCCCGGCTCAGACTTTGTGCTGGGTAAAAGATACAGACACACCTCTACTGACTGCCTTTTAGGGCGCAGTCACACGAGGCAATCTGCACTGTGCCTAAGCACGCTTCACCCCTATAGTCCAGTTCATTTGACATGTGTGAGTACAATCATACTTAAGCACGGTACAGGACAACTTTACCTGTTGTGAGTGCGTCCTTATAGACATTCATTCTCCAACCAGCAGCATCATCAGCTGCAAAAACAAAGCATTCAAAAAGTGTCGCCATCAGTCTGCACCATCTTCTCAGAGGTCCCAACACCTGCAGTTATCATCAAGGAGATTTCAGCTTAATTAAACACATTTATACTCAGGTTAATGAAAGATATAAAAACTTGATGCAGTCAGAACTAAGAAAAAGAAACGTCTTAATCAGCCTGAGAAAGAAATATGATACAGATCTTTGTTTTACGAGCCAAAAGGCAGAATGAAGTTGAGCTTTTCTGTCTTTGAGTTTACTTTAAGAAAAAAACAGAAGTATGTCTGTGCAGAGACACACAGTTGCTGCTCTGAGGAGAAACTTGCAGCCAGTTAGCAGATTTCTTTCCTGCAGCATCACAGCTGCTTCTGAGCCGATCAAATCTCTGCAAACCCCCTGAACCCCAAAGTCCTCTGAGACTCGCACTCCAGTTTGTCTTTGTATGAAAAATGAAAAAGTGAAACACATCCCAAACCAGATAATTAAATCCTGTTAGTGGAAGCTGTCATGAAAAAACACGGAGTATTGCCTGTGGAGTCACATCCAGCCTGAAACACACCAAACCTCCTCCAGCATCCAAACCACGGAGCCACCGGGGACCTGCCGGCCAAAATAACTTCACACGAGCCACAAGCTGAGCACATCGTCACCCAGTTTGAGAACCACTTCAAACTGGGTCACATGTTCAACTTCTCTCAAAGCGACAAAAGAAGTTTGTATGAAAAAAACAAACTGATCAGAGGTCAGAGAGGAGCTGCAGCGGTTAGAGGAGAGGCTGAGGTCAACTCTGCAGGCGCATCTGAGGTCATGTGTAACGACATCTACAAGAGCTCGGAGATTCACTTTCCTGGGTGTCATTCTTCTGACCAGGGACATAATTCAAAACTGTCAGAGTAGGAAATCTGAAGGTGTTTGGTTTAAAGGAACAGATTTAGCCGAAATGTTTGATCCCAAAGTTGTATTTATGTTTGTGCGTGGTTACATTTGTCAGCCTCTCAAAGTCTTTTTTTTTCTCCAAAAAGTAAATTAATTTAAAGGGAACAAACACATTTGATAAAAATACAAACACAATATTAAAATAAACCCTAACCCCCTGACTCCCCATAGCCACGAAGTCCACCGCCCAGGTATCGCATCATTCTCTGCTGGGTTCCGTGTAGCTATAGTGGTGAGTGTGTGCGCTCCATGTACAGAGGCTTAAGTCCTCTTTTTTTTTAAAGGTTTATTTTGGGGTGTTTCTATGCTCTTTATTTGGAGATAGGACAGTGGATAGATAGACTATGAAATCAGGGAGGGGGAGAGAGAGTGGGGATGACAGGAATGCAGGAAAGGAGCTACAGGTCAGATTCACACCCGCCACCTGCTTGGAGGATTATGGCCTACGTACATGGGGCACGCACACACTTACTAGGCTACCAGCAACCCCATCCTGCTCTGTAACATCTCTCTCGGTCTAGTCCAGTGTCAATCAGCTTTGACCTGACATCTGACAAAAGGTCAAATTCACAACAACAACACATGAACAGATGAAAAGTTGTGTACACAAAGTCCCACTGAGCATCTTTTTGAATCGCGTTCATTATCCACAAACTCCAGACGAGAGGATCTCCAGGAGGAGACGTCAGACGACGACGGAGGTTCAGATTTATTGTTTGTAATGAAGCTAAAATTCTCTGGAAGGAGACGAAGAAGAAAGACGGAGACAAGCTGTGTGGGCGAGACAGAAAAACCTCGAGGGGCTCAGACGCCCGACTCATCCCCGAGGAGAAGAAGAAGGGGGGAAAAAAGACAAGTGAAGACACAACAACATCAGAGCGGTGTGAGGAGAGAAACTCTGCAGAGAAGTAAAACTAAAGCAGAGACACAAACTGACGACCTGACGCAGAGTTCAAATGAACTGCGAGTGTGTGTATGTGTATGCATGTCTTCGTATCTCTGTGAGGACTGCACAAACCGAGGATGTGATCGCCTGGATCACATTTTGTTTTCAGAACAAACATTTGGGACAGAGAGTGTGAGGTGAAGTCACTTTGTTTCTGCCATTAAACACAGTTTGGACCTTTGGACATTTTGTCATCTCGAAGAAGTCAAAACTATTTTCAACAATTCATTTAGCAGACCAGCCTAAATATCGTCAGCGTCATTATCAAACAAAGCCGTCATCATCATCATCATCATTAAGGTCGTAGTTGTTCATAAAGAGCTGGGTCTTTAGCTTTTTCTTAAAGGTGCAAAGGGACTCTGCAGATTTCCACCACAGGGGGGGGACAGAGGAGAAGAGTCTAGGTAGAGACTTAGGACCCTGTCGTGAAGGTTGGATCAGACGCCTTCAGAGTGTAGTGGGCGGGAGGGAGTGTAGAGCGTAGCAGAATGTGTGTTTGTATATATGGATGTGTTGTACGTTTATTTATCCTGGTTGGAGGTAAGTGAGCTCGTCTCACTTCGCATCGTGCAGGATGCTGGTTTTGGGATATCTGTACAGGTATATGTATAACTTAGTGATATTTCAGTTTCATAAACAGCTAAGCCCTCTGCTCCTGAAATCCAACCAACATGCTACCTTTTGTATTATTTCAATAAAATTAGAGATGCAATGTTTGAGAAAATCAGGGCTGATACCGATGTTTGTTTCATGACTTCTTTCGGTGTCAGGCTCCCTCGCTGACCACATTTTCTCTCCTTTTGACAATGAAAACAAGTCAGAGTTCCTTCAACAGGTGACTTCATCTGCCCCAAAAAAAACCTCTCCCCCGAATCAGTAGTTTGGTGTACTGGAGGCCAGAAGTCAATTGATTTGGCGTATTATTTACCGATGTCTGTCAACAGGGCTGATATCGGCCGATACCGATGTTAAACCGACCCATCGGTGCATCACTACAAAAAAATGTTTTAAATGTTCTAAAGGCTCATTTTTATTCTTTCACTTTTGTAACACAGCATGGGTCTCTTTTAACCGTTGCTTTAATTGTTTTTTTTTACTAAACCATTTGTTCCTTAGGCACATTTCATGGTTACCACAACGCCTCTGTGAGAGGAAACTCAAGCAGATGATTGAGATGGAGTTATATTTGGATCAGAGAAAGTTTCTCCGTGTGAAAAAAAAGTTCAGTGCAGTCAGCTGCGGTTCACAGGAATGTGGGTCAGCAGGTTGGTTTGTTAGTTTGTTTGAATGCAATACTGATACTCACTACGATCGAGAACATGAACGTTGGCAAGGTTTTTTTGACATTTCATTTTTTTGCCAAGAATGTATCAAATACAAGGTTTGATGTTGGAAAGTTTCACTTCCTGGTGACGGTCTGCGGTTAGTTACAAAACACAGGACAAATGTAGATTAACTGCTCACAGTTTCCATTGTCTGTTAGCTTTAGGACAACAGTATTAAAATTGCAGCACCAATTTTAACAGCTGGAACAAAACATTAACAACTTTGCATGCTTCCTTATTGAGAAGTTTTCATTTCTGTAAGATCACTTCAACAGCAAGGAGAGCGCTTTTAGAGGTTTTCATGCACAGCCAAACTTTCTAAACTGATTACTGAAAAGTTTCCAATCAAAACCAACACGACACACACCATGTGTCCGTCCCTGAAAAGATTCAAGCCTGCTGTCAAAGCTCATCGGTTCAAACAGAGGACATCAAAGGTCACATGTTATGCAAAATCCTCTTCACCATGTTCCTCTAACACTAACATGTGTCTCTAGTCTGTCTACAAACCCCCCAATGATGAGAAAAGTCCATCCTCTCCGTCTTCTGCCTGCTCCACTTTTCAGAAAATGTGTGCTCAAACAGGCCGTTTGGAGATTTTCCCTTCATGACATCACAAAGGGCAGTAACCCCTCCCCCAGGTGGGTGACACTCCCACAGCTAGGTGTTTGTTCTGCCCTCTGAGTCTGCCTTCTCACCGTAAACAATAGAGCATGGAGCGAGAAAGCCCGAGCCACCCAAGCCCTTCCAGAGAGGGGCGTGGTCAGACACAGCTCATTTACATTTAAAGCTACAGACACAGAAACAGCCTGTTCTGAGCAGGGCTGAAATAGAGGGGTTTATAGGCATGATCAAATACAGGATCAGAGTGGATTTAGAACAAGAAACTTCACACACATGTTTTGAGGAGCTCTGAGACTTATTTAAACTGAAGAGGAGGAGGATATGTGACCTTTAAGATTTGCAGGGACTCAAACTCGGATACATATTCAGACTTTGTGGCTTTACATGCTACACCTCTGGCCCATCTGAAAGATTTTACTGAGACAAAAGATTCACCTCATTAAAATATATTGGTTTAAATGTATCCAGACTGACTCACAGAAAGGGGAAATTCATGCCCCCCAGGCCCAATTCTGTTCTATTTGTTCTTGACTATTTCAGGACCTGCAGACTCGGCTGTTAACCTTGTAATGTTTTGAACCTTTTACTTTGAGTATTCTTGTTTCCTGAAACTGTTGGGAACTTTTAATAGGGAACTTTTTTGTAACTTCTCTCTGACTTTACTACATGTGTTTGATATCTTCAGTTAATTGACCGAATTGAGGCTCTCTGTTTTGACTGATCATCCCAGAAACTGAGTCACACTCGCTGCTCGTCTCCTTTACGTCACAGCTCACTGGGATTTTTTTTTCTCTCTGTCTTCCTTCTCCTTGAGCAGCTGTTACGTAACAAACGGCTCGGCTCTGAGAAACTCAATGAAGCTCGATCTGACCGGCTCTCTCTCTCTCTTCAGTCTGCATACCAACAGAGAGCTGCAGGAAAATCTGAACACAGACCGTTGAGCTGCATGCAGGAAGTTACTCATGGAAGTTAACTGCACTTCCCCCACTTCTTTTAATCACGTCTGTTTTTGACAAAACAATATAAAGTCTTTACTTACCCTTTAAGAAGAGATGGCCTACAACTAAAACTTTTCTCACTAGCTACTTAAATAGCAAGTATTGTTGGATAGATCACCACATGAAAGTCAAGGATATTGGAAAAAAGACCATGACAGGTATCAGAAGCTACCGTAAAGACAATGTCTTTAAATGGTAAATGGACCAAAACAGCGATCTTTCTCTTCTTTGGACCACTGGATGAACGCATTCACGCGTCAGAAACAGAGTCATGCTCTGATGGCAGAGGATGCTGTGCAAACTGTCTGCATGTCGAAGTGTTAAGGGCAAGATGCTGAACCTAAAAACTGCTCATAGACGAAACACTTTGAGCGTGGATCCAGATTGGCAGGTGGAATGGTAGGATTGTGTTTCTGCAGGGTTAATGTTCTCATTTAGTGTAATAGGGATGTCATGACACCAGATTTTTTACACTTTGATACGACTCTATAAAAATCAAATTATATCGATACCTGTTTCAACGTCACAGCATCACAAAGAGAAGTCCTAGGTACTCGATATTAGGTACCTAACAAAACAATTGGTGCAGGCAAATTCCTGCCGGCTGTCTGAATTTGATGCAATGTTTCCGTACCAGAGTGTTGTCGATGTCTTTGTTCAACTTAGGCAGTGCTCCTTCTCTTTCTCTTGCAGCAGCTTCTGGTTATTAAAATGACTGCTGAAGATCAGCAGAGTTTTTACAGCTTTGGTTCTTTTTGATAATATCCATCGTTAAAATAACAGAGATTATGTCAAGATTACAGCACACTCTTTGCACTCTGCACTTTATTTGAAATCCCTCATTTAATCATGTGATGCTTTAATGTGTTTGAATGTGCTGTCCTGTATGTATGTGGTTCTAAAAGTATCAAAGTATTGAACCTTAATCAAAAACTGATCATCAAAATAGTTGTCATCCTTCTTTGGGATGCTGTCACAAGTTGATTAATCAAATATTTTGTTTATTTCATTTATTTTATTTCAGCATTGGGACAGTGTGCATTGATGTTGATGATGAATACTTAACAATGGTTGAACCAGATTTAGCGAGCCGCTAATGTCCATCTCATATAAAGGTGACACAAGACATATAGTTACTATAAAACCCCTAGACAGTAAAATAAAGCACACCTGACAACTGGTGCTCCAGTGTCAGAGGTGAAACGTCTGCAGCGATTCGACCACTCCAAACTAGGAACACTGTCTTTATTGACACAGCCCATACTTCACAAAGTGTAGACATGCAGGCTGTATTCTGCAGCTTTAATACTCTTTTACTGAACTTAAAAAACACCTGGGAAGACAAGTAAGCACAAAGATGTATGCCCTAAGTGTCAAATTAATTCAAAACAATCACTTTCAACCTCTCATCCTTATCATTAAATGAATGCAGGGACTTTAGGAAGTCAGAAATAGGCTATAGCCTAATTCAGGGATTTCCACCATGCATCCAGGTGATCAAACAGCAAAACACCATCTCTTAGAGTACAGTGACAAGAACCAGAGCCTTGTGTTGTGTTGTAAGAGGTCAAACAATGAGTACAGCATGAATGTGTAAGTGTTAGAAACCAGAGCCATGTCTGTGGGAGCCTCAGACAAACTGAACACACGCCGTTTGAAGTTTCTGCTGCACCCTGACAGCTGACATATTGAGCGGCCGCTTGACAATAAAGGTTTTCCAAATGAAGTCAAATCAAAGCCAGCAGAAGTCTTACCTTTGCTGGAGCCGGAGCCGCTGCTTCTCTTCGCCGGGGTCAGGTGCTCTCCGCCCGGCAGAGTCTCCACGTTCGCCGGCGTCTCTGTGACCGGCGTGGTGGGCTCAGAGCCGCTCCTGCCCGGGTCGCTCGCTGAATCCTGCGGGGACGACTCCATACATTCACCGAAAAATGAAACTCCAAAAGCGATCAAAATCCTCCTGAATCAGTGGTTGATCATGTACAACAAAAAGGTTTGTATTAGACCCGGGTAACAGCCGGTGGAGCGACGTGTTTGAGCAGCGGGAGGAGCGCGGCTGCTGGGCGGCTGTCGGGTCGCTGCTGTGAGCGCCGAGTGGAGGAGAAAAGAAGCCGGGCTGAGAGAGAGGGAGGGCGGCGCTGTGGAGAGCGGAGCTGCCCTCCCTGGAGGCTCAGACCCGGACAGGAGCAGCAGAGAAAAACAGAGTAGGCTTACCAACAATGATAGTAGAAGATGTTCTTAACTCTATGTAAGAATAATAATAAACAGTGTTAAAACATTGAAGACGTTAAGAGTGAAAGTCCTGCAAAAGAAAACATCAGCCTGACTTTATAGCCAAAAAGAAGGTAGGGCTAGTGGGATTAAAATATCCTACTTAGTGTCAAAACAAAAGTAAGAAAGACCTCTCCAGAATAAGACACTAAACATTATTGAATCCTTGATGCATAACTGCTTTCACCTCTTTCTTGCTGCAGCTTTTGGCTTTAATGTGTAACTTGTTTTTAATGATTTGACTCTGCAGGGAGCCTGTGAGTTTCTCTCCAGGGATCAATGCCTTATTGAAAAGTCTAAATAAACATGTTTTTTTATTTGATGACTATTGCAAAAGATGAAGCAGTCGAACAGCCTTCATGTAAAATGTAGATTCATGTACAACTAGCCCCCTGGAGAAGAAGAGTAAAGTAGCAGAAAATAAAAGTTTTAAAATAGGCCCAAAGTTACTTGAGTTAATTTTGACTTATATATTGCTTGACTAGTTTTATGACCCCTTAAAGCAGTGGGGCGTGGGACCCCTAGGGGTGGGCCTGAGTTATGACAGGGGGGGGCCGCAGCAAGGCTTAAAAATGTCTTATGTGCGTACCATTTGATCTTGGAAGTTGGAAATTCTGAGTTGCCAGTCTGATACGTCATCAAGAACGCCTCCCTGAAGTTGGAATTCCAACTTGGAAACTCAGAGAACCTTTAGCCCGAGTTAAAATCCAACATGACTGCTACGTGCATCAACAGTAACGTATAAGCTATACATTAAAGTGTTCATAGCAGCTTACGTAGTCCTCTTTTTACGTAATTAGATCGATCACTGATAGTATCATATAAGTTCTATCTGTGGAGATGTTGTCTTGTTATTTTCGTGCAACAAACAATCACGTGGTGTGTTGTTATCGCCAGGTATTAGCTAACAAAATAAAGGTATTCCTGGAGGCGTCCATGTTGATTGTCCGACTTGTTGCCAACTCGTATTTGGAAAGCGGGTAACTCGGGTGTGACGTCATTCCCAGCGCCGAGATTCGAGTCCCGAGGTACAGGAACACACCGTTAACAGAAACGATGCACACCCCTTTCTCTGCTAGCAGAGCACGGCAAACTTAGTGAGAGGACTGTCAAGTAAACGTAAAGCTGAAAATTAATCTACAGAAGACGACACAAATCTGGAAGCTTCATGTTGCACTTACTCTTCTAATTGCTTCGTCTTTAAAAGTGGCTCGCTTTTTTTCAGTTTTTGTTACACTGAAGTTACTATATTGTGTAGTTTTTGCAGAAAATGTTTGAGATGAATTCTAAAAATGTAGGAATTTGTAATCAAAGACATATGTTGATGTGTATGGTGATGGGTGTGGGGGCGGGGGGGGGGGGACCACTGCCTTCAAGTGCTTTAGGCTCCATGTGACATTCACCCTTTCGCTCATTTCATTTCAAACCTTATTCATTTTTTAAGACATTGAGGTTTTCCCTCATTTCCAATGCCATCAAGATTATGAGCACATTAAAAACAAGCACACAAAAAAACAGGAAACACATAAACAGGAATCAATGAAACAAACTGGCAACAAATCACAGTCCTAGAGAGGACACATAGTACATGGAGGTTGGGCGTAGTTGTGCGAAGTGCCAGCGGGGTCATCAGGATCTTATCCAATCATCCATCATGGGAGATCAGATTCTTCCTGAGGAAACTTCAACATTTGGACTTGTAGGCAGAGATCAAACCTTGGATCTTCCAATTGGCAGAGGCGTTGCTTGTCAACGGGCATGGCAGGCAACTGCTTGGGGCCCTACACCATTAGGGGGCCCCTGAGGGCTCACAAACTTAAACCAAAGCAGTGATCCAAAATGTGCAAATTTTGAACGACAGTAGGAAACCTCCCTTAGGTTGCCAAAAGAGAAAGAGGAGTAAGCGTTGGGACAATGGCAGACATAATGGTGATGAACACTGGTTGGAGGGCCACCCAAATGATTTTTGTCTCGGGCCCAACTAGACTCAAGAATCGCCACTGACAATTGGGGGTCAACCTGTTTGACCCCTGGGCCTTTGATTGAGTGCTGATGAAGCAAAAACGAACAAGTGAACATGCAAGTAAAAGAAACAGGACTGATGATGAGAATCAGTTGAGCTCATTGCTTCGTTATGAAACCTGTCATCAATCTCAGGGTGTAGCTGTTGTCATTAAGTCATTTCCTTTCAACACCTTCAAAATGATTCCTCTATGTAACCCTTCACAAGGAATGTGTTGTGAATACCTGGATGATTACTTAGGAAACAATTAAAGGCTCTTTATGAACAAAGTGAAGAGATGTGTTTGGAAAACAGAAGACATTTTAAACCTTTAAAAGTCAAGATAACTGAAAAGTAGACGCATTAATCTCTTAAAGGTCACATATTCTCCTCCTCTTCAGTTTAAATAAGTCTCAGAGCTCCCCAAAACATGTGTGTGAAGTGTCTTGTTCTAAATCCACTCTGATCCTGTATTTGATCATGCCTATAAACCCCTCTATTTCAGCCCTGCTCAGAACAGGCTGTTTCTGTGTCTGTAGCTTTAAATGTAAATGAGCTGTGTCTGACCACGCCCCTCTCTGGAAGGGCTTGGGTGGCTCGGGCTTTCTCGCTCCATGCCCTATTGTTTACGGTGAGAAGGCAGACTCAGAGGGCAGAACAAACACCTAGCTGTGGGAGTGTCACCCACCTGGGGGAGGGGTTACTGCCCTTTGTGATGTCATGAAGGGAAAATCTCAAAATGGCCTGTTTGAGCACACATTTTCTGAAAAGTGGAGCAGACAGAAGACGTATCATGGGGAAAAACTTTGTTAAATTTTTAGATTACAACATGAACGTGTCTTAATCTCGAGAAAACAAACACAAATTCCTCGTTATTGCAGGACAACGGAGTGAAATAAAATGTGAGGATGTGTGTCCGCTCAGGGCTTCCATACAAAACTAAACAGAGGAGGAGGACTTTGCATTTTTTAAACACTTAATAGAATACGTTTCACTAAGACAAATAACTACATGATTTAAACAATCATAATCTGCTTGATGTCTGACCTCACATTAATCCTCGTGTTTGTGGATTTCACTTATTTTTCGGCCTCCCCTGCAGCCGTCCTCCGCTCACTGAACCCTGTCCGCCGTGTTACCGCCTCCCTCTCCACCTTTTCATCATCAGCCTTTTTAACACTCCTTTTGCCAAAAGCTTTGCATTGCCTGGAACATTTAAAGAGGGGATTATTGCTCCAGATTTCATCACTTTAATTAGTTCAGAAGAAATAAAAGAGCTGAATATGATGATTATTTAGAGCCCGGATGACGACTGAAGCAATCTTTGTTAGCCTGCAGTGAACCGCCTCAGGATCGTGTTTGTATTTCCATCTTTACCGCAACGTTAAGAAACCCTCCACCTGCTCATGACTTCAACTTCTCACACGTAAGAAAAGTTTCTCTTAACATTTGAAGCACCTTGTTTCAGTTTGAACCCACAAAATGTAAAGAATAGACCCCTTACTGGAGAGTTTCCTTTCTCACATGTCCAACTAACACAAGCAAATAAAGATCTGGAGGTCATGAGGTCAAGGGTCATTTACACAGATTCCAGCTCCTGTGTTTTTATGCTCAGGGAGGTTATTGAAGATTTTAAGGAGGTTCAGGAGGCCTCTGAGAAGTTTCATCAAGAGCTACAGAGAGCCTTTATTGAGCTTATTTAATTAATTTATTCTAAACCTCAGGATGCTCTCAAAGTTTTCCAGGTTTCCTTCAGAAAGTTTCCCAGAACCAGAAGCAACAGCGTCAGCTTTTAGTTTGTACGCTCGTTACCGGTGGAACAAACTCCCAGAGAACCTGACGCTCTCTTAAAACAGGACTTCAAACATCTTTTCATTTACTGCTGCCTTCAATCACTTTCTATCTACCTACACTTCAATCTTTTAAAGGATCAACCTGTAAGATGTGTAGTGAATGGTATCATAAACCGACCTCACTATCTGATCAGACATTAAGGAAACATGCTATGTTGAAGTGCTGGCTTCTCTGACAACAATGCAGCAGCCAGTATGTCCTCCTTCTAACTTTAGATTCTGGTCCTGAATGGTCTGGATTTGTTTGGACCAGAGAAGGTAGGCGGTTTTAAGGCACCCCCACACGGCCGTTTTGGACGCCCCTCGGTTTGCCAGATATGAGAGCAGTTATCAGGTCAAACCAACAGGTGTTGCAGCGATGGAAGCGGGCAAGAGAACTGGTTCAGATAGAAGTGATTGTACCCGACCTAAAAAGCCTCTGCATGTTTCTAATAAGCTCCACGAGCAGAAACGTGCTCAAACTAGGATCAATATTGGAGATGCTTTTGAAAAATGGAGAGAGGTTAGAACGCAGAAAGGTTTACAGACCGATGCAGAGCTGGATAAACACTGAAGCTTCAGAGTCCACCACATGGTGACCTGCGTGAGCATCCACTCTAGAGAGGAGGGGGGGGGGATTGCAAGCAGAATTGTAAAAATATCAGTGCACAGAGGGAAACCTGAACAAGTCTCAAACTGTTCTTGCTTTTGATTAAACTAACAGGGAACAAATACAGACCAAAAGCCTCACAAATTAAATCTATTTTTAAGCGGATCCAAGTCATCACGCTGGTATGATAGCAGAACAACACTGGAGGTAAACAGGTTATTCGTCTAACAAAAGGAGTGTCACTATTACAGTTACAGAACATCTCAGGGTGGAGCTCTTTAGTCGCTCCGCTGCAGCTGCCACACCCTCCTAAACTCTGTATACAAATATCTGCAGAGCCGGAGGGCTGTCTGCTTTGCACTTCTTCTGTTGTGTAACAGACACAAAGAGGACACACGCATGGACACTGCACACTTAAGTCTTTTGTATAAAGAGTTTACTGAGAAGTTGTGTTTTTAGATGTCTTTTAATGTAAGTTGTGTTTTTTGTCACTGTTGGCTCAGACAATAAAGTTTATCTAATCTAATCTGAATAGTTTGGCAAGATTGCAAAAATGTTCTCAGACAATTCAAGTTATCAAGTTAAGGAGGAATGAACATGAATAGTTACTGGTGAGACTGGTCACTTTGTACTGGGAAATTCATGTTTCTCTGATGATTCTGGTCCTACATGCAGGCACTTAAACAACACAGGTGTGAAAAACAAGCTGTTACGTCACCTTGTGTTATTCACAATCTAAAGTTTGAGCATTATTAAATCAGGCTCCAGTGTAAAAAAAGCCGATGTGACCTGTTCATACGAGTTGTGACATCGACTCAGGGCTTCATCGATCACTGTCCAAACTGTGGAGCGAGTGCCTCCACCTCTCTGCCAGACGCTGCCTTCGCCATCATTCATCAGAACGGAGAGTGAAGCTCTCAGCAGCACGTTTGTCCTCGACGTGAAACAATGCAGTCAATGAAAGTGAGGAAAAGGACGATTGAGTCTGAACTTCAGCTGTGAAGTTCTGTCATGTCTCAGGTGTTGTGGACTTTATGAACTCAGTACATGAAGTCAGTTACTAAACTTGGGTATAATTAAGATGTACTTGCCCTTTTTTTGGTTTCTAAAATGAAGATCTTGAGTCCAGGCCAGTATGAGACAGTCTTCTTCTGTGATGGATAAATTGATGGATTGATGGATGGATGGAAGGGAAGATTAATGGATGTATAGATGGATAGATAGATGGATGGATGGAAAGATGGATCATTGGGTAGATGGATAGATGAATTGAAGGATTGTAGGATGGATGGATCAATGTGTGAAAAGATGAATGAAAGGATGGATGATATAGGGATGGATGAATATATCAATGGATGGATGGGTAGATAGATTGTAATTACCGTAATAAGTTAACCTTCTAGCATCAGAGAGAATCTTTCTTCAAACTTATCATACACTGCAGCTTGGTCGGTCGCCCAACAGTTCAAAATATGACATATAAGGTACTCCTCTTAAGGCATGAACTCTTAGCTTATTGTTTTGTTGTGCCATAGAGGTCACGTGAAAACAGAATCAGGAGCACGAGAGTCTGTTTGGGATGGCAGTCAGGGAGCGATGGGTTCAACAAACATGATTAAATTCTAAACTGAGTCTGTAAAACCAAAGAAAGTCACGTTACATACATCAGTACTTAATTAAAACCAAGCCTTGTTCTTTTATCTAAACCTTACCACATCATTTTGGTCTAGAAACACAACAAACCTTCTACTGTTTCCAAAAGTATCCGTGTGTAAATTATCGCTTCATGTCAAAACTCATGCACAACAAACCTTCACCCCCGAGCCTTGCACCTACAAAACGTACACAGTGGTGTTACAACGAGGTCTCGCGTCTCGCCCTCACTGTAACAACTGGTAGTAACGCTGTGTTTTAAGGGTTAATCTGAGCCTCAGACTCTGCAGCATCTGTCTCTGCAGACTCACATACCAGCGCCGAGTTCAGCCGGGTCGTATGGAGGGATCGCTGTACGGCAGGTCAGAGGGGTCAGATCTGCAGAGGAGATAGCAGGAGCTGCAGGAGGCCAGACTGAAGTTCATCACATGATCCAACTCATGAGGAAGAAGGACGTGTTTATTCTCACATAAGTAGGTATGAGAGTAAAAGTGACTGTGGAGATTCTGCACAAATTCAACAAACAAGAGAAGTAAAAGTTTACAACATGAATTAAGGCTAATTATTTAAGATTCGCTTTTGGGCTTTGTGGAGACAGAACAGTGGATAGAGTCAGAAAGAGAGTGGGGAATGACGTCTGGAAAAGGAGCCAGGATTTTGATTCAAACACCGGTGAGAGGACCACCAATGAATTAAGTCTCTCCAGGTCCTGGTCTTACAGAGACTTTGAAAAAGGCTTCATGAGCTAGTGTGCAATGTTTAATTCCAACATGAGGAATGCATCTGGGGATGGTTCTATATTTTTCTTTTAATCAACAAATCTCAGTCTCAAACCAAACACATGTGCTGCTACTGTACCCGAGAAGTTCCACAAACTCTATATCAGAGGATATTTTTAATCACAGAGTCCAGAAAAAGACACTCAATGTTAGCCAGAAAAATAGCCAATGGTTGTTCTTCCCTGACAATACATATGGCAGCTTATCCAACAGGGGAGTGAGTGGGTTTTTAGAAGCAGGATTAAAAAACTCATCTCTTAATGTAGGGGAATGAAAAGTCATCAGGATTTTGAATACACCTGTTAAATGTTCTTTCTACCATTATCTTATCATGGCTTTTCTTGCCACAAGTCGTATGTCTGCCTTCTGAAACATCTTCTCTCCTGTTTACTGATCTGTTGGAGTCAATAAAATGTATTTCCGTGGAATAGAAAAATGAATCACCAGATAATCCTTTTGATAAAACATCCCCCGGCCTGTTTCCCGCTCAGATCAGCCTCTCTGAGAAATCATAGCCGAGCTGATTGGAGATCAGGCGTGTCCTCTGCGATCAGAGGAAACTGAAGCTTCATCATCTTCTCAGAATAACAGAGTGTGAGTCATCGTCGGGCTAACAGCTCGATTCAATAATTCAATGCTCCTCTGTACGAATGAATTATTGAGTCTGGAGACTGTGAACCAGAGCAGAACATCAGCTGATACTTTAACTTACCTCTCCTGCTGAGACGACAAAGTACATGTTCTCAAGTTAGCACTGAACTACAACGCCATCACTTAAACATCTCTGTAACAATTCAGAGACCTACTCCCTGAATATCCTGAACTATGTCTTTCCATTTACTGTTGAAGATTCTTGATTCAGTCATTTTCTCGTTATTGCTTTTCTACTACCAGCTGATAACTGCTCAAGCATTTTTAGCAAAGACGTGGCGTCTGATTTGGGGTTAAATAAGGCTCGTGACTTCATCTTTAATGAGTCTGTTGTTCATCTTGTTGTCGCTCTCCTGCAGGACGCTGTCGATGTTAAACTGAGTGAGACTCAGATAAAAAAAGCTGCTCCGACATTCCTGTAATGAATCTGAACCGTCTGCACACAGTTCCCCCCTCTCATCTCCACATGAATCGCTAACACGGTGTCACAATCATTTCATCACACCCGGCCCTGATGAAACACGAACTACAAAGGCAAGTTTTAAAATTATAATGCCGCGCATTAGCTCTCGCTGAATATTTCCTTTCTCTTTAACCAGATGCATTTTAATAAGACACGCTGCATTAATTTACATTTTCTGCAAACTCCTCTCACTGAGGAAGAGAAGGAGGAGGAAGAGAAGGAGGAGGAAGAGGAAGAGGAGGAGGAAGAGGAGGAGGAAGAGGAGGAGGAAGAGGAAAAGGAGGAGGAGGAGGAGGAAGAGGAAGAGGAAAAGAAGGAGGAGGAGGAAGAGGAGGAGGGGGAGGAAGAGGAGGAGGAGGCATGTTGGACGTGGACGTATCGGCATGTCAGGAAGTCCCAGAGAGGGTTTTTGTACAGATGTTTGGGAAAAAAAACTTTAACAATAAACATGATTTGATTTTTCCCATCCATATTTACATTTTTGGTCATTTTAATTCTGAAGTTTGTGACCTTTGGATCCGTTTAGCTTCATTTCTCACAGATTTTTGCAGATTCATCCAGATTTCTGGATTTCAGGACCTTAAAACCGGACCCGTGTGAATCCTTCCAAATCCATATATTAAGACAGAGTTTGAATGTTTGGGGGCCTCAAAATCTCATCTCTGCTTTTTGCAGATGATGTGGTTTTGTTGGCTTCCTCATGTTGCGACCTCCTGCAGTCATTGGGGCGGTTTGCACCCGAGTACGAAGCGGCTGAAATGAGGGTCAGCACCTTCAAGTCCTAGACCATGGTTCTCTACCCAGAAAATGGTGGATTGCTCCCTCCGGGTGGGGGTTGAGTCTTGGCCCCAGGTGAAGGAGTTTAAATATCTGGTGGTCTTGTTCATGAGTCAGGGTAAGATTGAGTATGAGATTGACAGACGAAGTGGTTCAGCGTCTGCAGCAATGCGGCCGTTAGCTCTCGATTTACCGGCCGATCTTCGTCCCAACCCTCACCTTTGGTCATGAGCTTTGGTTGGTGACCGAAATAACAATATTGTAGATACAAGCAACTGAAACGAGTTTCCTCTGAAGGGTTTCTGGACTCAGCCTTAGAGATAGGATGAGGAGCTCAGACAGTCAGGGGGAGCTTGGAGTAGAGCTGCTACTCCTTTGCATCGAAAGGAGCCAGTTGAGGTGGTTTGGGCACCTATTCAGTATGCCTCCTGGACGCCTCCCTTTGGAGGTTTTCCGGGCACGCCCAACTAGGAGGAGACCCTGGGGCAGACCCAGAACACGCTGGAGGGATTATATATCCCATCTGGCCTGGGAACGCCTCGGATTCCCCCAGGGGGAGCTGGAATACGTTGCTGGGGAGAGGGAAGTCTGGGTTGACTTACTGCGCCTGCTGCCCCAGCAACCTGACCCAAAAGAAAATGGATGAATGGATGGATTGAGAGAGAGCAAATTAGGACATCTATAGGCTGAATTATCCCTGAAGAATTTCCTTCACTTTCAGAGTATCATGAGGTTGTTGTTGTGCATTAAACTAATACTCAACCATCCAATTTCAAAGTGAAAGTGATGCACTTTGGTTGTTTTTGTGTATTTGTTGTGCTGCACTTGTAACTCACAGATTAACTGGCCTTTATAGGGGACAGCATATAAACAGATATTTGCATATCCACACAGAGTCTGCAGGCAAGGGAAACCATGTTGGGTGTCAGAAGGGTTATATTTATAGTCTGAGTTGTGTTTCAGCAGGTAGTAGCTGTGTGCAGAGAACGGAAGGAAAGGAAGTCTTTGCCTGAACTCTGGCCTTACCTGAATTCACAAAAAACATACCTGTTTCTCCCAGAGTTTGACTGTCAGATGATAGCTGATGGGTTCCCTGATTGGCTTACAGCTGACAACACAGTTGTTTTTGTTGTTTTCTTTACTATGGGGAGAAATTTTAGCAGCTATTTACGGGGGCTAACTGAACTTCTAGGTGACACGATATGCAATTTAAGTATTTGCAAGTTTCTTCATTTTGAGGGGTTTGCAGTGCCACTCTTTGCTGTGCATACTTTCCTGCTTTCATGTCCTTTGCAAATCAGCTTGAGCCCTAACTAAAAACTTCAGATCAGATTAAACATGTTTGAATTTACCCGATGTGAAGACTAACTTAAGACTGCTTTGGCTCACTTTTACAACCACTTTGGTCAAGATAACACAATTTTAAGAAAGTGAAAACACTTAATAAGTATCTTCTTTGTAGCTGCTCTTCATCCTGCACAAAAGTTTACACACAAACTATGCACATGACATAAACTCTCTCCCTCCACAGACTGATGTCATGTAAGTAGTGCGTATAGACGTTGTGTAAAAACGAGCTGTTAACGAGCCTCTGGTGGGATGAGCTCACAGGGAAGGAACCCCCCCCCCAACGTCTGGATCCTGCTGAAGGGAGGGAGGAAGTCCGAGGCTTGACCCAGTGACTGCACAGAGTCCAGTTCACATTCAGCTGTTGGAGCTCAGAGTTGTGTTTACTATACAGTCATGTTACCATGACAACAGCAGCTGTGTTGTGTCTGTCTAATGATTTCCGCTGGCTTTGAGTCTGCTTTTACATCAGCTAGGACTCTCGTAAAAGATGTAGAACTGCACCGTTACACGCAGACTTTTCACTGCACGATTATCGCAGAACTTAATGGATACAAATGTGCAGCTGCTGCCTCTTTACAAGGAAGGGAGGAACTAAAGATTCAAAAATGATCAAAAGAAAGAGCGATGGGGGGCATTTGCACAAAAGAAGACTAAAATATGTACCACCACGGACTGACAGATAGATGTGGCACTGTTAGATCAGATTGTTAAGTGAAAAGCATCAAAGAGAGTGATTAGATGTGTAAGTCCAGTATTACTGTCAGTGTGGTTTTACTGCAGAGCAAAATAAACACAACAGCGCCCTCTTCTGGCTTTCTGAGACAAACAGAAGCTGCTCTCCAGAGCTCTGGGCTGCAGGATGTCTTCACAGTGTTTACCTTTTGATTAACTGGGTTTGTTAATGAATTGCTCCAAATAGATGTAATGTGATTATAATGAAATAAAGCATCATGTTTCTGAGACAAGCAAGGACTCTAATCTTCTTTATTTAGGCCTAAAAAAGGTAATATTTCAAATATAGAAGCGTATACTTTTTCTATTTTTTTCCCTTTTATTTAACACTTAAAATAAAGGCGGTAATTAAGACGTGTTGTCATGATGATATATGAGTGATTTTAGGCCTCAGCCGTATCAAACAGTGAACAAACGGGCTGACTGGCTTGTGCCGTATAGTGTATGTGTATGCACTTCTCACGAGAGAACCTCGGCCAGAGTCACATTCTGCTATAAGCAGACGGCCGGGCCGATCTGGGGACATGGGAGAGACGCTATTCTCCCTGATAACAGATGTTGTACTGTTAGACTTTCATACTGTTGTTTTAAAATATTGACAGTGCAGTAATCCACAACAGAAAGCTTCAACCTCCAGTTCCCAAAAAACTGCAGTTCCTTGAGTGTCCACTTGAGGCTTGCTTCATTAGTGAGTTGATTTTAATACAGCCCCATGTGAAAATGTACAACTTTACAGCAGAAGAAAACATGTTTAAAACCAACCTGGTGAAAAGAAGAACAAATTATCTTTGCCCCCCCGTTCAGGGTCGCAGGGGGGCTGGAGCCAATCTGTCAGCTTTCATTGGGCGAGAGGCGGGGTTACACCCTGGCTGACATATCCACACTCACTTTCACAACTACGGGAAATTTAGAGTCACCAATGAACCTAACAAGCATGTCTTTGGACTGTGGGAGGAAGACAGAGTACTCGGAGAGAACCCACACATGCACGGGGAGAACATGCAAACTCCACACAGAGAGGCTCCTGTCAGACGGGGATTCAAACCAGGAACCTCCTCACTGTGAGGCAACAGCACTAACCACTGCACCACCGTGCAGCCCCATTCATGTTGCATGACGATGATTTTTGTACAGACAGTCCAAAAGTCTTCTTTAGTTGAATTATTTAACAAAAATCTTTGGTGTTGCGTCTTAACCTGGCTTGTTACTTTTAGCTTTTCTCCCATATTGATTTATGGAGGGTGAACCTTGCGTTATGTCTGTAGAAAGTGTGTGTGTGGAGACTGGTTCACAACTTAAAGCTTCTGCAATGGTACACCAATAAAAGTGCAGGGACCAGAGCAAAGTTCCTTCATTTCTTCATTTATTTATTTCCAACTTAACTCTATTTGTAGTGATGCGATTAGTCAGGTGATTTTAAAGCTTGAAGGAAAACAACAAACACTAATCAGAGCGACACCAATAAATCAAAAAATTAACTTAACAGTCTCATATATGCACAAGAGGATATATGTACACAAACAAATTACTCACTCAATAATGCACCTATAGTCAACACTGTGGAGTTGTCAGCAGCCTGTCCAGCAGCTCAGCATATTGCAGCAAACAAAAGGGGGTAAGCATGGCCTGCTGCAGGCCTCTTAATTGCTCAGGTGTGGCCTGATAGGTTAAAGTCAGGAGTAGGCTTAAAGGGCCAGTGCTATCTGCAACAATGTCGGACAAGTATCAGAATTAAAGTTTCCTTTTCCCTTCAGAGAAGTCAGCAGGGCACAGTGAGGAGAAGACTGAGTATTGAAAGGTGTTGTTTCTCCCTGCAGTAATGCTGGCGAGTACAGGCTTCAGATAGCCAGTTAAAAACCGTTGTGTTTGGTCATGCTAGCAGCATTCATTATTTATAGTCTACAACACAAAGATAAATTAAACAAGCACGTGTTGGGTGATGATGAACATTTATTGCAGTTGATGTAAAAATGTTTCAGAGGATCCAGGGAAACATCTGCAGCAGTGTGTGAGCTCCTTACGCCCATCAGACTGTCAATGCACACACGTAGCCTCTAGGAGCGTCGCAGTACATATCGTTCCATTGTCCCCAATCTGGAGGGCAGAGAAGAACAAGATTTAAATAACTTCAGGTGTTATCTTCCCCGTTACATCTCCCCAATCCCATTTTTCAAGCCCAGCGCAGTTTTGGCAGACGGCTGTTCATCATGAGTCTGGTTGTCCAAGATTTCTGCCTCTTAAAGGAAGTTTTTTCTTTCCACTGTAACTTTAGCTAAATGTTGCTAAAGTGCTCATGATGGATTAACGTTTGGTCTTTGTAATATAACAATGAGGAAGGGATTGATTGATTGATTGATTGATTGATTGATTCACATTGTGGCTCCGCCCTCATGTTGTCTGATCATGAGTAACTTACAGTTGTAGTTGATCTCCACACATTTCTCTGCCTGATGACGGAAGTCCGGCTGCATGTAAGCAAAGTAGCTGAAATCGTGTTGAGTGCCGTCGGTCCAATCATAAACCATATAATCTTCATAGTGCTGAAAGACAGAAAGGAGTTAAAGATTACTTTTCCCGTCATTTTTGAGGATTTATATTGAATCCATATGTTTTTTTCAAGTTTGCTGGCTCTAACCAATTATTTAGATCCTCCATGCTACAACTAAGACCAGGCCTCTAGTGGATGTTTTAATAATAACAGGACGAAAAGAAAAAGTCAGATGTGGTGTAAATGAGGTGAACGTGTCAAACAAACTTCCACCCAGTATTCTTTTGTACCAGTCTGATGTGAAACCAGACATCAAAGTTTAATTCTTTTAATCCAAGGGAAACATATTTGATTCATAGTTTTTTGAGACCTTTGCATCCTCAGTGAGATCATTTATTCCCTTAAAATTCACCAGGGGGCAGAAAACGTTTCACGACCTTTGCACAGCACATCAAAAACGGTGGAAGTCATTTTTGCCGACTGAAAAAGATAAACAAAGGTAAATATTTGATTGCTACTGAAACTAGGGATGGTAATCTGCAATATGAATAATTTAAAGGAGCAGTATTTAACTCTGACACCTAGTGTTTAAAATGGGTACTGCACTCCAAATTGAAAACATTGTAGAGAGCTGTCTCCCCCCGCCCCCTCCTCTCTAGAGTGGATGCTCACGCAGGTCACCATGTGGTGGACACTGAAGCTTCAGTGTTTAGCCAGCTCTGCATCGGTCTGTAAACCTTTCTGCGTTCTAACCTCTCTCCATTTTTCAAAAGCATCTCCAATATTGATCCTAGTTTGAGCACGTTTCTGCTCGTGGAGCTTATTAGAAACATGCAGAGGCTTTTTAGGTCGGGTACAATCACTTCTATCTGAACCTGTTCTCTTGCCCGCTTCCATCGCTGCAACACCTGTTGGTTTGACCTGATAACTGCTCTCATATCTGGCAAACCGAGGGGCGTCCAAAACGGCCGTGTGGGGGTGTCTTAAAACCGCCTACCTTCTCTGGTCCAAACAAATCCAGACCATTCAGGACCAGAATCTAAAGTTAGAAGGAGGACATACTGGCTGCTGCATTGTTGTCAGAGAAGCCAGCACTTCAACATAGCATGTTTCCTTAATGTTTGATCATAGAGTAAGGTCAGAGATCAAGATTTATGAATAGCGTCACTCAAAATATTGTGATACTGTGTGTGTTTTAGGTGTAGGCATGTGTTGCCTGCCATAGGGTCGCCTTTAAGGAATATGAGTCAGCAGTTTGTGTAAGAGGGCCAAAACAAACAACATATGTGGTTCTATTGAGAAGGAGGACTTGTGTTGCATTGATTAAGCAACAAAGAAACCAGCTACCTTTCAAGACTTTATATTACTTTATGAATCAAGAAAAACTATCCCCCTCAGTCCTCTGCTTTACTATAAATGGAGGTATTTGATGCTCACGAGTGTTAAGTTGAGTCCGATCCAGTATGGAGGCCTCTCAGGGCTGACTCTGAACATGGTGCACACCACCTGAGCCAGCTCCTGTTCGCTGTGGATCGACACCAGATGACCTCCGTATGTGCTGCAGGCTTTCTGAAATCAACAAAAATATGTACATAAAAAACAATCATCGACACTTAACGACCGGTGTCTGAGCAGGACGTCACATCATATCTCATGGTTGCATTCATGTCGTTTCTTTATCACCTCTGCATCTTCAAAGTTCAGATGTTGCGTCAGATAAAAAGCCTTCACGCAGCGGCCGGTGCCCATCTGCTCCCACTCCCCTCCACTGATTTTCTTTGTACATGGCACAGCCGGGTGTTGTTCTTTACACATTTCCTCGAGCCCTCCTGTGGCTAGGACAGAGGGATGAAGTGTTGTCAGGTTTGTGTTGTATTCATTTGTTATTTTGTGACCCACTGGTTCTTACCGGCTGCAGATACTGACACGAACGTCAGCGCCACCAGAAGAAGAACCACAACCTTTGTATCAACAGGACGCATGGCTCGGGCTCCGCTGACTCTCATAAGGCTTCACAACTGGAATATCTTTGAGAACGTCACACAAGCAACCTCATTTATTCATTTCAAGTCTGAGAAATTTGGATTCTTTAATACTTTAGTTTTCATGCACGAAAGATGCAAAAATAAAGAAAACAAGGTCAAATATGTTTCATATAAAAGACACAACTTGAGGCACATGGATGCAAACATTGCTGAGGAAGTCGAGGCATATTCGGAGCACGTTCTCACTGATCGACACTTTGGAGCAAACATGTTAATTATCTCGATTCTATTGATTTTTTAAATAATCTTTTAAGTTTGAATGTTTTAGAATAAACTTTGAACGTTTAATAAATGAGAAAGCTGCAGAGGAGAGGAATAAGTCCGTCATAAATTGCATGTAAGCTCTGTCTGACTTACAGAAATACATTTAGAACAAACAAAGAGGACTCACCACGGGTTCGCTGGTCTTCTTCCACTTCAGACTGAACGCCAGTTTGAATTTATAGCCGAGTCTGATACCCTGAATACATGTCAATCTGAATGTTTAAACAATGAACTTGGATCAGAACCTATGAACGTCTCGATCATGTCAGGGGAGTAATAAGCAATCACGTGTTTTTATTCTTGTCCTGAGGCTGATTCGGAGCCTTTGAGGACACATCTCCTGCGTTTGCTGTGAAAACACTTCAGGATGAAATGAACAGTCAATAAACCTCAAGGGATATGGCTCCTTTTTTGTTTTATTAAAGGGCTGTACATATTAGTTCAATATTTAATGTGAGTATAAGTGCATTAAAGTAAGTGTGTAATTATCCCACCATGTATGGCTGTATGAGTTAAAGGTTGGTCTACAATGAGAATCATGTTTTTATTAGAGTCACTGTGAGGGCTGTCAGCATTAACTAGTTAATCGAGATTATTTAAGGTCTGAAAAGAATCTATTCATTCTTTAAATCGCGATTAATCACGTGCTTTCTTGTCCCTTTAGGCGCACCGTAGATAAGAAGATAAACTTTATTAACTCTGTAAAGGGAAATTCCATTTTACATTATTGAGAGAGACACATAGGCTGAAATACACACACGTGTACAAACAGGATCTTATGGACCGACACTAATGGAGAGATGTCAGAGTGAGGGGCTGCCCATAGCGAGCTCTCCTTAGCTGATGGTGGTGAGGACCTGAAGGGCACCTCGACAGTTTTCAGGAAGTGGACTGGTACATCTCCAGCTACCAGCGTTTCCAGATTTGGTCCACATTGGTACCCTTTGGTTCTGCACCAAAGACCCTACAGACTGAGCTACTGCCTCCTCAGTGTCTCCCTGTAGTCACGGTGATGGACAAGAATGACCCTAATGTTCAGTAGGAGCAGTAGGAGATATAAATATCAACCTCATGACATAAAACATTTGACTTCTTTCCCTTTATACAAAGAAGAGCTGCAGCGTTTTCCATATTGATGTAGCTCACTCAACAGGTACACAAGTTTTTGGTTGTTGTTGAGTTTAATCCTTTGTGTTTGTTTGTGATGCAGTGGGAAGAAAGTGTCTCTGATGTCCTGGTACAGTGCTTTTAAAAACAAGTGCAGCTGTTTCCAACTCCTGTTTGATGCAGTGGTTGCAGAGTCTGTCTGTGGTGTCCTGTCTCGATGGCGAGGCCGTGCTCACTGAGTCTGTCCCCAAGTCTGTCTGTGGCGTCCTCTCTCGATGGCGAGGCCGTGCTCACTGAGTCTGTCCCCAAGTCTGTCTGTGGCGTCCTCTCTCGATGGCGGGGCCGTGCTCACTGAGTCTGCACATGGTCAAACAGTTCTTCAGTTTTGGATCAGTCACAGTGTTCAGGTATTCTGCCAATGTGTAATCTCTATTTAGGGCCAAATAATCTAATTTGCTCTGTTTTTTTTTTGATTCTTTCCAATGTGTTACATAGTTTTCTTTTTGTTGTTTAATAATTTGGTTTATTGTGATTGGGTTTCAGTCTGAGAGCTCTGCTTGTGAGCTATCTGAGGGGGCAGCTCTTTGTAGTCTCTCGGGGGGGTTAGGGCTTTGATATGGAGCGAGTCAGGGTCACTTTCTTTAAAGTTAAATACATCTACACTGGCTCCATCTGGCGGTTGTTGTTGTTGTTGTTGTTGTTGTTGTTGTGTACTGCGTGCGCTCCTCCCTTTGACCGCCACATTTTACGACAGTACCAGCGTCTTTGCGGCAGCCACATCCCACAACATCAGACATCATGGCAGCTGCGTCGCAGTGTACCGGCGGTGCTGAGGAGGTTTTAACGGAGGAACAGGAGAGCCCAGCGGCGGGGGGAGACAGCGGGGCACCGGGAGCTGGAGCCCGGGATAAACCCGTGTGTCTGATCGTGCTGGGCATGGCGGGCTCCGGGAAAACCACCTTCGTTCAGGTAAGTTAGCGAGTGTGGCTAACCGGAGCTAGCCACATGAGTTAGCTTCTCCAGTCAGGTAGCAGGCTGAGAAAGTTAACTCTTAATGTTGCTGTCTATAATTAAATACAAGAACGTGTTATAAACTGACATACATGTTGTTTTTAATCTGTTCCCCTCTAAATCATGATCGCAGTGTTGCTAATAGCAACGGACTTCTTTTAATTTGTTGAGTCACTTACACTGTTGCTAATAGCAACATCATAATGTAGGAGGATAAAGTTACATTACCAGCATGTACTGCGTTTATAGATTAGTATTTGTTAAATAAATCATTTAAACATTGAGATTTAATTATTTATTGTGGATGGATTTTGGTGTGACGCGGTTATTTGTGACAGATGTTACAGGTGGATCCATCCGCCGCGGGAAATAGTCCCAAACAAATACCCTGTTTCCTCCGGTTTGCTTGATTTTTTACAACGTAGTTATATTCATAATAATAATAACTTTATCTATAAAGCACCTTAATCGTAAAATCGTGATAAATCGATTCAAAGGTGTCAAGGTTCACATCTGTACTCTGAAAAATGAATCTCAATAATCTGGTGAGCGTCAGCAGCTGCAGAGGAGAGGAGAGATTTAGAAATTGAGGACGCACCACCGTCTTTTAAATCTGAGGTGTGGAAGCATTTTGGCTTCAAGACAGAAAATGAAAGAGGTGAGAAGATGACAGATGAGACAAAAACTGTGTGCAAATATTGCAAGAAGACAGAGAACTACACAAATAACACAACCAACATGATGCAGCATTTAATCCACACCACAATGAGAAGCTCCAATCACCTCCCCTTGTTGAGAGAGGAAAGACATTAAAAGGCCAAACCACACTGACAAGCGGGTTAGCAGCTCCTAAAGGAATCTTTCTCAGTCATCATTTGTCTTCAGTCTCATTGTGTAAAATAAACCGTGAGAGAATCCTATCATGAGTTGAGTGAATGGTTACATCCCTATTACAAACAGATGTTTAAAAAGCGCTTTGATTGACAAAGCAAAGGCAAAAAGTCAGGACAACAACATATTTTGGGGCGGCAGTAGCTCAGTCTGTAAGGACTTGGGTTGGGAACTGGAGGGTCGCCAGTTCAAGTCCTGTTGTGGACCAAACCTGAAAATTAGACAGGTAGCTGGAGAGATGGTCACTTCCTGAGCACGGCCAAGGTGCCGAATCTCCACCTCCAACCAGCTCAGGAGCGCTCGCCGTGTGCAACCTCCCACTCTGACATCTCTCCATTAGTGCATGTCCACAGGATCCTGTTTGTGCATGTGTGTGTATTTCAGCCTGTGTGTGTAGCATGTTCAATATCAGAGTGTCAAATGGAATTTCACCTTGCGGGATTAATAAAGAGGTATATCTTGATCTTTAAAGAATCAAGCTAAGAAGATGTTTTGCCAAATAGTGTCATTTACAAGTACATCATATGTGTGGGATTAGAAAGTGTAACAAATAATTAAAATTCATCCGCGTGCGTGTGCTCACAAACGTCACGCCACCCCTGCATAAATCAGCCCCAGGTGTGCCACCCTAGTTAAGAAAATGTCTGGACACGCCCCTGAGTTTTAGGAGTTGTTCTGCCAGTCTTTAAAACTTTAATAATCAAAATGATGATACTCCACATGACGAAACCTTCAGCTACAGAATCTCTTTTTCAAATAGTGTTTTCTCTGTTTGTTTCCTTTAGAGGCTGACGGCTCACCTTCACAATCTTAAAGCTCCTCCTTACGTCATCAACCTGGACCCCGCCGTCCACGAAGTCCCGTTTCCTGCTAACATCGGTGAGGGCCTGTCTATTTGCTGCATGCCCATAGTTTTACTACATTCCTTATTCACGTCAGTCAGAGTCGATGCAGACGGTCAGTGTTGAGTTTTTATCCCCTGCTGCTCCCCTCAGACATCAGGGACACGGTGAACTACAAGGAGGTGATGAAGCAGTACGGCCTCGGACCAAACGGAGGCATCGTGACATCACTCAACCTGTTCGCTACACGCTTCGATCAGGTACGTGAGACTGACTCTAAAACCTCTTTTCCCGGTTTTCACCGGTATTTAAGTGCAGAATGAACGAAACCCAAGGCTGTAACTTTAAAAATACAAACTATTTCTACCAAAGCTCAGTTATAGCCACCAGAATATTTGGTTTTAACGGCATCATTTCTAGCAGAAAAAATGTTGAAGCGAGCGCTTCACTGGGTCAAAAAGGTCAAGGAATCAGGCGCTCTTCAAGAACACGGGGCAGAGGTCAAACAGCTGATAAATCAAATGACTGTCCTGGTTACAAACAAAGTTCATTGTAAAGAAAAGGCAGACTAAACTAAAAGTCTGAGGCACTCTGATGCAGTATAAAAACCTTTTATTAGGAATGAGTCTACGCGTGTCCCGACGAAGACTCAGTAGAGAAATTAAAGCTACACTATAAGATATTAACATCAAGTTTAAGTTGAGTTAAATTTAAGATTTGTTAATCGAAGGCTCTGAAAAAAATTCAACCAAAGAAATAAATTGTTCCAAACGGGATGCTGGATAGTGCTTTCAATTCAGAGACAACGAGACCGGTCTTTGTCTCAAGATTTTGAGGACTACAACACTAGGATGAGGTGACATGAGAGCAGTAATCCAATAGGGGGGTTAGGGTTAGGCTCAGGAGAGGACTGGTGGGATGTTCCATTTACCTGTTGGAGCAGGGTATGAGGTCACGAAGAGTTAGTAACAAGTCGGAAAAGCAACATGGACGCCTCCAGCAGTACCTCTGTGGTGCTAGATAAACTAGGCGATAACAACAATACGTAAAAGTCATGCTGAACAACAGAGTGAATAAAACCAGAGAATGTAACGGCTGCACGTTTGTGTTGTTCAGGTGATGCATTTCATCGAGAAGAAGCAGCAGAATCACAGGTCGGTATCCATGGTCCCCGGGTTTGTTGTCTCTTCCTCTGTGAACTATCTAAGTGATTGTAAAATACATAATCTGTCATTAAAATAGAGAATATGTCACCTCTTTGTTCAGCTCTTCTTGTGGGTTTTTGTGTCTGATGGCGTTTAATCTCTGCAGGTACGTGCTGATTGACACCCCGGGTCAGATCGAGGTCTTCACCTGGTCTGCGTCTGGAACCATCATCACAGAGACTCTGGTGGGTCTGCACTCTCACTGTTTGTGTTTGCTTTTCTTCATGAGTGATATCACAGTCTGATTTTTCTCCACGTGTGTGTTCCAGGCGTCGTCTTTCCCCTGCGTGGTCATTTACGTGATGGACACGTCCCGCAGCGTCAACCCCGTCACGTTCATGTCCAACATGCTCTACGCCTGCAGGTACCACACTGATCACATGACTACATGGATCTTTCTATTGTTGTTATTGTTAAAGAGACAACAACACGATGAAGACACAACATCCACGTTAAAGTCTGAACATGATAAACACTCAAACTTCAGACGGGTCAGAAAAGCAGTCATGTGACGAGACAGGTAGTCAAATGTTTCATATGCAGGGCTCAAATACACACCAACAAAAACGCTCTCGCTCTCTCTCTCTCTCTCTCTCTCTCTCTCTCGCTCTCTCTCTCTCTCTCTCGCTGTCACTCTCTCTCTTGCTGTCTCTCTGCGTCCCCAATAAACACACACTAACTAGCAGCTTAATCATGAATCTTCCCTGTCAGCTGGAGGTCTGCAGATATTCCCTGCCTAAGTTTCTTTCATGATAGGATGGAGGGGAAAAGGACTGATTAAACAGGCATGCATGCTGTTGCCATGGTGATTTCAGACATTGTCAGTCAGTTTTCTGCAGGCATAATCAGGCGAAAAAAGTCCTGAAGTCAGGGAATCGGCTCGTGGCTCTGATCTCACTGTGTGAGTGTCTGCAGTCATACCTACCAAAGTATCAGACATGCCAGAAAATCATCTGACCGGTCGCGAGCAGCAGATCGGGCCGAGATGGGACGTTGTGCTTCAGTGTAAACTCCATGATTGACGACGCACAACCGGGCTGAAATTCGGCCCAACTTCAAAATGACAACATGACACCAAAACAAACCACCTCTGATGTTTTCAATCATTGGTGTTAGCTGTGAGTATGCAGGGACTCTCTTTGTCCAGCAGAGGGAGCTAACGGCTAACATCAATAAGAAACTGCATACGAACATTATGTTCCTTTTTTTCACTTTTAAGTAAAAAATCCTCCTTAAGTAGCAGCCAGCGACGCCACCCTGCACCAGAGCACATATTCAGAGACTTTTAAGTACTGTGTGACATCAAGTGTTTTTATTCCTCTGATTGAATACTTGTTGTTCTTTGTGTGTAGTCCTGCTGATATTTCACCACCATAAGCTCTTAGTTTCTATAAACAGCAGCTCCCAGGCTGTAGCTGACACATTGCAAACTGACTGTTGTGACTTTTTACCTTTTTGAAGTGTGAGCACAAAGACGACTCTGTGCTTCTTTGAACCAGCTTACGGTTACTGTGTGTAACCGGGGCACAGCTCGCTTGTCTCGCAGTAGTTCTGGTTTCAGTCTCAGCTCTTGTTTCTCTCCTTCAGTATTCTCTACAAGACCAAGCTGCCCTTCATCGTGGTCATGAACAAGGTGAGGTCACTTCCTCATTCCGCTGCGTTGACTCCATGTTGTGTTGTTTTACATTCATCTTGTGCCGTCGGGTTGATTCAGCCTGTTGTTTCTGTTTGTGCAGACTGACATCATCGACCACAGCTTTGCCGTAGAGTGGATGCAGGACTTTGAGGTTTTTCAGGACGCTCTGAACCAGGAAACCTCGTACGTTAGTAACCTGACGCGCTCCATGAGTCTGGTGCTGGACGAGTTCTACACAAACCTGAGGGTAAGAGAGCGAGCACACAGCAGGCCACTGGGTCAAGCCCGTTAAACACTGGGAAATAAACAGGTTTATTGCCAGGAGTCATTGTTACAACAAAGAAATAATCTACCAAACACAAATGTCCTTACTTTTTGTGCGATGTTTATAAAACTATAAAACAAAGCCGTGAGACCGAGAGACCAAACTCAAATGAACTAAAACTAAAGACACGAATGGAACATGCTGTGTGGGTGTTTTTTTGTGGAGATGTAAAATAAGAAGCAGTTTAAAACGGTCCGATGAGTCAGCAGGTCTTCAACACGTCTCACAGTGTTGTGTCTCTGTGTCTGCAGGTGGTGGGCGTGTCTGCAGTCACTGGAAGTGGATTGGATGAGCTGTTTGTTCAGGTGGAGGACGCTGCCCAGGAGTACGAGAGGTGAGGTAGATTTGTAGTCACGTTTATGGTATGCAGGAACGTTATCTAGTTAGTAACAGAGGTGTTACAGAGAGAAGATGGTATCAGCGCAGTTAATCAGAAATCTTGATGATCCGTCGTACGATTGTCTCACATTGTTATCACAGAATCAGGGTGGTTGGTTTGCTTGCCCTGTGTGCAGAGGCTGTGGTCGTTTGGGCTTAAATCCGGCCTGTAGTGAACGACGTGAGGGAAAGCATGGGGACCAATATGATAATCTCTCTCCCCGATTTTCAACTCTGTCCAATGTCTGTTTCTGCATTAACGGCACGGAAAGCACCAAAATAGATATGTGATAAATCCCTCTTTTCCTCCTCCTTCCTCAGAGACTATCGACCCGAATATGAAAGACTCCGCAAACAGCTGGTGAGTGTTTTCATTTGTCTGTCGTCTCCGTTCGTCCTCGTACGTCTTGATGTTTTATAACCAACGTGTTCTTCTTCAGGCGGAGGCTCAGAGCACGAAGCAGCAGGAGCAGATGGAGCGGCTCAGGAAGGACCTGGGAGCCGTGGACCTGACGACTAAATCTGCTACAGGTATTTAATTCTAAAGGTTTATAATGTCTTCATGTTCTGGAAACAATTGTTACGGGAAAAAGATTAACGCTTTTATGTTGGTGCTGGTTTTAGTTCCTTTTAACTGGTTTAACAGGTTTAGGTTTTAATGTGTTTTATTATGTTTCAGAGAATCCTGACATTGCCGGGCCCAGTGACCTCATCATGATGCGCGGTAACCCTGACGAAGAGGACGAGGAAGACAGCGACACGGACGACATCGACCACACGGGTGAGAAAATAAAACCACCAAAATGCACTTTTAAAGGAGATCTGTTAAACTCACTTTCAGCATTAATGATGTCACCTACTGAGGAGCGTTGTGAGATGTGGAGCTCCAAAACCTCCTTATTTATCTGATACTGGCGTTAGAAAAATCCCTCATTTCAGCCTCTGCCTGAAACGCTTCATTTCAGCTGCTGTCTCTTTAAGACCCCCCCCCCCCCCCCCCCCCCCCCCCACGTGCCCACTCTCCTCTGTTAGGCCAGCTCTGTTTGCAGTCGCAGGGACATTTGAGTGATGCTGCATTCAAGTGCTCATCTGAAGGTCCCAAGTTTCAGAATTGGGAGGTCGTTCTTCCGACTTCAGTGTTCAGCTGCTTTAGGAAAGTCTGAATGTTGAAACCACAACAACAAACGGCGTGGATGCTACAAAAACGATGTGTGAAAGTCCACTGTTGCGAGTTATATCTGAGCAAAATGTGCGAGCAAACTAAGGCTGACAAAACTTCCTTTGCCCCCATGTTGATGACGAACACGATCAAGTCAGGCAATGCAGTCTTTTCCAAGTTTCCGAGTTGTTCTGACTTGAGCAGGCGTTCATGTGCATTTTCCAACTTGGAAATGTGTCCGACACCAAATGAATGCAGGGTAAGCTTCTGGGTGGGCGTGTCCTTAAAGAGCTCCCGGGGTGGGCGTGTCCTACAGCTTTGCTCTGATACGTCGGCAGAACATGCAAGTCTCACCATGTTCTCGTAACGTCTCATCCAGAGCAGCAGGAAACCACATCGAGGGATTACGCCAACAACTGAGTATCTTGTGTTTAAAGAACGTTGCAGAGATTTAGTCTGGACGTCCAACATCGTAACATTACATTTAAATATGGATCTGCAGAATCGCTCTCCTTTAAAAACACAAATATAGCCTGTATAAAAACAGTACGTTTGTTAATAAGATAACAGATAGTGATGGCAATCTTTTTTTAACATTTTTTTCTGCAGCGACGGAGGAGAGCAAAGAGAGCGACGCCTTTGGAAACTTCTTGACGGAGAGGCGGGAGGTGGTTCAGGTCCGAAACCGGAAGTGTGAGATGCCTGAGGGACCCTGACCTCTGACCTCTGCATCCTCATATCAAACTCTACCATGAAGAAAAGCATCGTCAGAATGTAGGCGAGGGAAATGAAAAAGCTCCAAAAGATCTCCCTCAAAGGAGACAGACGATCGCCCGGAGCAGAAACTGTGGAGGTGCAGCCAACTCTTCTTCGGTGGTGTTTTTTTCCCTCGTCCGATGCTCGGATATGAAACCTGAACTCGGACGTTCGTGTTGCTCGTTCAGACGAGCAGAATGGCCGCTCGTCCCAGACGCTCCTTCCCTCAAAGAGAGTTATATTTTTATATCAGAAAAGACTCTTCTATTCTACGTTTGTGTTTTTCAATATTGTCGATCTTTGTGAATTTATGATTTCAAAATAAAAGCTTTTAGTTGAAAACGTGTTTTTTCGACTGCTGTCTGTCATTTGTTTTACCGTGAGACTCCACTAGCATCGTTAGCTGTAAGTATGCTAACTAACTCAGCTTCATGCTAACTTTGAAGAGGAGTGACAGCATCCCTGATTCAAACAGTTGGTCGCTTACAAGCACATCGTCATGGAGATGTGAGCTGTTACTAAATATTGGAAGCCTGTTGTATTGTAACTGTTTTTTAGTGAACTGAACCCAGTGGCGCTGGCAGGTTTCCTGCTCTGTCCACTGACACAAGAATCCTTTCAGTGTGTGTAAGACGCCTTTATCTCCTAGTCTCCCAACGCCGGATACACGCTAATATGCGAGCAAGAGACTTTTAAAAAGCACACCATAAGCTGTTTTCACTCCTGAAACTATCTAGATAGTTTTAGGAGGACTGCTCCGGATATTCTCCTGACCTGGCTGTTCACATGCTCCTCACAGCGGGAGACTATCCCTGTCAGACAGGAGGGGGGGGGGGGGTTTCCTGAGGTAAGACGTTACATAAAAGAAAGATGTGGAAGTAGCAGATGAAGCGACAGAGTCCTCATGCTATACTGAGAATATTTGCCTTTACATCAATTCTACGTGTAGCTTAAGGAATCAGGGTATCTACAAGAAGCGGAGAACGACATACGAACAGAAAAAGGAATGCAGACATTTTATTACGTGCACGGAGATCGTAGCGGTCGTGTGTATACACTCTATGCACCGTGCAGCAGTCACAGTATATTATGTATATAACGTCGCTCCCCTCCTGTTGGCCTCGAGGTGAATTCTCCAGAGAATATCCTGCTGCGTTCTCACATCAGTTCACTCGGACTTGCAGGGGAAAAACTACTAGGAGGCTTGCAAGAGAAACAGCGAATGTTTGCATTCACACATTTGTTTTCTGTAAGTGTGAAAGTCCTAATAGACGTTGTTTTTTCAGGCAGACATTGGCGAACCACTGAGATTTGCTCAGTTTATGCTGACATTGAGTTTGTGCTGTAGTTGAAATGTGCTGTGTTATGTTGA
Organism: Tautogolabrus adspersus; assembly: GCA_020745685.1. NCBI lineage: Eukaryota > Metazoa > Chordata > Actinopteri > Labriformes > Labridae > Tautogolabrus > Tautogolabrus adspersus. The sequence continues at coordinate 34,039,413 of CM036535.1, read as the reverse complement.
AAGGTGTTTCTGATGTGTTGGCCTCTCAGTGAGGTTACTCTGAGTGACAGAAACCTCTCTCTGAATGGAAGATCTAAACACCACTCACTCTTTGAAGGCTGATTTTTGTTCTCTGGTGTTACTGGTGGCGTTGATCAGTGTGGCATTGATCTGTGGCTGCTGGCAGAAGCTGCGCTCGTGTTTTATCAGCTCTCATTCATGTCCGAGCTCTGTGAATGGATGCAGATTCTCCGCCTGCCGACCATCTGCCAACCCGCTCCTCCGTTCCCTCGCCTACATGCTCGCTGAGATCCGGCAGCGTGGTCAGCACTGAAGAGCGGCTGACTCACTTTCCACTCAAAAAGCACATGCACTAAATCTCAAGTGCTGCTCTTATGCATCATTTTTAGGCACTTAACTCTTTTTACTCAACTTTCCACAACATGTCAGTGGGAATATTTGGTCAGTTTGATGTAGTGAAATGATCTTACAGCTGAAATTACTTTATGAACTTGTAGGTTTTTAAAATATACCAAGATATTAACAAAATTGTGTCTTAAATTACAAAACCGAACATTTTAAAGAAGTGCATCAAAGTGAACATCATCACTAGTTGCATTCCTGGGGAAAATTGCTCAGATGATCTTCACCTTTACCAAATTCAACAGTTTAATCCTGCTCTTATACACATTTTCTGAAAAGTGGAGCAGGCAATAGACGGAGAGGATGGACTTTTCTCAAGAGGAGACCAGAGCCCGATCCCAACAGAAAGAGCTGGTAAAGAGGCAGAAGAGGCCTGCACAATTTACACTGAGGAGATGAAAACTGCACCCAAAATGAAGGTGCAATTGTCGGCCAGTCAGTCAAAATGTCAGTAGAACCTGAGCAACAACCTTCAGTGTTGAAACATGAAGCCTACTGTATGGTGAAATGCAAAAAACTGCAGTTGCTCACATAGTTTTTCACACATGCACTCCTGACAAATAGAATTTCAAGAGGACTGCCACTGAATCTTCCTGATCTGTTTGTTCACACATGCACCTCACAGCAGGAGGCTCTCCCGTTGGGTTTCCTGAGGCAAGACGTGACGTAAAAAGAATGTTTGATATTTACAGTCTATGGTATTTCCAATATGGCGACCCCATCTATGGGTCACTGAGTCTATGGTCCTACTATACAATGCAGTACATTCGCTGATAAACAAGTGCTTTGACTGTGTGGTCTTGTACTTTTACTTTGGTAGTTGCAGTTTCTCATTTACCCTGTAAAACTTCTGAGGCCCCTCCCGCAGCACTTTGTCAAAGAACAAGCGCCATAATTTCATTCTAGCAGAAGTTATGTTGTTAAAGTGTCTCTCGCCCACAGTGAGGGCTAGACTAGCAGCTTTCAGTTATTTACTTTGATATTTAATTGTCACTCTCTGCTCCCCTTAGTTCATTGACAAACTTAGGTTTTGCATGCAACGTTTTGACCCACTGCTGTGGTTTTCAGCACTTAGGTGCCCCCAACAGGCATAATTAGGCGTAAAAACCATTTTTATTCAGCAAAAGAAAAAGAAATAGACATTTATTTGAATGAATATCTTCAAGATAAGAAGGAAGCCTCTTTGGCGTAAAACCATCTCCATTTAGAAATGAGTTTGCTCTAAAAACAAAGAATTGTCCTATTTTTTTCCTCAAACTTGCTGCAGAAGACAATGAAACAGTCAACACCCCGGAGATGATTCACAATCGATGAGAGGAAAGATGCAACTTACACAGAAGTGTGACTCTGACAAGATGGAAGGAACAGCATGCAACCTTATCCTGTTTATTGAAACCAGAATATGATGTCTCCATGCAAAACAGATCAATTAAATAAAAGATCAAAACGAGGAAACTACTTCTAACATGCATAAAACAGGTGACATGCAAGTCTGCAGCCTGTCTGTCTGTCTGTCTGTCTGTCTGTCTGTCTGTCTGTCTGTCTGTCTGTCTGTCTGTCTGTCTGTCTGTCTGTCTGTCTGTCTGTCTGTCTGTCTGTCTGTCTGTCTGTCTGTTCATCTGTCTGTCACAGGTGACTTTCTGGAAGTGTCCGCCTGCAGCAGCATTGAGTCACCTCCGCTGACATTCAGCCCACTCTGCACTCTGTTCTCTCTCTCCTACTCTGCCTGCAGCTCACTCGCCCCTCCCTAGCCCCTCTCCCTCCCTCCCTCCCCTCTCTCTCTCTCTCTCTCGCTCTCTCTCTCTCTCTCCTCCTCCTCAGTGGGCTGCAGACACGAGCAGAAACAAAAACGCTGAGAGTCACGACGACTCGCCGACACAAATAAAACACACGACTGCTGGCGGAGAGTCAGTCAGGCTGCTCATTTTCATTCATACGGGGGATGAGCACTTTCTGCTTATTGCACTTCTGGTGAGATGCCAAACCTCATTTCGTTGCTCGTATACTTGTATATGTGTAATGACAATAAAGTTGAATCTCATCTCATCTCAGCAGGACACACACACACACACACACACACTGCTAAACTGGTTTAAACTGGTTTAAACTGACAGGCAGCAACATCAATCTTTCAGTTCAAATGTATGTCTTCAGGAAAATCTATCATAGACGCCTGATCAGTAACCTTTATCCTAAGCAGAGCGTCTTTAAACCCCTGTGTGAAAATATGGCCTTAATTTAATCTGAGATAAAATGGGAATGTTGTAGATATCTGAGTGTTGACTGTAAATACATAAAACACCCATGAGATGATGGGTGATTAATGAGAGCGTTAATACCAATGACCAGTTATTTCAATCTGAATCAGGTTTATCACAATACACCGCACACATACAAGGAATTCGACTTGATGCTCTGGTGCAAAACAAAGAATATAAAAGTAGTTTACAGATGTAAAAGGGTATTAAACAGTACTCTTGCTGTCAAGGAACTTACATATCCCTCCATCCACCCATTATACCATTTGCCCAGTTTGGGGTCACAGGTGTCTGAAGCCAAACACAGCTGTCATTGGGCTAGAGGCGGGGTACACCCTGTACTGGTTGCCAGTCAATCACAGGGCTGACAACAACCAGCCAGACTCTCATTCACGCCGACAGGTCATTTAGAGTCACCAGTTAAACAAACGAGCATGTCTTTGGACTGTGGGAGGAAGCCGGAGTACCCAGAGAGAACCCATGCACAGGGAGAACATGCAGACTCCACAAGGCCATGTCCAACGGGGTTGTAAACATTCAAACTGGGCCCCTCCTCCTGAGCTCATCGGCACCAGAAGCGCACACTCAGTGCCTCTGACAGCAGTTGGGAGAACACACCCACCCAGCTCAGCGACCACCTGCAGCATCGCTTTTCTATGCACGACCTGAAACATCAAGTTATTGGCAATCGTTGATAGCAGGACTTAGCGTGTATGTAAATAACTCGTACCTACACTGACAAGCTACCTGAGAATATTACATTAATTGAAATGGAAAAGCCGATAATTTAGGAAGCTAGCACAAGCTAACCGCCAGTGTTTTGCACGTGCTTGTCCAACAGATTGGCTGGGGGAAACACAAACACTACTCAGAAACGTCCTCGAGTCGACTGAAACATCATGGAGGACCAGAAGTGATGATCATCAACCCGGCCCCCGTGCTCGCTGCGAATTTTCCTGAATATTAACACAAATCAGCTCACTCGGACTTCTTGCAGAAATTGTACCTTGGGGGGATTCATCTATTTGCATTCACACATGTAGCTCACCTCGATCATTTCAGGACATTTTCAGGAGTACAGGGCATGTGTGAAAGGGGCTTTAGATTCGCTGCACGGCTCAGTCTGGTTTTAAATTTGAATCTTTAATTAATCCGACCATTAACATTTATATCAAATGGTGAGGGCATTTCAAATCAAGCTACTGTTGAATTCTGGATCTCCAGATGTTGGACTAAAGAGGTTTTGTTTTAATCAAACAAATCCTCCACATTTTGATCAAATAAATCCCCATTTTCTTTACACTTGGTGACAGTCTGCATGACTTCAATCGAACGATTATCTATGATTCAACACATTCCTGTGTTGATCTCTCTGGTTGTTTTTTTCCCCCCACAAGAGAGGCAGTGTTTCCTGGGAGTCTAAACTCGGGGCAAAAATGTCACCTCTCACCTGACAGATGAGTGAGGTGAGGAAAGCAGAACATTAGTGCAATAAATCAAATATAAATCAGGGTCTGTGTTGCAAAAAAAAACCTTTTTGCTATTCAAACAAAGAGGTGACATCTCCTTTTAACGATGACATCATCACACACGCAGGCACATTGCAGGCGCATACCTCAGACGATGTTTTTAAACTCTCCTCAAACTAAATGATTGATGATGTGTTTTTCTATCTCTCTCCGCGTTTCCTTACGGTCACATTTCCATGACATCACTGCGTCGAGCTCAGTGCAGTGACCTCATTGCCAGCTACATCATCGCCTGCACTTTGAGGTGATGTCATTCTTCTCGTAAGTCTGCTGCTGTTTGTCTTCGAGAGAAACCCGCAGAGCCAGAGCATCCCCCCTTCCCCCTTCACCCCCGACGTGTTTACATTTCATAGCTCCACTCAACTCTATTTTATTCGGATCTATCTCAATTTATTTGATTCTATTCTCCTCATTATCAGTTCTGCCCTGCAACAACGCTGCTCTTTAAAAAAACATGGTGCTGCAGATGTGTCGTCGTTTCTGCTGAATCCTTAACCTCATGTGACTTCAAAGACACACACGCACACACACACACACACACACACACACACACACACACACACACACACACACACACACACAGTGGGGCTCCGAGAGCTTGCAGCTGATTGGCTGCAAGTGACATCATCAGTTGGGATGTGGAGGTTTCTCTCTCCTCTTGATGCTGCAGCCTCCCACTCTTCTTGCCACCCCCATACACACACACACACACACACGCACGCACGCACGCACGCACGCACGCACGCACACACACACACACACACACACACACACACACACAATCCATACACACTGCAGCTGCATTACATCATCTGGTTGTGTTTGAGGGGAAGAAGAGAAACAGGGTGGGAGAACACTGTGTTCTGCTGTGGTGCATGATGGGTAATGTAGTCCTGTGACAGTCATATCGGTGGGTATACATTCCTCCTTCATATTTTTATAAATTTTAAACATGAATATTGTTTTTGTTGTTCCAGCAGCAGCATCTGTGATCCTACCTTTTTCATTTACATTTTGTTTCACCAAAGACGTTTGTTTATCTGTTAACTGTTGCCGCCGAGTCGAGACTGGTAAAATAAAAACGACTTTTAAATTGGGATATGTCTGACATCTGCTCAAGATGCTTACTGGCCTCATGTCACATTCAGCGTGAGAGAAGCCTCCAGTTGTCATTTAGTAAAAAATAAAAAAAGGTTGCAGCACACTACAGTCGCTCTCTTTAGTTTGTATCTCTTTCTGTCTGTCCCTCATGTCACCTGCACGCTCATATATGACGCCCAGCATCCAAAGGTAAATGGTAAATGGACTTTCTAGTCTTCTGACTAGCCAAAGTGCTTTTTACACTGCAGGTCACAGCTTCACATTCACACACTGATGGAAGGGTCCATCAGAAGTGACTTATCCATTCGTACACATTCAAACTCCGCCGACGAAGCAGAGAAGCAACTTGGGGTTAAGTGTCTTGCCCAAGGACACGTCAGACATGTAGCTGCAGGAGCTGGGGATCGAACCCCAGACCTTCCAGTTGAGAAATGACCGACTCTACCACTGAACCACAGCCGCCACAATAACAACATTTATTACAACCCATGACTGTAACATAACCTATAAGGTGATTAATGCTTTAGATTGTGATATGCAATGTGTTCCTTATCACATACTTTTTTATTTTTTTACAACCGTACGTACTACAGCTGCTCAAACCTGAAATCCATTAAACGTGACTGAGTAAAATAAAGGGAGAACAGCAACCTCCTGACTTTATATCCAGATTATCTGGAATCAAATTGAACCCTGAAGACCCCTGGAGTCACATCATGTAGTGATTCGTCATTAAATGTTGTTTTTCCATTAAAATCTCAACCTTTGTTCTCTTGCATTCACACGATGAATGATCAGAAGTGCAGCCTCTTTGCGTGGAGTGATAGACGGTCGTCTTGGCTGTCAACCAGAGCAACAGATGGAGGCGTGAGCACACAAACCCAGCTCTCTCTCTGTGTGTGTGTGTGTGTGTGATTGTGTGAATGTGTGGTAATGGTTTAGTCGGGATGAGTAACAGTTCACTGTCAGACTTTAAATTTAGCTCTGACATTTCCTGAGAACATTTCAACCAGACAAACCAGATGAAACCAGACGGGCTGGATCCGACCAGATTGTGTTCTACCACCATGTTTCAGGAGTTTGTTTTACTTTCATGATTTTATTCATTCTTACATGCAGTTAGAAAGTATCTGAATATGTTTCCTGTGTGTGCGTTTTCTGATCGCTGAAGTTCGCAGGTCATGCTGCGGCCTGGTCTCTACTCTGCTTTCACTCGCGGGGCCTACGCAAGCCGTTTGCAGGATACTATTCATTTATAAATATGTACAATGGAAGACACACAGTGTGATGCATCACTATACTAACACAGATTATCTGCATGTACGTAGTTTTTTAAGATGTTGATCCTACATTAGCCCTCTCTGACTGATCTCACATCATGTCGACACGTGTGAAAGGGCGACCTTTTTGTTTTTCTTCATATTTAAGCGTCTAAATAAGTTAAAGATAACAAAGATTTTGACGTTCAAAAACATAATTCAGTGGACTCCTTCTCCCAGACAGGATCCAAAGACACTAGTGTTGTAGTCAAGACCACACTAACCGAGACTAAGACATACCCCAGAGTGCTCTGAGACCGAGACAAGACCAAGACATTAAGGGATTTAGACTGAGTCAAGACCAAGACCAAGGCAGGGCGAGACCGAGTCAAGACCAAGACCAAGACCAAGGCAGGGCGAGACTGAGACAAGACCAAGACATTTTGGGATAGAGACAGAGTCAAGACCAAGACCAGGGCAGGGCAGTGGTGGTCTTGACCGCTCTTGATTAAAAAACTATTATTATTATTGTGGAATTGAAGATTGCGTCACGCCATGGAGCAGATCACATGACCAATTCTAAAAAAACAAAAGTGTAGGTATTTCTCTTTGCATGTTTTTTTCTTCCTCTTTTATAAGGGCTACAGTTCAGTGTTTTGGAAAGATGACTCCTGATGGGTTTTCCTCTTCTTTTCTTTAAAGTGAAATTCTGTGAAAGATGAAGAGCATCTTGTTTCTCTGAAACTGTTCAGATACTGATGAAGAGCTTTCTGTCAGTAATGTGGAGGATTCCTCTGAAATAAACCCCCACTGCTCTGAACCCCCTCCTCCTCTGCCTCCTCCTCCCCCTCACTCTGCCTAACTTAACCAATCACAGGCCAGTCTGCTGCCAGCCAATCAGAAGGCTTGGGGGTGATGTCATGCAGCAGACTGCTGTTTGGTGCTGAAGCTGCTGAGCTGCAGATCTTCAGTCTGAACAGAGAGACCGAGCATCACTGCAGGGTGAGTACAGACGCACACATTTACACTTTTATATCCACATGTTCCTGTTTTTGTGATTATTTGTTTTCATTGTTTTTAGTTTTCTGCATGTTTGCATCTCAGAAACCGGCAGCCTCTTTTAGACAGACGTTTGAAAAGCAGGTTCCCCTCATCGGATTGTGCTTTCTTCTTTACATTTACTAATTCTGCAGTTTGAGTCCAACATTTTCATACTTTCTTTCTTTTTGTTGCTGCTTCATTGTTCCCTGCTTCTTGAAATTCTTCTTTGTAATGATTAATTTAGTGTTTGAGCTGCGTGCACCGCACTCGCTCTTCTCTGCAGAAGGTGATGCGCTCACTGGCAAAAATGACATCATCGTTTAGACCCTGCACACACACACACACACACACACACTGTCACACAAAGACACAAATGCACAAAGCTTTACAAAGGCGTTTGCATTCGTCTCTTAATTAGAAATGATTGAAATGTAGGATGGATTTCACAAACAGATTTATGTTTTTTTTCGGCTTTTCAACAGAAAAGCAGCGAATCTGATCCAGTTTCTGTAACAACCTGATGATTTGCAGCTTTTCTCTCTTAGAAAACTCTGCATCATATGGCTCAGGTTGAAGAAATAGTTTAAGGAATGTGATTTTAGTGTTGCTGTGTGTTTTAGAATATCTGAGAAGTATGCTTGATATGTGGACAGAAGCTGCAGCTCGAGCATTTGTGCACAGCTTCGGCTCCTTTGTTTGAATGTTTCACTCACTCTGTGCACACAATGAGTTTGTAAACTACCTGAGTGCACATCCAGGAAACTTTGAGGAGAAAGCTGCTGCTGTTGTTCAGTTTGGAGAGTTTGTGCAACCGCAGGATGATGTGATCATTGGATGATTCATGCTCTGAATCTAAGTTTAAACTCCTGCGTGTCTCTGTTGTTTGTGTCTCATTTTATTTTCACACTGTGGAGGAGTTTATTTTGAACGCGACTGAATCAAAAACAAATATTACTCAATTATCTATGAATAACTCAACTCAAAGATCTGGTGAAATCTGACCTTTAGATTTGGATTTAACTCTTTTTTATTCTTGGTTTGAGTCTCTGGACGTCTGCAGGAACGTGCATCAACTCCATTACAAGATGTAGGACAGATTTAGGAATTGTTTAGCATGAAAGAAATCCTCCAGGACTTTAGACTGCACACTTTTGGTTGAACGAAGAACTGCAGATAAACGAGCCAAACCAAGAAAATAAAGCATTCAAGAGGGTTTCCAGAACAAACTTTAAGAGAAAACTTCAAATTGACTTCAAACTCCAGCTGATGAAGATCTTCTGTTTATGGTGCACAGAGAGCTCTGCTGGTGTTTTTCATATCCCCCTTCTTGTTTAGTTGCTCAACAGACTCACACAGACTCTGACTTTGCTCTGTGGAACTTTTTAAGCACAAGTTGAGTTTGGAAGGCAGACTGTTCTGATCAGTGGTTGTGTTAAATCCTGATAGATTCAGACTCTTACAGATTTGTGTTACAGTCATGCTTATAGAGAAAATGAGATGTTCAATGCTGAGTTTTAATGACCAGAAACATGACATTCACACTTGTTTTTCTTACAGTTCAACTTTTATAATGCTCTTTTAACTGGTACTCAAATCACAGATCATTAGAAAGACTCCAAATTGTTCCAAATGAAGCAGCAAGTTGCATTTGATCCTTGGGCGTTTGTTTATTGGCTTTTAGTCATTCTTGTTTGTTGCCACTTTTTCATTCCTAATTTCTGTCTGTTTTTATTTAAAAGTTTGTGTTCCCATTAAGCAAACTCTGGTTTTGAGACATGCTTTACAAAAAAGCTTTTTATATTACAAGCATCCTTTCATGATGTTCTTCACCATCCTGCAAAAGCTGCTCCACCCCCTGTAGTCTAGAGGATGCTCAGACATCTCAGTCAACTTCTGTCTCAGCTCAGTGTTTCCTCTGCAGGTTATCACAGTGTTATTTTACTGGATTGACTCTAACACGAGCGTTATGTCTCTCCTCAGGAACAGAGTCTACCTCACCACAGTGTCCTTGAAAGAAATCAGCAGCAGCAGGATGACTCTAGCAGGTAACACATGACTGATTACCTTCTTTTTACTGTTTCTGACTGATTGTTCCTTGGTTGTGTTACGTGTTGATCATTCGGCTCACCTGCAGTTTTTCTTTTTGTGTCTCCCTCTGAATGTTGCAGCATACAGAGAGAAGATGCGAGAGCTCCCCCTGGTGTCTCTCTTCTGCTCCTGCATCCTCCCTAAATTCAAAGAGACACCGGCCGATAAGAATGAAGGTCAGCAGTACTCTTTTTCATGTAACGACTCCCACCTGTGTGTTCCCATCTATAAGAAGAGTCAAAAATCAAGATTAACTCTAAATATGTTTCTTGTAATTAAGTTAACAGTCAACAGGGAAACCATATGTGTGTAAAAACCTCAGAGTTTCTATTTCTTTATATTAAACCTTTGTTCTTCATCCAGCAGGCGTGGTGGACTTGAACTTATGCAACATCCGGGACATGGAGGTGATCGAGCTGAGCAAAAGGGCGAGCGGCCAGGCCTTTGAGGTCATCCTGAAGCCACCAACCTTCGATGGTGGCCCTGAGTTGAGGGCGACCACACCGCCTCGTGGGAAACCCTCACTGGAAGAGATCCAGAAGAAACTGGACGCGGCACAGGAGAGGAGGAAGGTGTGTGATTATTGGAGATTATTCTAATAACAGCTAGGAGTCAACAGATTAGTTCCACTGTTAAGATGACAAGTCTCAAAGTCTACAGTAACACTTGCATATCTATGAGGTGGTACTTGGTTTAAATTGACCTTTATTTAACCAGGTAATTAACCCATTGAGGTCAAGACCCTAACTCTGGCCAAGAGAGCTGCAGCAGCACACATCACAATAAACATTACATGATTGAGAAACCAACAATTAAAATGTGCAAATTGTTAAATGCTTACATCAGTATGCATATGATTTACACCTTTAAAGACTTTACCATTTTAGTTTTGTGTGTTAGCATTCTAAAATATATCACCAGTAGACAAAAAATACAGGTGGAGCTGTTCAAATTTCAGTTTTTCTGCAGGTATTTTGGTCAGAAACCAAATTACTGGACAGATTGAAAAGTCAACCTGATGATTTAACTTCAGGAACATCAATGCATAATCCAAGTCTCCAGATTTAGTCCTCTGCTGTATGAGAATGTCTTCACAAAATGTCATGGCAATCAATCCAACCATTGTTGAGATATTTGAGACTGGACTTCAACAAAAAAGTAGTGGCCCCAGAATTGAACCCTGAGGAACCCCATTGTTATTTTACAGACTTATAAATGGTAACTATTGATTGAAGCATGAATAGCATTTCATTTAACATTTTAAGCATATTATGACAATGGCACTTTTCTTTGGACATAACTGTGATTGAGAGCATTACATCTGACATCTTGCTTGATTCGAGAAATAATTAGGAAAAGGATTGGCGTTAAATTGACCAAACAGGGTTAGCATTTTATTGGTGCAACATAATTTGATTATCATTAAGAAAATATGTCACAAGAACACCAGATTAAAACTAAAAAATCCTCCCTCTGTCTCCCTCTAGTGTCAGGAGGCGGAGCTGCTGAAACACCTAGCCGAGAGGAGGGAGCATGAGCGTGAAGTCGCTCAGAAAGCTCTGACCAAAGAGCGCCAGGAGCATCGCGCCGACGCCGACAAGGAACAGAGACAGATGCACTTGAACGCCTCACAGGAGCGGCTGCAGGAGGAGGTGAGGATCGATTCCTTGAGAGTTTTTTATTAACATTAAAATATGATTGACTGAGACAGTTCTGATTCTGTTAATGGGAATGAATCACTAAACAGAGTTTTCTCATCTTTGTGTCTTTCAGGACAAGCACAGTGTGGAGGTGAGGAAGAGCTGGAGGCGAAGGAGGGGGATTATGGGTAGATGTACTGAAAACAAGCTTGAGTGCACAGGAGGAGTCAACAAAAATAATACTATGGAAAAGTGCTGTTTGAGAATAAGCTCAACATTTTGTTTGCTTTACTGCTCTGAGAGCCCAGGTGGATTGTAAAGCGCAGTTTTCTGTAAAAAGATTTAACTAATCTTATTAGATTTCCTTTCACTGGATCCAAGAAAGTCAAATACTGAAATATGTGCAATGGCAGTTTTAACAGCAAATCTGAAGAAAGGTTTTACCTTTGTCCTTTATGTAAGAGTTTGCATGTCTTAGCAGAGTGCTAACTCCGCCCCCTTTCTTCTACTTTCAGGTGTCTTGATGGCCTGATCACAACACAAGCTGAACTTCATTTGGAAGCCATTTTGGAGGGCTGATGGGTGCCGTAAACCGGGCGCTGCCCTGACTTGGATATTGACAGGAAGAGACTCTGAAAAGAGTTATAGAAGAAGACAAAGAGGAGTACTAAGGGCGAGGGGAACGTCCTCTACCAGGACTCTTCTTAACGTGATGAACTCTTTCGTACGAGAAAACTTGTGGAACTGATGATGCTGCGGATTCAGTCATCAATAGATGGATCACAGGGGGTTTAACTGTGTTTGTTGCCCTGCCAACAGTGCCATTGTGTTTATGTATGAGTGGTTATGTATGCATGAAGGATTCAACATCTTCACAACCAAATACAACCGGAACTGAACCCAAAGGAACCCTAACTCAAAAAGGAACTAAGTTTATACAATTTGCACTGGGCCTTTTGAACTTCTACTCCCAAGTCACAGAGAAAAAAATGGGCTGAACTTCATCTGAGGGTGCCAAGAGAATTGGAAAATGGGGTAGCCTCTACTTGCTGGAGCTAACCTGAGTCAAGTGGCTTCACCGACTGGACTGTTAAGGTTTTTGCATCGCCTGTAAAACGGAGCATCAAACAGCAATGTTTGATCTGAAAGCGATCACAAAGAAGTGGCTCTGAGAAAGTACATCAAATCCAGCAAGTGAGCCTCGTTCTCACAGAAACACAGTCAAGACTACGAAGACCAGTCAGAGACTAGTCCGAGCAGTGTTGAGTAAAAACTGGGTCCTTGCACAGATCAAGACCAGTAGAATAGGGGAAATATCAACTTCAATTTGTTGGGATGTAAGATTGCTGTACAAAAGATAAAGATTGAGTTAGAGACAGTCCAAATAAAAAGTGCAGACGAGTGAAATCTGCCATGAGACCTTGAAGTAGTTCAGTTTGAAACACTGAGGTCAGCAGAAGTCATACCCATGAAGACAAGTCAGATTAAGAACCCTTGAAGCCGACAGATTTGAGCCCAAACATTAAAGATGGGGAGACAAGTTCAATTCAAAAGTCTGAAATGTCAAAATGTCCAAGAGACAATGACAAGACGTAGTGAGCTGGAAAACCTCTTACCAAACAAACACGAGTTTGAGATAAAACACCCACGAGTCAGGGACAAAGACAGGGACAAAGCCCTCATGACATCTCTCGTGTACTACTGTCCTTCTTTCATAAATTCATTTAATTTAATTTTCCAGTTTCTACATTTGGTTTTGTCCTGTATTTCCTAAAATCAGGAAAATAATTAGCATGTTAGCATTGATGCTACCGGCTGCAGTTACATGTCTGCATTTCTTTCTTGTGTAAACTGGATGACAGGACAATGAGAGTCCTGCTGCATGTTTGTAAGATGTTAGTGATGAATCTGTTGCTATGCTACATCAACAACAAACAGATAGCTGGCTCATGCAGATATTAGCTACAGGCTACAAACAGGACGCCCCCCCCCCCCCCCCCCCCACAAACATTTAACCATGAGTGAATTTTACAGATTGAAAAAGTGAGAATTGACTGTGTACGTTGTTTACAGCTGTTTGTGTGTGTCAGTCTGTTTCCCTGGCAACGTCGATGTAAAGGAGTCAGGGTGATGATGATGATGATGATGTACAGAAATAGCATTATATTTTAAAATCAAGAATAAAACAATGACACTTTATTTCCTTGTTTGGTTTGTTTTATTGAGTCAACAACACATTCAGCCCCTGAACACTTCATACATTAAATTATAATAAATACTCTTCATCATATAAATAAAAAATGAATTTAAGTTAGAACAAAAGCCATAAATAGATTGTAATAAATAAACACATCCAATAATAATAGAGGAAGAAAAAACAAAAATATCTGTTCTGTAACCTTAAGTAGAAATCATTCGAATCTTTGCACGAGGAAGTACATCTAGGGTTAGTTTGTTTTTATGCAGATGATTCATTGTTATACATCAATCATAAAATCCTATCGTAGACACACTTTCAAAACTCATTACTTTGATATCTAATCGCTTCATTTGACATTAAACTCATGAGAATAATAAATCAGAATTATGACTTTTATAAGGAAGCCCTGAGTGGACATGCCGCATACATTTTATAATACACATTTTTTTCAGAATTTTGTTGAGATCTTAAAGGATCAATCTGTAAGATTTCTACTGACTGAAATGATAAAGTGAGCTTACTATATGATCAGACATTAAGGAAACATGCTATGTTGAAGTGCTGGCTTCTCTGGCAACAATGCAGCAGCCAGTATGTCCTCCTTCTAACTTTAGATTCTGGTCCTGAATGGTCTGGATTTGTTTGGACCAGAGAAGGTAGGCGGTTTTAAGGCACCGCCACACGGCCGTTTTGGACGCCCCTCGGTTTGTCAGATATGAGAGCAGTTATCAGGTCAAACCAACAGGTGTTGGAAACGTGCTCAAACTAGGATCAATATTGGAGATGCTTTTGAAAAATGGAGAGAGGTTAGAACGCAGAAAGGTTTACAGACCGATGCAGAGCTGGATAAACACTGAAGCTTCAGTGTCCACCACATGGCAACCTGCGTGAGCATCCACTCTAGAGAGGAGGGGGGGGGAGACAGCTCTCTACAATGTTTTGAATTTGGACTGCAGTACCCATTTTAAACACTAGGTGTCAGAGTTACATACTGCTCCTTTAAGAAAAGAGTTTGAGATCTTGAGAAAACAACTGAAAGTTACTCATTATTACAGCAAAACAGAGTTAAATAAAATGTATGGATGCATTCCTCTTGGGGAGTCTGTACTTTTAGTCAAAGGTACAAAAACATTTTTGAATTTTTTTTTTTTTGGCAGTTCTGGTTTTCCGTACAGAATCTGCTTTTTGTATCAGACTGACCCAGGAGCTGATCCGATCTCATCTAGTCTTCATTGTTGGATCTTTATGATTGGGCGGACACAGGTGCAGCCCACGGCGATGAGGCGTGACTCCAGACGGAAGTGGTAGCTGTCATCCGATCCTGACTCTGCCCCTGCTGATCTGACCCGGCGCAGCAGAAGCACATGGTGCATTATGGGTCTGGACTCCAGGCTCAGGTCCTCCTGGCCCTCAGAGTCCAGACATCCTTGCAGCAAACAGCGAGCCTCGGAGAGCACCGGTGGGTACAGAGAGTCATCGCGGGAGATGCTGAGGAAGGAGGGAGAGAGGGGACAAACACTATAAACCAATTTATCATAACATCACATATTTTATTCCCATTTTCTTCATGCTGATATTCTATATGAGGACAACTGGAACGTCCAACTTTACCTCTGAGGGTTAATTAAGTATTTCTGACGCTCATGTTTATATAAGTGTGTGTGTGTGTGTGTGTGTGTGTGTGTGTGTGTGTGTGTGTGTGTGCGTGTGTGTGTACATATGTTTGTTTTCATACTTGTAGGTCCACGGGGAGATGGAGGCGTTGTGCAGCGGCCTGATGTTTCTGATATGAGAGAACGTGTTGTGGTCGAGCTGCAGGGGGACGGTTTCCAACGATGCACCTCCAGAAGACTTCCTGTGTGTCTTCCCTGAATGTTTGGTCACAGCTGCCCCCTCTGTCATCATCATCATCATCATCATCATCATCAACGACGCTGCCACATAGACAACCTGAGGAAGAGGAGGGGAAGCGTTACACCCTGGACTTAACGAGCATGTCTTTGGACTGTGGGAGGAAGCCAGAGTACCCGGAGAGAACCCACGCATGCACAGAACATGCAGACTCCTGAGTCCTGTCTGTGGGGGGATTCCCTTTAACTTCTCCTGTTACACAGATTAGTTCCAGCTCGCAGTCATCAACTTTATATTATAACAATTTTAAAATTTTACAAAGTTCACGTCAGTATTCACATCAAGTGCTCTGAAAAAGTTCCAGTGCTAGCAGCAGCATTCAGTCATTTACTCTGATATTTGTCATTATCCGCTCCACTTTTATCTTTCTTTTTTTTCCACCCAAATGGATGATTCCTCTTCGTCACTTTCACTGACAAAATTGAGGTTTTCACAGGAATAACGCAGCTGACACTCAACGTCAGATGGGTCCCGCTTAGGGGGGTTTTCTACTGTCAGTGCAAACTTTGCACGTTTTGAGCCACTGCTGTGGTTACAAGTTTGTTAGCTCTTGGGGGCCCCCTAGTGCCCTGGTGCCTGCATTGCCTGTTGACAAGCAGCACCTCTGAGTATGAAGTACTCAGTTGTTGATTTGCATTAAAAAAAATGTATTAACTCAGAAACTGTTTTCTTAATGAGTTCAATCAACGGCTAAATATGTTAAACTTTTTCAGCAAGATTGACAAAATAAAACGAGTTCTACTTAATGTTTTATATCTTCTAAGTTTCTAAGAAAGGTTCACTTCACACAAAAAATACATTTGATAAACTCAATGAAGTAAAATATAAAATAAAATGTGCAGCTTTTTGAGTTATATTACGCGCTGTGATTATGTGGAAGCCGAAAGAAGTAAACATTTGTTAAAGAAATAAACGAGACAAACATAAAAAATGTCATTGTTCATTGTTATTTTGGATTTAATGTTTTAAGTGTTTTTCATGATATCTCTGCAGATGTGAAAATCTGAAAATGACTTTTCATTTTAAGTTTTAATAACCAGCAGGTGCGTAAATATACTTTAGTCTTTGAATTCAAATCCTTATTTCAGAATGCCTCTTGAACCTTTTAGGCTTCCGTATGTCTGCATTGTTTAGGATTTTCAGCTTTAACACCTCTCATGTCCGTCCTGAACTTTACTTTGAAGGATTCTTAAATACGTTTTAAGAATCAGATCGTGCAGATGAAGAAATGAGCTTCTCTTACCGTCACTTTGGAGGAGCTCGATGTCGAAAGCATGCTGATAGTTGTGCTTTGAGTTTTCCTTTCGTGGTTCGTCTTCAGATCTGGACTGTTGTCAGATGTTCCAGTCTTTCTCTTCGGGGTCCTCGGGCTCGGCCGGAGGTTCAGGTGATGCTCTGCAATGTGGCAGTTTGATGGTTCTTCTCTCCTGAAGTTCAGACCTGATCTGTGTCCTCTGCTGGAGTTTCTGTTTGCAGGTGATCTTCCTCTGGTGTTCTGCTGGCATGGTGTCCTCCCCTGTTATTTATCTGGATCGTCGCCAGAGTCAGCACGGCCGTCGGACTTCCTCTGATGATGTCATCACCTTCCTGTCATCCTCTTCTTCTCCATCGTTGTGTCTGTGTGTGTCTTTGATCCTCCTCTGTAAACCACACAGACTAGACTGCATGACAAGGCCCGATGCTCGACCCACTTTCACAGCCGATGTCGAGGTTCAAGAATCCTGCAGAGCAAAAGTTGCTGCAGATTTTCTAGGTCATCATTTTTATCTCCAGCATCAAGTCTGCACCTTGAAATATCGGTTAATAAAAAATGCAAATCGAGAGCATTTTGCATCTTTCCATCGTCTGCAGGAAGCTCCCATGGACAACTTTTCTAAACCGGCTTAACCTCAAACTTAAGTTGACTTAGTCAGCTAGTCCCAATTGTTCCAAATTAAGAGAAATCTTACAGTATGCAGCGTAAGTTTTCTTGCATCCTGTGCCACACATTTGACTCGGTTTCGTTACGAGAAACCGCACCTTGCAAACAGTTTCTATAAAGAAATGCTTTTGTGGAAAACCTTGTAGTAAACCCAAACCGCCTTCAGGATAAACTCAAGAACAAACGATCTTTAGGTGGTCGACAGAAGATAATTGAACAGTTTGACAGTAAACTAAAATTGTTTGTGATTCAACATCACATTTCAAACAGGATAACTGATCTAATATTCATGCTAATTGCGATCTAAGCCAAAAACTGTTGACTGTTAAAAATGTCATCACTAAAATGTCAGCTACAAACGACTTTATGAGGTCTTAGAACAACCAAAGCATCCTGCTATCTCAGCTGATCTCTCAAACGCACGCCTCTTTATCGTCTATGTTACTCTAGATAAGACCGTTTACAACATGGAAATCATGCTGTATTAAAGACTTGAAACTACAGATTGAAACGTTAGAAAATGTTTACTGAGGTCATAAAACAACTGAGAAGACGACGATTTTCTCACTGACTTCTGTACTTTGAGTATTCTGCCCTTTTTCTAACCATTAGAGTCTCCCCCTGCTGGCCTTTAGAGAATGCAGGTGGCTTGACATCTGAGACTCCGTTTCCGTTTCCACCAAGCGGTCCGGTTCAGTACGGTTCGGTATGGTACCCATTTATTGGCTTTTCCACCGTCAAATGTTGGGAATGGTACCAAAATAAGGGATCCGTACCGTCCTACTTTTTAGTACCCTTCTGTTGGGGTGTCAAGGGTGCTGATCCGACCCTAAAGGGTCATGTTTACTGTGTCCCTGTTCTTCTTGAACGTTGAACTTAATAATAGCGGGCTGCACTGTGTTGGGCTGCTATGATTTCACACTATTACATATAGCTGACGCGGCTATCTCCATCTAGATTACACTCCGCTTACTAAATAAGGGTACGGTTGGCTGTGGAAACACAAACAAGTTCAGGGTTTACCGTACCAAACTGAACCAAACCAGACTGCTTGGTGGAAACGGAGCTTATGTGATGTGCTATGATTTTCATATCTTGTAGTGTGAGTGTGTTTGAGATTATTTGTTAGGATTCTCCTAAAGTGTGTGATGCTGTATGAATTCAAAATCGAGAAGGATTTTAAAACTCCTGCAGTGTGAGCCAGGCTTAACTGAAGGCTCTGCCCCCGAAAGTGTGCCGGTAGGTTTGGGGAATGAGAACAAACCAGTGTCCAGAGTTGGAGGAGGTCAGAAAGGTACTGAAGGGAGAGGCCGTGCTGAGATTTGTGGGTGAGAGGGAGAAGTTTGTACGTGATGCAGGACTTGACTGAGAGCCGGTGAAGGTGGGTGAGGGTCGGGGTGACATGCTGCCAGGGCTTAGTGCGGCTGAGTGTTGTGTAAGAGGTCGATGACGCTGCAGGAAGGAAATCCTCTGAAGTGTAAAAGAGCAGTGATGTCACATCATGACGTCACAGTTGCTTTAATATCTGATGCAACAGGAAAAAATTTCCCCACATTTTGATATGTTGGTGATTTCCTGAGGCCCCTGGTCAGTCTGGGCCCCTGAATCACTCAGTGTCAGGCCCCCCACCTCGATCTGCTGAGTTGCCTCTGCAGAATCACTCTTGCTGCAGAGTCTGACCTGGTTTACAGTCGAGTTGTGACTCAGGTCGGTTCAGTTTGCGTCAGCATCACTAACTCCGACGTTATTTGTTTTTTGTTTTTCATCCCACACTTCCAGCTCCGCTCTGACCTGGTTTGATTAATGGGCTGATGCTTATCAGTGATCTGAGAGACTCCTTCACAAAGGAACACCGCTTTTATAATGTTTGAAGCATTAATGCAATCCACAGGGAAAAAAAGCTAACATTATGCTACATGCTAACTACACCGTGGTCGCATGGCTTCAACGTCACCACCACCCTGACGTGTTTGTGGATGATCTTCACAAACGTTTCCTGTTTAGATTTGTTATTTGTGTCTTTTAATGTCTAATAAAGTATTTTTTTGTGTTTGTATATTTGGCTGCTCGTTGTTTGTGTGAAACTGTTAATCGTGCTGCTGCCTGTCTCAGCCAGGACGCTCTTAAAAAGAGATTTATTATCTCAACGAGTTTCTTTCCTGGTTAAATAAAAGTTATTCTTTCTTTTTTTTACTAATTCTACTCTTTGGACGTTATGCAGAAACTGTAGTAATAGGACTGGATTTTGCTGTTAGAAGTGCTTATGGTACCGATAGTATTGTCCACTAGCAGGCTTTGGTTGTTTGCAGAAAAACAGTGTGATGCATCCTGGAACTCCTCAGAATAAACAATGATTGAGCCTAAATTCATCTCTATAGATGTCTGTTTGGAAGTGCAGCTCTTGGATGGCATCTTTCAACATCCACTTTGTTCTAGTTTCTCAAAATGTTTGTGAAACTTTAACGAAGGACGAGCATCGACGAGGAAGTCTTGGCTGGAAGTCCTTCATCGCTAACTGTAGCCCCAGACTTCAACCTATTGCTACTGAGATTGTTGCACACATACGGAGCCCGGGAGGTGACGTGGATAGGGGTTTTGTTTTTGTTTTTTTAAACGCTTGTGTGCTTTCTATTTTGCACACCCGTTTTATAAATTACACGGGCATTTAAGGGCGTAATCAAAACGTGTGCAATTACATGATATGCATGCTCGTTTTATTTAGTCCCATTTTATAAATTGCACATGCTTTTCAGTATGTTGCACGCACGTCTTTATTTAAAGAAATTACAGAAATAGTTGTCTAAAAGTCAAGACGACCGGGCGAATCAGCCCCGAGGAAGAGAAGATGTTCACAGACGTCCTCACCCTCTCTGCTCTATTTCTCCTGCAGGAATGTGTGATGTGAGCTTCTCTCTCAGCAGCAGACGAGGCTCACCTGTTCCCACTCTGCTTATCAACCTGACAGTGAAAGCCTGCTCTTCACTCACTCGCTCTGCCAGATTATTCCGTCTCGTTCAGTTGTGCTCTGTCTACGTTCCCTCAGTGTCTTTACCTAGCCTTGTTTAGCTGCCTATTTTGCAGCGTTTGTATCTTGAAATGTGTCTTCTTATACCTGTGTTGCTCCGTAAAACAGTGTGCAAATAGAAAGTGCATGTCCGTTTGAAGATAAATATCATCTCCAGGGCATAGTAGACACCCAGAAACTGTAAAATGTTGCTGAGCCGGCTTATTTTTAAAGAAACTGCACGCTCAAATGATTGCAAACTTGACCTTAGATCCCTGCAGACTCAAAAATGATACTTTAGGGGTTTTCTCGATAGTTTTATTTTAACGGGTTGCCTTGTTGAGAATGTGTAGTGAGTATCACAAAACAGAAATACTCCAGCAAAGTCCAAAAACATTTACTTGGTTCGAGTACTCGATCATTGTTGACGTGCTTTTTCCACACAGGTTGGAGTTCATGTCTTACCTTCTCGACAAACTTCCCCACCTCAAAATGTAATTGATAAAGTTCCAGCAAATGTTGAATAAAAAAAGCAGAACAAATGAAGGTGTACTGAGGAAAGATGATGTCACCTCTCATAGTAACTGTTTTCCTCCCCCACCAACCCACCAACATAACAAAGGTTTTCACAATAATTCCGTTTCCTGCAGAGAGGTCACAGTACGCATGTTTGTTGTGGTCTTCAGATGTACGTGATCCCCCTCAGATTTAATAATCAGAGGAGAGTGTGTCACCCGTTCAGCGAGGTGTGGTCTGTTTGATCAGCGAGGTGTGTGTCTTTCTAGGACTTTTATTGCTGTGGTGACTGGAAACACCTTTACAGAGAGGTGAACCAGAAGCTACAGCGGGGGCTTTCAGAACAAACAAAGAGTCTCTGCTGTGGTCTGAGGCAACCACACAGACTCTCTGACTGACAGGAGTGGAGGACGATTTCATAAGCACTCTTTAACAAATACTCTCTTAGTAAGTGAGTGTGCAAATGCAAAGTGGAAAGATCAATAAAAAGTTTTCCTCTGCGGAGGATTAGAAGTTAAACGTTGCATAGAAGAAATGATTGAATTAAAGTTCAAGTCTCTGAAATATGCAGTAAATCTCATACAGGACTTTATTAAAAGTCTTTCCAACATTTGAAGTCTGCTGACCTCCTTCTGAATCAGAAGAGATAATCTAACATTTTGACATTCCCTCAACAACTGCTGTATTTTTTAATCTTACTTTATACTTTCTTTTTCACATCCTCGCCTGCAAAGGTGGATACAGGTACCTTTCCACCACGAAGACCTATTCGTTGATATTAACATCATAAACATTTTCATTTAGTTAAGAGGCTGTAATAGACAATATTCCCTCGACGGCCATGTTGCCACAACGCCACGCTCAGGGTGGGAAGCCCCAACGTCGTTGGCGTCTTACTGCTACGCTCCAAGTCATGTCAACGTCACAAATCTGTCAAAAGTGTATTGCTGCAGCCTGGAGCATCTTGTCTCATACCCTCCCGCCTGGTGTCCTGAAGCCACGACCCCAGGAGCTTTGTGAGCTTCTTATTATCAAAACAAAAGCATGCCACGAAAGGGCGTGAGACTGGAGTGCATAAGGCTAGAGGGCATGAGATGAGAGGACATGAGGACAGAGGGCATGAGGATAGAAGGCATGGGATGAGAGGGCATGAGTTGAGGGCCTGGGACGAGAGGGCATGAGGGCATGAGTTGAGGGCCTGGGGCAAGAGGGCATGAGACAGGAGGGCATGAGAAGAGAAGTCTCCAGGCTGCAGCCATACCTGACTCCAAATCTGAGCAACTGTTTTAATTTCTAAGCTCCCTGATTGATGAGAAACTACACAAACAATAGATACTGAAAATCTGGAGAGCAGTGTGAGTAAAAACAACAACATCATGTACATTAACTTTTGTCCTATTGATTTGACAATCTCATTCTCTTGTTGTAAATCTTTGTTGCATTTAGAGTAAAATAGTGCATAAAGCAGAATGTGCTTCATGGTAGCAGAGGTAGCAGCTTGTCCAGTGTTTGACAAGCTGCTACCTCTGCAAACAGAAATCTCTTATTGAGCGTATAAGGTCGACCTTAAAGACACGCTGAGATATCGTCCTTTCAGCATTAACAGGTTTCAAGCCTCTTTCTGCTAGCCAAAATTAGCACCCTAAATGCTTTCACAGTCACTGTGAATCATAAATACCACTTGCTAACCACAGTGGCGATTCTCGAGTATAGTGGGGCCCAAGGCAAAAATCAATTGGGGGGCCCTCTCTCCTAAAGATGGTAAAGACAGATAATTCCTCTTCATTTTTCTTTGTTGACTTTCTTTGACAAACTTTGGTTTTCACAGCAATAATGCATGCTACGCTCAGCAGGGCAATGAGAGTGAGTGCTGTCAGATGGGGCCCCATTAGGGAGGTTTCCTACTGTTATTACAAACTTTTCACATTTTGGGCCACTGCTTTGGTTTAAGTTTGTCTGCCCTCAGGGGCCCCCATACTGGTCGGGGGTCCCAAGCAGCTGCCTGCCTTTCCTGTTGACAAGCAGCGCCTCTGGCTAACCAAATCAGTTTTAGGGTAAGCGCTGCTAACGATCATTTCTTACAGCTCAACTCACTTCTGGTATTAAAAAGGCCCAACGACTGAGGTTAAAGATTAGAAGTGCATCTTGATGTTTTTTGTAGTTAGTGTAGAACTCCTGGTGTCACTGTTGAGGCTGCAGATGTTAATTTTACAGTTTGAGGTTCGTAAAGGTTTCCTGTTTGTGTTGAAGATCTGCTGACAGCTCTGACGGTAACCAGCGGCGGGTTAGAATCCGGAGAATAATCAGATGAATCCCCATCGTCTCTGTTAAACCAGGTCAGACAAAAGCTGCTGACGGCTCTGAAAAAAAACCCCTCGGTGCTCAAACCTCAGAGTCGACCACATCACATCTACAGCTACACACATCCCCCCCAGATGTGATGTCACAGGGAGGGGCGGGGCCACATCGCAGTAGGCTCTCTGCTGTCTAAACGCCATAAATGGAAACAGGAAGCTGATGACTGGATTACACTGACTGCTTTCTGAAAAATGGGTTTTGTTTGGTGTGTGTTTGTATGTGAGTGTGTGTGTGTGTGTGTGTGTGTGTGTGCATGTGTGTGTGTATGTGTGTGTGTGTGTGTGCATGCGTGCGTGCGTGCGTGCGTGTGTGTGTTGTGTGTGTGCGTGTGTGTGTGTATATGTATGTGTGTTTGTTACATGCGTGCATGTGTGTGTGTGTTTGTGTGTGTGTGAAATGGGTTATTTTTACTGTAGAATGATTTTGAATTACTTTTTGTACGGATTCTTAAACTTTAAGAGAACATCTGATAAGGTCTTCTATCACAAAAACAAACAAACATTGAAATTCACATAATCTGCATTAATTACATGATAGCATCCAGGCTGTTTTTATGGCTAAATCTGCAGCATCAACATAACACGACCAGTGACTACGAGGCGAGAACACAGACCGCAGAGTCAGAGGTTTTGGAAGGAGAGACGCAGCGGATGGATGATCTTCAGAGGGTTGCTGAGGGAAGGGAAAGATGGCGGACCAAAGCGAGGCAAGGGTGTGAGCATGGCTGGTGGAGCTGAGCAGGGCGAGGAGTCAATCAATCAATCAAATCAAGTTAATATATTAACTTAGGTTAAGGAGCAGGACTACACCCAAACCACACCAGCTGCTCAGGGGCCTGTTGGGTACCCAGGGACCCGTGGAGTCAAGGTGAGGTATAAATCATTATAGAGATATTTATTTCATTCTGCGTGTTTGCCTATCTGAAATGCATATTGTTGTGGCGTGGTCCTCACTAGTGAATCAATCAATCAATCAATCTTTACAAAAAGAGCAGGTCTAGGCTCAGTTGGTAGAATCGTCGTCTCAACCGGAAGGTCGGGGGTTCGATCCCCAGCTCCTGCTGCCACGTGTCCAATGTGTCCTTGGGCAAGGCACTTAACCCTGAATTGCTCCCGCTGCTTCTTCAGCGTGTATGTGTATGTGTATGAATGGATGAGTTACTTCTGATTGCTTCTCTCTACACAGCAGCCTCTACCATCAGTGTGTGAATGTGTCGGTGTGACCTGCAGTGTAAAAACGCTTTGAGTAGTCAGAAGACTAGAAAAGAAATATACAAGCTCAAGTTCATTTACCATTTAGACCTTACTCATTGTTATATTTTAGAAAGACCCAACATTAATCTATCATGAGGACTAAGCAACATTTAGAAAAGTAACAGTGACACTCCCTCCCGCCCACTACGGGAGGATACTATACTGATTAGATTCAAGATTCTTATTTGTCACATGCTCATACAGATGTGCAGTGAAATGTAAAGACTGTTCCGCAAGGCCATGCAAGTGCTAAGTGAATTGTAGAATTGTAGAAAAGAAAATAACTTCCTGTAAGAGGCAGAAACCTCGAGCAGAACCAGACTCATGTTGAACAAACATCCGCTGAGACGGGGATGGGGTTGAGAGGGAATAGAGGAAGATGCAAAAAGACAGAGGCTGTGACTGAAACCACATACTACATACTGCCTACTACAAACTCAAAATATACATACTGCATACTAACCTGAACGTTAGTAAGCTGTTAGCAACATACTGAAATACCAGTCATGTAGCAGACTTCTGGTCTGAGCTCTGTTCGATGAGCTAGCATCAAGCTAGCCCGACCGTAAATATGATTCAACAACATGCTAACGTTTATTACTAACACAGCTACGTTCTCATTTTTACATCATTTGGCAACATGTACAATGAAGTAGTTAGTTGGCTGGCTAGCGGCCTCTGGGATTGGACAGTCTGAGAGCCGCAGTGCATTGTGGGGCGGTTTAGTACGACCAGTGTGCTCCTGTTTCACACTTTAAAAATTCAATTTTATCGCATACACAAAATTGCATTCTATGATTTCGGATCATACTACGACGAAGTTGTTTGTTCCGATGGGCTGAGATATCCCATCGTATTTAAATGTTTCCTTTGACTTTGCATCTTTTTGAGGAGATTATTCTCTTTAAAGACATTTTCATAACTTCAGCATCTTTGGAAAACCCACTTTGCAAACACAGTAGACATGAAGCAGCAGAAAAGTTGACTCATTGCTTTTTGTCTGCAAGAGTTTCTGTTGTGCTCTTATCTGCCAGTCAGGGGTTAGGGTTAGAGAGAGATGTTATCAGTAAACGTAAAGTCATTCTCAACTGTGAAACCCTCACCAGTTCACTGGAGGAGATCGAGTGCACAGATTACAGGAATCCCCCGTCTGATTGTTCAAGTCCGGTTATCATCTCAGAGATCTGCCGTTATCAGATCTGATTGGTCACAGATCATCATAAAGACAACGCAACTCAGCAGCAGCATGAAGACGCTGGACAGAACCGCAGAGACATCATCATGAAGCTGAGACGCAGCGTCTGCACTCTGCTGGTGAGCATCAACTCTACTGTACTTTACTTTAACTGATCTCTGGTGAACTACACGGCTAGAAAAAATGAGAAATGCTCAGTTAATTGCAGAGAAATGCTAATTCAGCGTTATCCGAGTTACCTTTTTCTGCTTGACCTGCTACGCCTCCGTCTTCGTGGTCAGACTCCGACACGTGTTCCTCGTTATTCAGCTCTTTAGTTGTTTTAGTTTTCTCTTTGACTCCTTTTCTTGGCATCTTCACTTTTTACGCCTATTTTTCAACAAATTGTGTCACTTTTTTGGATTGGGATTGTGTAATTGTGTAAGTAGTATTCATTTCAAGATTAGCAACAGAACACGAGTAACCACGTCCACCTAGCTCGCCGCCAGAACCGGAAGTCCGAGAATTGGTAATTCGGTGAAATTAGCACGCTGCTGCTGAATATCGCTGACAAAATCGTGTATAATTTAAAATGAAATGTGGAGCAAGTTAACGATTGCGTGCTTGTTTGAAAACTTTGGCTAACACACATATATCTCAGTTAAAAGACATTGTTTTGAAAGAGTAAAATGTGTCTTATTATTTGCAGTTATTTGGAGTAAAACAGGGTATGAGATACGAAGTTAACCTCAGTAGAGTTATGTAGTTTTATGATACTGAAGGTTGTATATTTTATATACTCTTTACTCAAACGCCTAACGAAGGACAAGAGTAAGAAATTAGCAAGCTTTAATCTCTCTGTGCAGCAGATCAGTTTCATGTTTTGTGTTGACACAATGTTAAAGTGCATCGTCCCTATTAAAGGAGCAATCTGTAAGATATACTGACTGAAATGATAAAGTGACCTTACTATATGATCAGACATTAAGGAACCATGCTATGTTGAAGTGCTGGCTTCTCTGACAACAATGCAGCAGCCAGTATGTCCTCCTTCTAACTTTAGATTCTGGTCCTGAATGGTCTGGATTTGTTTGGACCAGAGAAGGTAGGCGGTTTTAAGGCACCCCCACACGGCCGTTTTGGACGCCCCTCGGTTTGCCAGATATGAGAGCAGTTATCAGGTCAAACCAACAGGTGTTGCAGCGATGGAAGCGGGCAAGAGAACTGGTTCAGATAGAAGTGATTGTACCCGACCTAAAAAGCCTCTGCATGTTTCTAATAAGCTCCACGAGCAGAAACGTGCTCAAACTAGGATCAATATTGGAGATGCTTTTGAAAAATGGAGAGAGGTTAGAACGCAGAAAGGTTTACAGACCGATGCAGAGCTGGCCAAACACTGATATTGTAAACTGTGTGAAAAAATGAGGATGGTCAAAATACAGATGTTGAGTCAAAAAGTGTGTACACATTCCTTAACTAGCCACAGAATATGATTTTGTTCTTCATCATACTTACAACTCTCATCATAACCGCACACACTCACAGTAATAATCTCTTCTCAGGTATGTTGCAGTGTATTGTGGGTAGCCTCCACCTCCTCCTCTACGGTGAAAGCTCCTCCTCCTGTTTGTGACTCCAGGTTGACATTCTCCTCAGATGTCTCCTCCTCAGCTGAAGGAAACGGGGACATCCACATCAGATCCCTGTCTCCGTGGAGATGGAGGTCAGTTTGAGAACACAGAAACCTGTGAAACTAATACATGAAATACTTCCTCTTAATTCAGATGTAAGAGCCCAAACTGAGGTTGCTCACATGAACATTTAGCTGTAGTTTTTTATAGTGACTGTAGGTGTCGCTGTAGGTCTTTACAGCTCAGGTAAACATTTTAGGAAATCACTAGCTGTTTTTGAAACAGCCTATTAACTAGTAGTAGTACTGATTAGCCAAAATGCAGTCTGCAAACAAATGCATGATCCGCAGTACGCCTAAATATGTGGATGTGTACTGATTCAGGCAAAAATCTACAGTCTGCATCACACCAGTCTCCCTCGCGTACTGTTTCCCACAATGCAAAGCGCCTGGTCAGTGATTAAAATGACGGTCAGTATCTGGGGAAATGATCTCAATCAGACCAAAGATACACAAAGACCACCAATTCTCTTTTTGAATGAATCACTTGTCAGATTTTTTCAAACTGTAAGTGGATGTGCGGTGCAGCAGCGTTTGCCGTCAGCTGGGCTGTTGTTTACTTCTGCATCCCAACTGGACACCAGCTTAGCCCGGCCTGGGGCAAATACTTCAAAATAACCACCAACTGGAAGTCAGACTACATAAGATATCTAACGCATGCAGTTAATGTGTTCGATTGTAGTATGTAGTAGGCAGTTGTACCTTCTGTGCATGTCTTGGCTCCAGATTACGTCACCAGCGCAATATGTCAGTGCCCGTCGTGAGGGTATACAGTTAGTGTCCCTACAACACACTAATTTATTCTGTTCAGTCGGCCATTTTTGCCACACTAATGATAAGAAAGAAGCGTTGAACTTGTCTGTCCTGAAACACATGACTAATCTGTTGTTCCTTCAGGTCGCACACGGAGAAGAACCGGATCCGCTCCACAATCTGGGAAGCCGAGTGCAGCAGCAGCTTCTGCATCAATCCCAACCCGGGACAGATGGACAAACACAAATTGAACTCAGTCCCCATCTACCAGAACATCCTGGTCCTGCACCGGCAGGGCAGAGGACGCTGCTACAACGCGTCGTTCCAGTCTGTAGCTGTGGGCTGCACCTGCGTCTGGGCCAAAACCCACCAAGATGAAACCTCCTAAAGAAACACATATTTATACAATAGGTACTCTGTAATCAGGGACATTGTTTGTATTAGTATAAGTATAATCAAACTGGGATCTTTCTATCTGTTCTATGATCCTCATTATTACCAGAGGGGTAAAAATACAAACTGCAAGGTCATGCCTGAATCTAGAAATAAAACCTTTCTAACCCAGAGTTTCGTATGCCATCAGCTCTTTTTTTTTGTGATCAAGAAATAATTATTTTTAAATGGGCAGGTAAAACTGAAGAAAACAAACTGCTGTTTGGCCACAACTCTGCTATTCTGAAGCCTCTGCTCTCCTCCAGAGACACACCTCTCTCCACTCGTGTTCGCACGAAGGAGTTATTAATTAGAATTTACCATAATGAAGCACCATTAAGCACAAGCGGCGGACAAAATTGTCCTTAGCTCGAGCTTCAATCACCTGTGTCCTGCATTGTTGTGTTAGCAGGCTAATGTTAGCGCTCTTTCGTTAGCTTGTAGCTTCATATCGCACATAAATTGACACAGAATGGCCGTGATCTTAAAATTACGTGCCATAAGCCCGAGACATAAATAATCAGTGAGTATGTTCTTCTTCTTCTCTCTAGTCCTTGACTAAAACAGCTTTTATACACAAGGGGAGGAGCCGGCCGTCCCGTCCATGTAAACAACAACACAGCCAGCGGGACTCGAGCTTCTCACTCCAAAAACATTTCACTACATGCAAAAGTATTTCATGAAACACAAAAACATTTCAAAAAACATCTAGCTCACTTTTTAAAATAAAGGGTAGTGTTGTAGTACTTGAAATCGGTCTTGGTCTTTTTGAAAGTTTCGTCTCAGAATCGCAAGAATTCTTACTCGGTCTTCTCGGTCTCAGACTGGGCGGACTCCAGATTTTACATCGAGACCGGTCAAGACCACCACTGATCGGCTTCTTTCTCATGTCTGTTATAACTTCGATAAGTTGAATTCATTTGAAGTTTGGTTACGGCTGCAACCTTGAGTGTTACGGTCTAAGTGAGTGACACGCCCCCTGCACACCAGATGATGATTTTTCATGGATATTTATGGTCTTGGTGTTGTCTCGGTCTTGGAGCACTCTGGTCTCGGGTATGTCTTGGTCTCGGTTAGTGTGGTCTTGACAACAACACAAATAAAGGGGTCCATCTCTTCAGCCTTTAGAAATATAAAGATAGATCAACAGTCAGGTTTATATTTTGTCTCTAAAACAGTTCTGTGAGGTCATTTACGTCTTTAGCGTCTCTAACAGCACGTTTATTGCTGCAGGGTGAGTATGTGTGTGTTTGCAGTATGAGCCTCATGACGACTGAAATCCTCTACTCAGAAAAACTCATTCAGTCTGAAATCAGCCGGAATTAGCTGTTAACAAGAACACATTGTGGCCTGTTTGAGTGTGTGTGTGTGTGTGTGTGATACCATGCATGTGACAGCAGCCGGCCCGCAGGACTGAACGGTGTGCTGGTCAATGACTCTCATAGAACAACACCACTCAGGACCGAACAGCTTCTACTGAAATAGAATCGAGTAAAATAGAAATTAAAAAATGCTTCCTGCATTCTTGAGGAAGCTTTCGTCCTGAAGCCGACACACAGGAAGGACTCTCTCAGGTAGGTTTGTTTCATCTGTCGACCTTCTTGCAGTTTTTAATGATGAGTAAAACTGAGATCTTTTATCAGTAGTTCACTTTTTTTTCCTGACGACTCTGTCTGCCTGATACAAAAGGTGAGCGGCTGTGGGTCAGAGTCGGTCGTCTTTCAACCGGAAGGTTTACCAACACACCAGTGAAACCACCCCCAACTTTAAGAATCATTTTATCAATTTCAGCATTTTACTGAACAACAAGCTGAGCTAAAGAACCTCCCATCATGCCTCTGGTGTCGTTCGCCCCTCCCTCATTGTGCCTCACCTTCCGCACTCTGCTGGACCGCCTCCTCCCCTCCCTCCCCGCCACCATCAGAGATGTGGACGTCCCCCCTCTGTTTCGCGAGCGGTTCATCCTGTCTGGGTATCGTCCTGTGGGCCTGTCATGGCGGTGTTACCTCCTCAGCCTCTTCCAGATCCACAACGAGACTGTGAACTTGTGGAGCCACCTGCTGGCCGCCGTCTTTGTGGTGACGAGGTTTATGGTGTTCACCGTCGTGCAGGGAGGGGTAATTAACTGTTAAATCTCACGTTTGACCTGCTAGTCTTTTGATTGATTGGATTTCCCCCTGACTGATGTTTGACCTCCTCAGGGGATCCTGGGTTTTCGGCTGCAGGGTCCTGAAGGTCAGGGGTTTTCTTTGGACGTTGCCTCACTGCCTCTGGTTCTCTATGTATTCTCTGCTGTCACATACCTGAGCTGCAGGTGAGCCAACAAAAACAACCTTCACATGTAAATAAACATATAAAGATATATCCACTTTGATCCAGGCTGACACATCTTTCAATAACTGTTGGATTGTTTAAGATAAAACTTGTTCAGACATTCATGTTACCCTAAACTCAAAACATTGTAGAGAGCTGTCTCCCCCCCCCCCCCCCTCCTCCCTAGATTCAATGCTTGGGTTGCCGGGTCACCATGTGGTGGACACTGAAGCTTCAGTGTTTATCCAGCTCTGCATCGGTCTGTAAACCTTTCTGCGTTCTAACCTCTCTCCATTTTTCAAAAGCATCTCCAATATTGATCCTAGTTTGAGCACGTTTCTGCTCGTGGAGCTTATTAGAAACATGAAGAGGCTTTTTAGGTCGGGTACAATCACTTCTATCTGAACCAGTTCTCTTGCCCGCTTCCATCGCTGCAACACCTGTTGGTTTGACCTGATAACTGCTCTCATATCTGGCAAACCGAGGGGCGTCCAAAACGGCCGTGTGGGGGTGCCTTAAAACCGCCTACCTTCTCTGGTCCAAACAAATCCAGACCAATCAGGACCAGAATCTAAAGTTAGAAGGAGGACATACTGGCTGCTGCATTGTTGTCAGAGAAGCCAGCACTTCAACATAGCATGTTTCCTTAATGTCTGATCATATAGTAAGGTCACTTTATCATTTCATTCAGTAGATATCTTACTGATTGGCCCTCAAAATATGAAAACGTTTTCAAGAATACCCTTGACTGATTCCCTTAAACTAATTGTCTTTGGTGCATGTTGCAGTGCTGTGGCTCACCTGTTGCAGTCGCACTCGGAGGAGGCCCATTACTCAGTGTTCTTCCTGGACTATGTTGGCATGGCGGTCTACCAGTATGGCTGTGCTCTGGCCCTGTTCATTTACAGCTCTGACATCGACTGGACACAAAGCACACTGGGACAGGTCTGTTGTTAGCATGCGTTACATCTGTTTTCAGTGAATGT
The DNA here is from genome assembly GCA_020745685.1 of Tautogolabrus adspersus. Lineage (NCBI taxonomy): Eukaryota > Metazoa > Chordata > Actinopteri > Labriformes > Labridae > Tautogolabrus > Tautogolabrus adspersus. The sequence goes on along the minus strand of CM036535.1, from coordinate 34,007,584 downwards.
TTTCATATGTACTTATGATGCATATTTCTTGTACTGCAGGTCTTCCTCCCAGCTGCCGCCCTCCTCGCCTGGTTCTCCTGCACCACATGCTGTTATGCAAAGCTTTGTTTCCGGCGGCCGTATCCGCTCCACAGGAAGCTCTGTCAGGTGGTGCCATTGGGTGTGGCCTACCTGCTGGACATCAGTCCTGTCGCTGACCGTCTCCTCACCCACAGGTGGACAAGCAACCCTGCACTACCACTTCACTTCCTGCAGGTGGTGTTAATTAATCACTATGATCAAACTGCATCTTTTGTTGTTGAGTCAGCCGGGAATGATGAATGAATTACTTCAGAAGTGCATGAAAACAAGCTGAAGCTGAACCCTCGTAAAGACTTTCTATAATTTCTCCAACAGATGGTGCTGTTTCTGTCGTCAGCCTTCTTCTTCTCTTGTCCCATACCTGAGTGTTTCGCCCCCGGACACGTTGACATTCTCGGCCACAGCCACCAGATCTTCCACATCCTGCTGTCCCTCTGCACGCTGGTCCAGCAGGAGGCGCTGTTTGAGGACTTTCTGTGGAGGCGGCCTGCACTGGTCAGACAGTTCGGAGAGGAGCGCCTCCTACTGGCCTGCATCTCTTTTCCCTGCCTGGCGCTCTGCTGCACGATGACGGCGCTTTCCATGAGGAGGCGGGCACAGGCTCAGCTGATGAAGGAGCAAAGATAGAGGTAGAAGAAGAAGAATTTCCTCTGCGTCATGGAGATATTCCTGTTGTGTATTTTGCAGCTGTCAGCTCCTGAGAGCCAACAATAGTTGTTATTCTCCTTTTTCTGATCTTTTACCTTTCATTGTCTGTTTTCATTTGCTCTCTTTATAATTTTTATAATTTCTATAGTTGCTTTCGTCTTAAATCTTTGGTCCTTTTGGTCGTGTTGGAGTACTCGAAATCGGTCTCGGTCTCAAGATCACTTTTTGAAGGACCTGGTCTCGTCTCGGAATGGAAAGCATTTTTACTCGGTCTTGTCTCGGTCTCAGACTGCAGGGCGGACTACGGATTTTAAACAAGACCGGTCAAGACCACCACTGAAGCTATTTTTCAACGGCATTTCTGTGATTAGAAGGAAAACACCTCTTTATAAAGGAACAAATAACTTCAATTTCATTAATTATTTAAATTTTATCCCCCGATTACGCCCACAACCTTCACAGTGTTACGGTTTAAGTGAGTGACACGCCCACTGCACACAAGGTGATGATTTTTCATTATGGTCTTGTCTCGGTCTCGCCCTGCCTTGGTCTTGGTCTTGTCTTGGTCTTGATCCCTAAATGTCTTGGTGTTGTCTCGGTCTCGGAGCACTCTGGTCTCGGGTGTGTCTTGGTCTCGGTCAGTGTGGTCCTGACTACAACACTAGCTCTGGGACTCATGTTGTTGGGTTCTTGTGTTGTCAGGGCTCTTATGATGCTTCTGATGATGGGTCTTGTCATGGTTGAGTTAAATATGTTCCATTGTTCTGGTTCCTTTGCTATTTATGTTCTTTTGTGTTTGGATTCTTTTGCTTTCTTCTTTTATGCTTTAAACACTTAGCACTTTGTAAACCTGCTTTTTTTAAAGTTTTATATTAAAAAAGTAAATATTGTTATCATTATTATATGTTGGGATTGGGCCACACAGTCTGTGAATGAACAAACAGTCCTGATTGTTAATAAAGTCACTGTGGAGTGGAACAGATGTGGAATGATGTGAGAGTTGAGGTGATCCCAATGTGCATACAGATGTCTTTATCACTATTGGAAGTTGTTCAAGCAAAACAAAAAGTGTGCCCATCCATGCAGCTATTACACCAAACAATTTACAAAACCAACCAACGTTCATGAAGTCTTATGTGTGATGTGAGTGGATGTGGGATGCATCGAGGATCACGATTATTTAATTCTAACACTTTTGTAAAAATTTGAGAACAAATACAAATAATGTCATCAGCTAAAGAGCCTTCCTCCTCCTCCTCCTCGTCCTCCTCCTCGTCTCTCGCTCTCAGCAGCTCAGAAACATTTGACAATGGAGACAGTTCACATCGAGATCTTCCCCTCAACCTTGTTCAGGGTGGAGGCAGACATCCAGCAGCTGAGATCTAAAAATAACTGAAACTGAAACTTTTTGCCTGACAACACACACTAATAATACTCTTCAACCATAAATTCTACCCTTTAGCTGCACACTGGATGTTATCTCTCTGTCACAGTCCGCTGCAGGTCTCGCTCTACCAGTCGAGCAGTAAGTGTCAGTTGCCGTGTTTGGGTGGAGCTGCCGATAACGTCCCAGTGTCGGTTTGATTTGGGCTTTAATGAGATAATCAGTCCCAGCTGCCTGCGGTCAGAGGAACTGCCATAAAACAATACAACACTCGATCTTTGTTTTATTCTGTCAGAGAAGCTTGAAATACAAGAAAAAGGGACACAAGGAAGAGGAAACACCTTTTTAAATATTCAGGACTCACTTGATTATTCTTCCAAATGTTATTCCTGATGCCGGAGCTTTTAATAATGTCTGAGTCATTCCCCGAGCTGGAATGTGGTTATCAATCAGAAGTGTGTTATCGTAAAAGTAAGGCCAGTTAAGTTCTTAACAAATGACTCAACATTTAACTCAATAAAAGAAGGTCAATAAAACGAGAGTAATGCACGCTTTGTTGGTCAATTAAAACAAAGTTAATGGATGAAAACAGTACAAGAACATTTTTTATAACCGGCCACAGAGAGGCATGTGAAGCCGAGTATTCAAAAACAACGGGAACATGAGTGATTCTGTTACTGGAACTATAGCAAGTGAACCTGCAACAAGCTAACTGCTAAGCTAGTAGCTAATTAGCCACAAACAAACCAGACTCTGTAATCTTTCTTTATGAAGCTTAAAGTGTCTGAAACCTTAATAAATAACTTTTCTGAACTTTAAAGCAAGATACAACATATAACTCAGAGGTGGTTCTGTCGGAAGCTAAGCTAGCAGCTAACTGTAACCCTTGTTGCTAGCTTAGCATGGCTGTATTAATTTGATAAACATGTTTTAGGAATTTTTCTTTAGGTTATTAAATAGTCATACTGGCTCTGAGAGACAATTGTTTGTAAATCTGTCTTAAGTTCTGACCTTAACTCAGGGACCTGTTAGCTCTTGTCAACAAAATGTTGCTAACGACGTCTAACCCTTAATGCTAAGCTAAATTAAACACATTATCACCATGATCTTCTTGGTAGGCCTAATACATAATTTTTAAGACAAGCTTGTAGCTCTTTAGCTCAGAAAATAGATAAACTTGAGACCGTCTCTTCAGTCGTCTTCTACATCCCTCTCATATTGGAGTGGCTGATAAACAGGGTGTGTGTCTTTAAGCAGCTCAAACAGCAGAGCTTCTGTTTGTTCAGCCTGTCAATGAGTAAACTTTCACCAGGAAGAACGCCTCACATACAGTATCTGAGCCTGAACCCACAGCTGTGTGCACCATGGACACAGGTACGCTTTAAAAGTTTATTTATGACTATAACTTGTGTATTATCTAGAGTATTATGGTGAACGCTGTGAACATCAATATTTTTCTTTTCAGAAAGTGAAAAGATAAGTGTTGTCATACTGTGCTGCACTTGCCTGCAGTTATTTAAACTTTTTTAAATTTTGAGAGAATTTAATGTGGGGTTTTTTATGAAGGTTTTCAGATGATTGTTGTTTGAAATTAAGAATATTTGACGTGCGTGTGTGTCGGTAAATTCAACTGGCCTATAATCTCAGGATTTTCAAGGTACTTTGAAATAATGTCAGAATATATCGGTCAACTAATGTGCAAAGATTCTGGTGCGATATGACAAACTGTTACGGACAACACATATATTACGACTTTCTTGTAATTATTTTACGTGTGCAAGACGTCAGTCACGAAAAAACGAAAGAAAACAGCGTTTCACATTGGAAGTGATGTGACATGATATTGATCATCAAACACGTTTCCCTTTTCAGGAACTTAAATTAGGATATTTGTTCGCAAACAAAGTACTTTTCTTTAAACAAACCTGCAGCTCCTTTATCTGAGTCTGTATTTAGGAAGTGCCGACCATGGCGTCATCCATTGGTTTGTTTTGACTACCAGTTTAAAGCCTTTTCATCGGCATCCTTGGCCCTCCTCATGAAGTTTTTTTTTTTTTTTGGGGTGGGGGGGGAATGACCATGTTTGGACAAAAAGGGTGAGACTGGAGAGGGGGAACTTAATCAGCAAAAACTATTTGAACAGCGGGGTGTATCTGTCGTTCAGTGATTCTAGAGTCTGTTGGGGCCCCATCCACCCAGCGTTCATCACCATTACGTCACAAATGATCTGACACCAACAACTTTTTCAGATTAGTATTATTTTGAAAGTAAAGATATAAAAAAACAATGAAATCCTTTATTTTCCTCTGGTCACCGTCATTAACAAACGTAGATTTTCACAGCTATAATACAGCACAACAAGATTCCAGGGCCGTCAGATGGGGCCACTTTAGGGAGGTTTCTGTCATTGCAAACTTGCAAAACCTCTTCTGGCCTGGGGAGCAGTTACTTTCCTCGCCTTGACAAGCAGCGTCCCTGATAAAACATCTGTAAGAAGACTGTAATAGTGACTTGTCAATCAAGGTAGTCACACCCAAAGCTCTGTTCAAATGTAGACAGCACTGCATTTTACAAAATAAACATCAAGTAATGAAAAGACTTGAAGCTAGTGACTGAGACCATGAATTAAACGGAGATGTTTACTACAGGAATTAACCTAGGATCAAGTAGGGTCATTATCTGACTGACAATATACGATGCGTATTTTTGCAACAAGAGGAGTCGCCCCCTGCTGGCCATTTGAAAGCATGCATTTAAAGCAGCTGTGACCACTTCTTGCAAGTGCACAACTATCTCAGAAGACTGTCATGTGTGCATGAGAAACTATTCCGTGCTCTCAGGTATGCAAGTGCACAATATGATTTCTGGTGCTCACGTGAAAATATTGCGTGCACACAGGAACGTTTCTTGCAACCAGTACACAGTGCATCCGAGAGTTTCTGCCAATCTGTCTCGTAGAGTGAGCTGAATGGTTGTTTGCAATGTCTGTGAGCTGGAGGAATCTCCAAGGGTTTTACGAGCCCACGCAATAATTTTAAGTTTGCACAAAAAAGTCTCTCGTGACCACAAAAAACGTAACTGTCTCATGAGATCGTTAAAGCCTCTCCTGTGCGTGAAGAACGTTCTCACGAGCATGAAAAACTGTCAGGTGAGCACGCGAAAACTTTCGCATGTGCATCTTAAAGCTTCTTGTGCGCACGAAAAACTTTCTTGTGAGCACACAGAATTTTGTCGTGAGCACTTGTTGGTTTCTGGTTCGCACCGGGAAACGCATCTTTTTATTTCTGTGCTTGTAAATGTAAGGGCTTCGTAATTTTCTGAGGAGTGATTTAAATTTGATTTATAATGAGAACAGAGCTTCAACCTTGGTATTGTGGCTGTTATAGGACATCTTACACTTGACTCCATTAGTCTTAGCTGGACCTAATGCTATCATTACTCTAAAGTTAGCATCTTGACTCACTAACATGTGAGTCAAACTAATATGCTACAACGTCCTGACTGTTTTTGTCTCATGCACTTCTTCTAAAATGTTTTTAAACATCTTCACCTGAAAATCTTGATTTCTACATTTTATCTCTGGTATACGAACAAGTTTCAACTTATGTATTCATTGTTATTAAATTATTTCCCCATGCTGTGAACCTATTCTAAACGTGTGAGCGGTCTAACTTTACTCATCCAGAAGCTGCCCTGCTTAGCTCACAATGAAGACAGGAAACATTAACATATTTTGACCGTTGTGTTGAAAGGTGACAAAATCCAATGATTGACCCCTACAAAGCTAAGCCCTTTTCAGACTGATTTTTTTTTTTTAAAGCAGAAGTTTCGTAACTAAACTCAGCCGTCATGACGTCTTTGTACATTCATATTGATTCAGCGACGGTGTGATACTGGCGTCCCAGTGTGTGTCTTTCTGCATTTTGGAAGCACGGCACAGCGGGAGCTCTACATACACACACAGTCAGACACACACAGAGCGCTGCACTCCCTCCTGGCTCAGCTGAAACCACCTTGCCTCTGTAACGCTTCTGTTATACCTCCCAAGACAGTACAGAGGGGATCACTTCGTCCTGCCCATTATGCCTCTACTACATTCAGATTGAAGGCAAAAGTATCGTGGCTAGAAACGGCAGTCTCAGTAGGGCTTAGGTAACATATTTTCATTATTTTTGGGCAGTGATTCCTTGATGAATTAGTTGGTTTCCTAATAAAGTAAAATAATAGTCCCACAAAGAATCAATCATTAACCTTCATTGACCTAAAAACAGTCATTTGAACTGTTTCTCTGTCTTTCTGAGGCTGAAGCCTAAGAGGATGGATGTAAGAGTGGTGACAGATCTAACATCTTACTCTGCTAAGAGATGGAATCTGAATATTTTCAAAGATGTGTCCTCATTGCAAAGACTTTCACAGATCTTTGATCCTGTGGAATCCCTGTAAATATGACACACCTTGTCATGTTAGCCTCGGTGTGACGAGCTTCTTGTTTGTTCTGTAGGTCTCGTGTTTGTTTGAGAGGCCGAAGACGGGATGATTCAACTGCTGCTGCTTCAAATCTTGCTGAGCTGGAACTTAGAGAACAAGGTAAACATCGAACACACTCGTCCATCTTGTTAGTGAAACAGGAACTGACATAGCGAACACAGGCAGCTGTTGGTTTCTGAAATATGATCCAAATTTGAATACACAATGACGCCGTATTCTTTTGTTTACAAAGGTGATATTACCTCCTCTGTTTCTGGAGAAGATAATAATATTGAACTTTACGCGTACTTGTGTTTCTAATCACATTTGCAGCTGTAAATACTTTTATAAAAGTGCAAACAGAGGGAGGAGGGAACCACATAAAGACACACCAAACTGATTCTTGTTTACATGCAGCAGTCATTAGGTGTACATATAAAATACATCCAACACATCCGATACCCAGGAAGGTCTGCACCTCCGAGGTTGCATGCGCTAACATTTTCTCAAAATAATAAAACAGCCTTGAAACTAGTCCCCACGAGCTCCACGGGATATTGAAACATGGCGTGTTTTGTGATAGTCTCTTATTAGGAAGTGACAATTCTTTCCACCAATCCAGGGACTGCAGTGTGTCTAGCTTCACTTTTTAGGGGTCGGATCGGCCAAAGGGTACCAAAAAAGTAGGACGGTACATTCCCAACTTTTGACAGTGGAAACGCCAATAAATGTGTAATGTACCAAACTGAACCTCTTGTTGGAAAAGGGGCTTAATATGCAAATGAAGTTTTAAAGCAGTCGTGTCTGTGTCGCTGCTAAGTTTTTGTTTTCTTATTTAATGAAGATCCTGATGATAAAGCTGTTTATCGCTGCTCCTCTTCGCTGATTTGAATCTTCATGTTGACAGAAACTGAAACCAAACAGCCTGCAGCACATTTTCATTTAGTGTCTCATGTTTTTCTGCAGCTCAACCAGACGCTTTTAACAACAGCAGTTCTGTAAGAGGAAATGTTTTAAAGGTCACATATTATGTAAAATACACTTCACCATGTTTCTCTAACTCTAATATGTGTCTCTAGTCTGTCTACAAACCCCCCAATGATGAGAAAAGTCCATCCTCTCCGTCTTTTGCCTGCTCCACTTTTCAGAAAATGTGTGCTCAAACAGGCCGTTTGGAGATTTTCCCTTCATGACATCACAAAGGGCAGTAACCCCTCCCCCAGGTGGGTGACACTCCCACAGCTAGGTGTTTGTTCTGCCCTCTGAGTCTGCCTTCTCACCGTAAACAATAGGACATGGCGCGAGAAAGCCCGAGCCACCCAAGCCCTTCCAGAGAGGGGCGTGGTCAGACACAGCTCATTTACATTTAAAGCTACAGACACAGAAACAGCCTGTTCTGAGCAGGGCTGAAATAGAGGGGTTTATAGGCATGATCAAATACAGGATCAGAGTGGATTTACAACAAGACACTTCACACACATGTTTTGGGGAGCTCTGAGACTTATTTAAACTGAAGAGGAGGAGAATATGTGACCTTTAAAATACGCGTCCTCCAGATTAAACTGCACAAAGCACCAATTTGAACTGACATCATGGACTTGTGTCTTCTAAAACTGCTACTCCAATGTCCAGGTTGTTTACGTATTGGTTAGATGTAGGAAAACATCACAGGGGCGTAAATATTGCGGCTTGAAACTGCAGTCTGAATCGGGCTTGTGTGAAATTTCCGAGAAATCTTCAGGAGTGCATGTGTTTATAAATATATGATATATATTAGTCCCCAGGTTTTAAAATACCAGAATTCCCCTTTAAGTGAAGGATCTGATAACTTCTGAAAAACAAAGCGTTCACCTTCCAGTTCAATTAATAAGTTACCTAAAAAATGCAAATCCTTTCCCATAGTTCTCTGCGACTCTCAGGTGTTTGTTCACGGTGGTGCAAGTCGGCCACGCCATCGGTAAATTCAGAATGTGTCACACACAGGTCACACAGAGGTGGTGACTCACTCTCGTTCTCTTAGCACTCCTGAACGCCTTTCTCTCTCTCTTTTTTAGTGTCATCTTTCTGTCCTCCCTCAGTGATCATGGCTGCTGTCGGAGCAGACGTCACCGCGTCGCCTTTCTTCCTCTCGCCTGGAGTCGTCAGTTTCTTCATCCTCCTCCTCCTCCTCTCCATCTTCCTCACCGCTCTCTGCAGCGACTGTGGCAGGTCAGCAAAAACAAAGCAGTAAAGATGTCTCTCAAAGTTGTTTCCTCCGGCTGCATGGAAACGTGTTCTTGAACCGAATCTTTAAAACTAACTGGACCTGGCTTTCTTTGTTTGTTTTGTTTTAATGTTGTTTTCTAGACGTTCATTTGAGCTGCGAGAACCCGAGGACAAAAACCCTTCAGCTCTGATACGAGTGGTAAGAGACCTCTGATCCCGGAGAGGAAGAAGTTCGACTGTTTTTTAAGAGATAGGATGTAATTAAACTTTAACGTTGTGTTGATTGACAGGTGAAGCTGGAGGAAGCCATGGTGGCGAGAGAGAATCCGATGTTCAATAAGATCCAAAACGATGAGAAAGGTGAGTGGACGTCTGAATGACAAAACAGTCAATGCAACATCTCAGCTATTAGATATGAACAGAATAAATATTCATTATACGTGTGTGTGTGTGTGTTTCAGAGTTTAAGTCTGTAGAAGAAACCACAGTGTCCTTCAGTGCATTAAGGAGCCAGATGGGGGCGCCACAGCAGAACCACCACGGTCAGTCAGAGAGAGTCAATGATCAAACACAGAGAGATGTGAGACGTGAAGGTTTTCAGTATGCATTAGTTTACATTCATCATGTCCGCTCACCTGTTTGTTTGTTTGTATGTGCGTTCGGCGTGCGTGCGTGCGTGCGTGTGTATGAAGGGCCATGAGGGACTTTATTCAGAATTGCCAGGCATATACTGTACATGTACTTTTCCTCTCACATATGAAACCAAACTCTTTCACATACTATACTGAAAACCACACACACGTGTGTGTCCTTAGATGTTCAGACGGCAGCACAGCGGTGGTGAAGGCGGCGAGTGATTCTGAATCTGCTGGAGGTACTTTACCTCTTTACCTTTATTTTATTTCAGTCCGACACTCTTGTTTGTATTGGTTTACATTTTTATCTATGGCAGCAGAACATCGTTTGTGTTTGGCGTCCCGGCTCTGACCTCATCACTCCTCACAGTCTTAATTTGTTGGGAATGAGACATGTCAGGGCAGCTCGAGTCGACTGCCTGAACTAGCTTGCAGGCGTCGCCTCATTTTTTTTTAATTCAATGGAAACTTTAAAATAAAATATGCATGCAAACAAAGCAAACAAGGTTTTAAAATGACGTCAAACAATACAAATAACCAGCTTAGTAATACACAGATGTAATATGTAACACACGGTACAGACCTTAGATCTGATGATCAGAAGAAATACCAAATAAGCTTGACATTAATCAGAAAGTTAGAACAAAGTCAGATATTAAAAGTAAGTATTTTGTTGGAATAAGTATCTCGTATGTGTTATCCTACTTTTGTGTTTTTATTGATGTGGTGTTATGCAATGAATGCAACTGAGCCTTGTTCATGTTTGTGTTCAGATTCGAGTCAAGAAGAAGAAATCTCTGTGACGTTCACTCCCTGGAGGAACCACCTGAGGGCGCCACAAGCCACGAGTCTAGGTCTGTATTCATGTTCTCACTGCAGCCTGTAGACACACATGCACACATGCACGCACGCACACACACACTGACCAAAATGTTTTTTCTTCAGCCTGTAAATATTTTGTAAAAATTGACATTTTTTAAAATGGGGTGTGTATGGGACCTCAGGGTCTTTTGGAGCCAGTCCAAGTGGACACTTGAGGAATCGCATTTTTTTGCACTTCAGCATTGTCTTCGTTTTTCAACACGGGAGGTTGCAGTTTATTTCAAACATCTTAAATCGGTTAAATCTTTCTCATTTAATGTGTCTCCTTGAACAGAGGTGAACAGCTCTGACCCTTCAGACTCGGCTCACATCTACAACACCATCGGAGGAGGGCGGAGCAGCAGCAGCGGCAGAGGAGGCGATGCTGACATGTCATCACCAGTGACCAATCACAAGCCAGAAGAGGAGCTTGACTATGTTGGCTCTGCAACAGTGGTGGATGTAAAATCAGTGTATGCACGAATCAGCAGGCAGGTGAGAGTGACCACGCCCACTGAACAAACACCTGACCAGGTACAGGTGAAGGTGAGGGAGGAGGAGGAGGAGTCTTCTCCTCCACTGCCAGAGAGGAAGACCGCATTGGAGGCGTGATGAGATGATGATGATGGAGCTGAGAGAAAGACTGAGGCTAAAGAAGGAAAATGAAAGACTAAATATGAAGGACGAGAGATGAAAGATGGAGGACAAACATTTGCACATTTCTCTCAACATCTAGCCCAAATAATTTATATAACTTTATACGATTAACAAATCGAATGTTATACAAATACAGTATGTATCAAATTCTGGATTCATTTCATTCATTGCAGGGAGCTTCTGCATTCATGTCTTTAGAGCCGTTTTCACATCTGCACTCCTGAAAATATCTAGATAATTTCAGGAGGACTGCTCCGGAGATTCTCCTGACCTGGCTGTTCTCATATGCTCCTCACAGCGGGAGACTATCCCTGTCAGACGAGAGGGGGGGGCGGGGTGACGTAACGTGAAAGACGTGACGTAAAAAAAAAGACGCTGAAGTAGCGGACAAGCAACAGAGTCCGCTATAAGATGCTATAATGAGAATATTTGCCTTTATATCAAAGCTACGTGCTAGCGGAGAAGAACATACTGAGAACAGAAAACAAAATGCAGCAGTTCAATTACGTGCACGGAGATCGTAGTGGTCGTGTGCAAACACTCTATGCACCGTGCAGCAGTCACAGTATATAAACATCACTCCCCCTCCCTCGATGTGAATTCTCAAATCAGCTCACTCAGACTTGTTGCAGAATAGATACTAGGGGTCTGGCAGGAGAAACTCCGGGTGAAGTCCGAGTGAAAAATGTGACTGTTTGCGTTCACACATACAGCTCCTCCTGGAGTTTTTCAGGAGTTTTCTGCAAGCGTGAAAGCACTATATCTTTAACAATCACCTTTTATGATCTCTGAGAAGCTGTAAAATTGTCATCCAATCTACAAGTACTGGGTCCGGACTCAGTCTTCCTGTTGCATAGAGTCCATCCCATTAAACGTCACCTTTAGAACTCTTTTTTATAGTCTTTATACTTTTTTATCATGTACATATATCGTATCAGGATTTGTTGTTGAACTATGCACACAATCATTACAGCCTCTTGTACTGAAGGAAAATCGTAACTCTGAGTCTATCCTGTTACCTTAAATGTTTGATTGAATAAAGTTTCTAAGATGCAAGCGATTAACTATATCTCCACATTTAAATCCATAGCTCTTCATTTGTTGATAAATTGTGAACAGCTGAAAAGAGTAAATCTGCTGGAATTGAGATTTATTCACAATTTGTGTATTAAATGTTCCATCTTGAGCTGCAATCACCTGTGACCTGCATTGTTGTGTAAACGGGCTAATGTTAGCGCTCTTTAGTTAGCTCGTAGCTTCACATTGCATATAAATCGACACAGAATGATCGTGATCTAAAAACTCTTACGTGACATCCAAATAATCAGTGAGTATGTTCTTCTTCTTCTCTCTAGTTCTTGACTAAAACAGCTTTTATACACAAGGGGAGGAGCCGGCCGTCCCGTCCATGTAAACACGGCTCAGACAACAACACAGCCAGCGGGACTCGAGCTTCTCCCTCATTGTAGACAGTCATGACTCAGAGACACATTTACACAGGATATACATGATGTCTGCTGTATTGATGTGTCAAATGTCGCACATTCTTTCTTTAATAGGACAGAAACATTCAAAAGAGAATTGACATTTTAAGAAGCTAATGAGGTAAAAAGATAAGAGGCCCTGAATATGGCAGCCTTGGAGAAACAACAGAGATCCCTGACTGATGTTCTCAGCAGCTTGAAATGCCTTCATGTATTTGGTTGTTGAAGTCTGAGGTTGATGTCTCGGTACTTTGCAGATGTTTTCATCTTCACTGTCCTCCTACTGTCCCTTTGTATGCATTGTTTTGTATCATCTAGCTGGCACAACTGTTTTCACATTCACACAATAAAAGAAAAAGATGAATTACAAAAGTGATCGTATATCCCAGGTCGGTCAATAACGAAGCTTTGTTCAGGGTGTTTTACATGTGAAACTGTCCGTTCATCAGATCTGAGCACAAAAACTACATTTAAACGGATGGAGTTAAAAAAGAGAGAATTTGTTGCAGCGTGACATTAAACCATTTCATCAGCTCATGTGAAAGTCAGTCATCAGGTTGATGACGGGAGGATGCAAGTTTGGAATTCAGCTGAAGAATTTCAAAATCGATGAATCAGAGGATGTCTGTGCGGCATGATGACGTCGGACTGTAACTGACAGTGTCCTGTTTCTGTGTGTGTGTGTGTGTGTGTGTGTGTGTGTTTGTGCGTGTGCGTGTGTGTGTGTGTGTGTCTGTGTGTGTTTGATTTACTGAGTCATGCTCCAACAGAAAGTTTTGCAGCACGATCACCACGTCGAGCAACCGCCTGTGACATATTTACAGTCTGTGACCCCGATGTGCTCACGATCACACAGCTGCCAGTAAGAGGAGGAAACTCCAGTTCATTTCAACTGGTGTTTTAATGGGACTGAGGCAAAGTTCTTCTCCATCAAACTGGGATAAAAAAAAGTTCTTTATTGAGCTGCTTGGATGAACTAGTTCTGTTTGTACACCGACAGTAATCAGTGTGTTCCTGCAGAGCATACAGTCTGACCTGATAAGGTGATGTCATCATCAGCTGATCAAACAGCTGTGAAATGCATCATGGGTGATTTGATCACAGAGCTGATGAAGCAAAGCACACATTCGCTGTGTGAAGGGAAACTCCTGGAGCACACGGTCGCACAAACACAAGTGTTTGCACAACATTAAAATCACAAAATCTTCTCTGGACTCATCAGATGAGAGAAGCTTGTGTGACTCTCACTCCCACTTCATGCTGGGATCTGTCCCTGGTCTTAGACTCACTGGTTTTCAATGTTCGTAATCTAAAGCGTGAAATCCCCTTCTTTATTACACATTAGCTTTGTTTTATGTCCACACCATGCAGCGCAGTTTCGAAACAGAAGAGCAGCCATCCGCCTGCGTTAAAATGATGAGAGGACGACCCTCAAAGACAATTCCTCTTCCTCTAAAGAGACAATTTCCTCCATGTCAGTTTCTCTCAGTATCTTTTCAGGGTCCGGATACTCATGACGATGTGCCAGAAGATGAAGTATTTCCATATTTGTGAAACCATACTCATAACACAAGATGCTCCATGTTCCTCTTTTCATACGGGTGGATTCTGCTCCTCTGATGAAACTAAAGACTAAAATACGGCTCTATTTTCGTAAAAGTACGACTTTATTTTCGTACTAAAGAATAAGGTTGAACATTTCCAAGATTTAAAGTCGTAAATTCAAAAATGTATTCTCATAAATTTACGACTTTAATCTTGGAAATTCACAACTTTATTCCTGCAAATGTATGACTTTATTTTCGTATATTTACAATGAATTAAGTTGTACATTTCCAAGATTTAAACTTGTAAATTTAAAAGATTTAGTCAAAAATCACGTACATTTACGACACTAATCCTGTGAATTTACGGCTTAATTCACGTAAATTTTACGACTTTAATCAAGAATTCTCTGCTTAATGTGGCCCTATACTCCTTCGTAGGAACAAAATATGAGCATGAAACATTTTTCTCTGTAAAGTGAAACTTTAAAAACGTCTGCAGCACTGCTTCTTCCTCCTCGCCTGTTAAAGAACATTTCTGTCTGGGTATAAACGAGCAGAAACAGAGCGATGACAGTCACTGGAGGTGGTTGCAGTTAATCCTCTCACAGCTGCTCAGAGTGTAGATTGAAGCTCATTATTCACTAATCAGGATCAAACAGCTGGAGGAGTCACTCTGTGTGTACAGTGATGATCTGTGACGATGAGGTCCAACCTTCACGGATTATAATCTGACATCTTGTTAGCTTTTTAGCAGATTATGATTAATCTGTTTTAACTTTTACTTGAGTAACATTTTAAAAGCATACATTTTATACTAACCATAGACTGTATATTGATGTGGACAGCGCTTCTCTGTCTGAGTTTTACAAAACTTGAAGCCAAAATACTCAAACTGGTGCTGACATATTGCGCTGACGATGTAGATCAGTGGTAGAGTCGGGGGTTTGATCCCCAGCTCCTGCAGCCACATGTCCGATGTGTCCTTGGGAAAGACACTTAACCCCAAGCTGCTCCCGCTGCTTCGTCTGTGGCGTGTGAATGTGTATGAACAGGATTAATTACTGCTGATGGTCACTTACAGCAGCCTCTGCCACCACGGTGTGAATGTGTAGGTGTGACCTGCGGAGTAAAAAGCGCTTTGAGTCACAAGACTAGAAAAGAACGATACAAGCTCAAGTCCATTTACCATTTACCCCCTTTCTGCTAACCAAAACACACATTTCACTTAGTGATAAAAGGTCAAAGGTCACTAAGATGCATGTGTCGGTTTGAAGCAGACGCTTACTGTTATGGAGAGCTTAATTCATCCACTTAAGCTCATTCATAAAGCACTTATCAAAACATCAAAACCAGCGTTACAAAGTGATTTACGAAACCAAAAAATCACAACATTAAAATACACGACAATAAAGTCCCAACAAAACCCAGTAAAACAAATAAAACAGATAAAGCATGAAGATAGAAGATGGCCCTAAGTCTTATTCTTCACATGTTAAGGAAGGTAGATCATAAATGTGACTCTAGTGAAAGTTCAGTTAGGAAGACTAAATATTCTGCACGTTGGTTTTATTGTTCATTCTCGTACTGTGTCGTCCTCCAGGCATGCTCACTGATTTTCTTCTGTCTTCTATCACCCGGCCACATTTATCCAATAGCTCTGCTCCACTCCCTCTTTGTTCTCTTCCAGTAGCTCATTCATGCCATTGTTACGAGCGACCCTCCACCTCACCACCAAGCCTGTTCAATCAGCTTCTTCATAAACCCAATAACATCATCAGCTAAAGGCCCTGACACACCAAGGAGATCGTCGGTTGTTGGTCCTGGTTGAACCGTCGGTGAGCGGTCGTCGCCCTAGTTTTCGCGGTGTGTCCGGCTCCGTCGCTACCCGTCGGCCTCTGTCTGCCTTTTTTTGGCCGATTCGACATGTTGAATTGGAGTTGGCGGTCGGTGAGAGGAATCTCTCTGATTGGCTGTCCAGCTCTCGACACAGGTTCGGGAAAGCCCCTTGAACATGCCACTGTAGTATCATGCTTTCACCCATTAGTGCAGGTTCTCGTCAGTGCCATTTTCAACTTTTTATCAGACATTATTCTCGATCAGTAGGATACCTATAAAACGAGTGGTGACCGACAGCGGTGTATCATAACAAGGGACTACTGCCACCTGCACGGTGTGTTTAAAAAGAATAAATATTTGCCCCCCTTTACATTTTGAAGTGAGTGAAAGCTAAACTCTGAAAACATAAGCAAACTACTGTTTGCTTATGCAGAGAGCAGAAGTAGTAGTCAGTACGCACAGAGAGAGCTCCTGATCTGTAACTGTATTTTCATATTTCCTACAGGAAATAAATGTGTTGCACCGAGAGTAGGCGTGGCTTCATTCTTTAACCTGTAACACATGCGCAGCACATACGTGGTGGTTGGCCGTCGGCTGTAGTCTTTGCGGTTTGTTCTAACTTTGAGGCCAAGACGTGTGGCGACACCACGGGCGGCCTTTGTCGCCACTAGTTCTTTGCCGTCTGCTTGGTGTGTCAGAGCCTTAACACCTCCACCACCAGTGGATGGGGGGTAGATTTTGCTGCTGCTCAGGGCAGACATCTTCAATCACCCTGTCTCCCTGTAGAGTTCAAGCGCCAAAGATTCTCTGACAATCATTCAATAGATCATCATGTGAAATAATTATTTATCTTTGAATGATTTACTTGTCTCTCATGATTGAATTGTACTTGTGTCTCATAAGCTGATTGACACACTTATGAGGCATTTGTTTCTTGTTCTTTACAATCGTCTTCTCCTTCTTCTTTTATCATTAGTAACACTCTGTATCTACGTGTAGTGTCCCCCGTATTGAAGTGGGTCAGACTCACACAAACAGGCTGGATGTTCCTTTAAAGCAGCAGGCGTGCACTGTCAGCACGTAGCTCACGAGCTGAGCGTCTGTGTGTTGTCGCTACGTGCAGCGCTGCACACGCACACACACACACACACACACACTCTCTCTCTCACTCACACACTGAGGACACCGAGGGACAGTACGATTGGATTATGTAATCAGTGTTGGGGCTGATCTCCGCCCACAGGCTGCTCTTTGTTATCACCACACACTCTGTTAATACACACAGTACATCTACACACAGTACTGCAGTGCACACAATGAAACTACATGCAGCTGTAATGCGAAGCAGCAAACTGATTGAAGCTGCAAAAACATGCATGTTGCATGACCAAAAACTGGGAAAAAAAACAACCTTTAATGCCCTTGTAATTCTCAGGTTTATAGGACTTTATGGTATTTCCTATAGATGATTTCTATAATATTCTTGTAATCCAGGATTATTTGGTGGTATGTCGCTCTGTATTTCCTTCTACATGACTGATCTGCTTCTCTATGCATCTTTTTGGATATGCATCAACACTGCAGCTGCAGGACGTCACAGGGCTTTACTACAGTTTTTCATAAAAAAGCAGTATATATGTGTAAGGTATAACATACTGACTATTAGAGCTGAAAGGAGAATGATCCCAAAGATGCACCTAAAAGAAAAAGAAATAATGCAGAAGTCAATCAGGAGCTCAAACATGCAGGCTGTGCACGTCATTACTGCAACGCCTGTTGGTCTGTTGTAATCCTGTATGTAGGTAGAGGACAGAAAATGTAATAGAGGTACTTAAAGTGTTCAGAAGGAGTGTTGTGATAGTACTGATGTATTACAGGAGTAAAATAGTAGCTCTATGGTTGTTCAGTTGTATTCGAGGAATGTGGTGTACTGTATTGTCAGTTTGAAGTGCAGAAAAAGTCAGTAAACAACAGACCTCTGTGGGGTGTGTTGCTGCACGGCTGAGCTCCGCCAATCACAGTCCAGAGCCTCACCACGTGGTCCTCTTGTTTACTACGAGGCTGCAGAGCCACCGAAAAGGCTGCTGGGAAAACCTGGAGCGGATCACCATCATACATGGTCATGTACTGGATGTCACTTTTGACCTAGATATGCGACCATATCGGTCCCTCGTGCATTCATCACATCCTGTGTAAACTGTAACTCTCTCTCTCTGCTCCTGCTTAAGCAAACATGACCTCCAGACTAATCGAAAAGCTGCTGACAGACTCCTCATTACTTTCAATTAAAGAGTACACATGATGATGCTGTATTAAACCATTTAATAAGACTAGATTTTATGATTTGAGTGATAAGCTTTAAAGGCCTTGATTGGACTCATGCAATGCAATATGAACCCAAGTGTATCTCAAAAGCCAGGAAGGACTACTGGACCTTTGCTTAAAGCAGTGGTTCCCTAAGTGGAGGTCGGGACTCCCTGGGGGTCGGCAAGACGCCCAGAGGAGGGTCGCGAGATTCGTTCAGAAAACAGAATCAAAACATGAACTTTTAAAATCATGAAAATAAAACAATAAATCATGAGCCTTTTTTCAGAGTGCAATTCTGAGACAGTGCCCTAACGAAGCTCCGCTGCCATTCACACACACACACACACACACACACACACACACACACACACACACACACACATCGCTGTTTTCCCTGGCTGGCACCTCAGCAGAGCTCAGATAGTTAACTCACACCATCGAGCAAACAGTCCCAATCAGCAGACTTTGGTTTGTTCCGGGACTTGAACTGGTGACCCTCTGGTTCTAAACCCAAGTCCCAATAGACTGAGCTGCTGCTGCCCCAGCACAGAGTAACAATGTTCTGGGTGCACTATGAAATGTAACGTCATCTGTGTCTAAGTAAAACTTGCGAGGCATCAAACTTTGATTTTCACACACTCCGAGTGTTTGTGGAAAACCCCCTCTTTCATCAAAAACCTGTTTGTGTTGCTGCAATGTTGAGGAAATAAAGACTCCCTTCCATTAGTCCCGGTCTGATCCGGTGCAGGTTTTGCGTGCAGCCCTTCCCTCCCTGTTCAGACTGGCTGCAGCCTGCAGAAGCAGCTCTCACTCTCAGCTCCCATTGAGCTGCAGTTGGACTCACTCAGACCTCCTGGAAGTGTTGTTGTTGTTGTTTTTCGTGCAGGAGCCTGACACTGTGCAGGTATGTGACAGTTGATGCATGCTTTCAATCACTGCTTCATCTTCAGCCTCTCTGTACAAAATGTTTCCTTCTTTTTCTCTCTTTCCTGGTTTCTTCAGTGCTCAGTGAATGATCTTCTGCTGAAGTTCACAAAGAGAAATGTGACTTCACCTACTGTCCTACTTTCCCCTCTGTGCTCCTTCACTTTGTTTATAATGGCAGTTACCAACATTCATGATGGTGGATCACTTTGAGACATATCTGCAGTGAAAACTTTGCATTTGCTTCTTTTTCTTCACTTGACCTGTTTGTTGTTGTGTCGTTTTTAAGACTTGAAATACTGTGCAGAGTTATAAAAGTGAAGAAATGCAGACTTCTGATTCGTTTCTGACAGATGGGAGCTGAAACTGAACGACTCAGAGGTCAAACTAAAAGGGTTTTTAGTTGTTTTTGTGTTCAATGAGGACTCTTACAGTGGAGGGTGTGAGCTCGGCTCTGAAGGAATGTGATTGGTTCAGAGCTGCAGACAGAAGAGGGGTGTGTGAGTACAGTATGTGTGTATGTGTGTGCGCTGTGGAAGTTTGCACACGTCTGTGTTGTGCTCCAGTTTAGTGAACTTTTGGCCTGTTTCGTTTTTTTCTGATTCGGCCTTTTAGTCACAGTTATGGTGAATTTAGAGATGTTTTACACAACAACGTGTGTTTGTGTGTTTCTGCGCACAAAGAAGCTCCATAGAGAACATGTTTGGGTGCATAAGAGCTTGATCTCCAACCAGTCCAGCGCCTTGAAGGAGAAGCAAAGACGGAAGAAGAAGCGAGAGTACTGATTTGTGATCTGCTGCTTTAAAGCTTCATTTTTAGAATTTTAACTGCTTCTGGTTATAAAGAAGCAAAAAGTGACTTAATGTGGAGGAGAGGGGTTAAACAAACACTTGATTAACAGTTGCATTAGACAATTACATTTACTGATATGTTATAAGTGGATGCATTTTTGGATTCAGAGAACAGTACACAATTATCTTTTAAATGTATTTTAATGAAGTGATGCTGACAGAAAGCAAGTCTGAGGCTGGCATGGTTGACAACCTGACAACAGGCAACCTGTCAATAACATGCAGCAACACCCTAAAGCAGTTATCATCAACTGGCGGCCCACGGGCTAAATTCGCCCCCCAAAGCTTCCCATCCGGCCCCCAGAATATATATCATCTCACATAAAATAAAAATGATATCACAAGGCTAAAATACACGCTTTAGGTTAGAAATGACATTCCCCTTCTGACACGGACTTCAGGATTGTCAGCTGTCAGGTTTATGTGCCAGCATATTTTAAAGTCCCGCCCCCCCAGTGTCAGTCAAGAAGAAGGCTGGCCCTGGTACCAATGTAGTCTACGACCCCTGCACTGTAAGCATCAGCTTCCTTATCATTTATTTAACTTTAAACGAGACCAGAATCTACAAATTGAGTAAGTAAAGTGTATCGTCTCGTCTCTTATCAGATCATGTCGTGTCATATCCTATCGTATTGAACCGTAACATATCGTATTGTTTCGTATCGTAGCTGTACTGAAGAACACTTGAAACTAGAGATTGAGACCACCGACTCAGAAATGACTTCCTGAGGTCACGGATTAAATCAACTGAGACGTAAGACCAGTTCCTTAAAGACTTCCTGACTCCTTTTAGCAGCCAGCGGGGGTCACTCCTTGTTGCTGTAATATTACGGCAAAAAGTCACAATTTAAACTTAATAATAGTTTTGATTTGATGCCTTTGTTTCTCATTTATGACAGAAAACTGATCATCTTCAACTTGTGGACTATCTGTTGGATAAAAAAGCAGTTCACAGACATTGAAGTTGGATTTTGGAGCCTTCTAATCTTCAGTAAGATATTGTTTAGTTGATAGTCCGAGCTGGAAATGGACCTGGTGTCTGAGTGAGGTCAAACATCAGCTTAAAGGCAAATTCATTGTGAAGCAATTATTTCTTTGATGATACTGGAAGTGACTGGAAGTGGCTTATCTGAGTCACTGGTTTACTGGGAACCTGGAGAGGGGAGGGAGGGGGGGGGGGGGCATCAGGTTGCTATGGTGACACAGTTTAGCAGTGAAGGTGTTGTAATTCTCTTCAGTGTAAGCAGCAGATATAATGTGATAAAGATACATTGAATTAAAGTTGAAGCCATCTGTCCTCAACAATTTAATCCTCTGTTCAGTTAGCGCCTTTAAACACACACACACACACACACACACACACACACACACACACACACACACAGACCCACACACACACACACACACACACACACACACACACACACACACACACACACACACACACAGACCCACACACACACACACACACACACACACAAACACACACACGCACACACACACTGACCCACACACACACACACACACATCAGTCTGACTGTAAATGACACCGCAGCCCGTGAGTCACTCAGATCTGTGTAACATAGAACGAGTCCGTCTGTGAACACTTAATCCAGAGCAGAACTTTTCCCAGTTCCCAGCAGCCACTGGGAGTGATGTGTGTGTGTGTGTGTGTGTGTGTGTGTGTGTGTAGTGGGGGGGGGGTGTTCTTATATTGAGTAAACATTTGTAATTACTGGATTATATCGTTTGTCTTTGAAGCTTACTAAGCCGTAGTTTCAGGTTTGTTTTGATTTTCGTTCTTTTTTTATTATTGTGAAGTTTTTTGTGTGTTTGCAGTTTTTTGCCTTCATCAGGTTATTAGCTTACTCGTGAAGTTATTTAGAATAGTTGTTTACGGCCTTAAGTGCACTGTGTGTCTTTCAGTCAGCTTTATTAAATGTTAAAGATAGAGTAGCCATGAATTAAATAAAACTGCATTGAGAAACATACAAAAGAAGTTTATACTACATAAAAAAAATCACATTTTTTAAACATTAAAGGAGAAAATAAAAACAAACTCTTGTCCTGGGATATTTACACATCTGTTTTTGCTTATCCGAGACCGAGACAAGACCAAGACCAAGACCAAGGCAGGGCGAGACCGGGACCATAAATATCAATGAAAATCATCAACCTGTGTGCAGCGGGCGTGTCACTCATTTAGACTGAAACACCTGGAAGGTTGTGGACGCAACCAGGGGATAAAAATCAAATTATGAATTAATTGAAGTTATTTGTTCTTTTAGAAAGAGCCGAAATAAAGTAAAGGCGTGGAAAAATAGCCGATCAGTGGTGGTCTTGACCGGTCTTGATTTAAAATTCGGAGTCCGCCCAGTCTGAGACCGAGACAAGACCGAGGAAAAATGCTTTCCATTCCAACAAGAGACCTTCAAAACGTGGTCTCGAAGTGTCTTGAGACCAAGACTGATTTCGAGTACTACAACACTAGCGTCTCCTTTTACGCAAACACAAGGTTCACACAGACAGTCGTGGCTTTTCTTAAGTATATATATATATATAAGAAAGGAAGCACTGAGAACGTATTTATTTGATTTCTCGTCTCAATGATGAAGAACGACAGCTCTAACGTTAAATCCCTCTCCTTCTGTTTCAGTTTCAGACGATATCTTATGACTACACAGGCGGTATTCAGACAGACCTACAGACGGACAGACATGTTACCAAAGACTCGTCTGGGAAAGCGCTCTCCTTTCGGGGCATTGGTGAGCTCCACCTGCCCGGCAGCAGGAGCACAAGCAGGCCAGGGGACAGGTGAGACCAGCATCGCCATGGTAACAGGAGAGCATCCCGTCAGCAGAGTCAAAGGTCATCCTGGACTGAAGGTGAGATTATCTTATCAGCCTTTTTAATTCAGGGGGAGTGATGATAGAGATGAAGTGGTGATGAGGCAAAGTGTACCTTTGATGGACAGGTGTTACAGCCAATCAAAATGAGACTTGTTTGTTTCCTTTCTCAGGTGTATTTTCAGTGCAGTGGAGGAGGTGAATCTGCAGGTGTGATGGATCAGGTGGACATAATGCAGAGGGATGTGTCAGTGCCTCCATTCTGCAGCAGATCTGTCTCCTCCTGCATCGACGTCCCCAGAAGGTTGGACATCCTCTCTCTCTCCGTCTCTTGTTTATGTGTCTCTCTGCACAGTTTGCAGAAAATAAATCTCCTCTCCTCTCCTCTCCTCTCCTCTCCTCTCCTCTCCTCTCCTCTCCTCTCCTCTCCTCTCCTCTCCTCTCCTCTCCTCTCCTCTCCTCTCCTCTCCTCTCCTCTCCTCTCCTCTCCTCTCCTCTCCTCTCCTCTCCTCTCCTCTCCTCTCCTCTCCTCTCCTCTCCTCTCCTCTCCTCTCCTCTCCTCTCCTCTCCTCCCCTCCCCCCTCCTCTCCTCCTGCAGTCAGAGGAGTCCGGAGGAGGTGGATGTGGACGCACTGATGGCAGCAATGGTCCTCAGTAGTTTGTCCTGCAGCCCTCTTCTGCACAGCCCCGTCTACCAAGACACATCAGGTACAACAACAGCCGATGAACCAAAACATGAACATAAAACATCAGCAAAGTCAACAACTCAATGGCATAATCAAATTATTACAACAATAAAACAACTGCAGGGTCGCCGGGTGATGAGTGGTTAGTTTGTGCGCCCCCATGTACAGAGGCTGCAGTCAAAGCGGGCAGCACAAGTTCAAGTCCGACCTGTGGCTACTTTCCCACATATCATTCCCTACTCTCATTCACTCCTTGATTGCTAACTCTATCCACTGTACTGTCTCTCTAATAAAGGCACAAAAAGCCCAAAAATAAATCTTAAAAAGACACCAAAAAAAAGAAGCAAAATCAAACATATAAAATTAAGAGATTTGATTAAAATCTTATCAAAAAGTAAAAGCCACAGGCTCCAAAGACATGCTCGTTAATTTTGTGATTCTAAAATTGCTCGTAGGTGTGAATGTGAGTGTGGCTGGTTGTCGGTCTCTATATGTCAGCCCTGTGATTGACTGGCGAACAGTCCAGGGTGTACCCCGCCTCTCGCCCAATGAGAGCTGGGATCATCTCCAGCTCTCTGCAACCCCTAACGGGAAAAGCGATAAGATATGGGATGGAAAAAAAGAAAAAACAAACAATTACAATCCAGAACTGAATCCTGGATTTAAGTTCAGACTCGTAGTCTTCAGTTTAATGTATCTGTAGTGGAAGAAACTTCATTTGTGTGTGTTTCAGCTCCTCCGATGGATTGTGGAGGCGGCGATCTCTCTGACGGCGGCAGCAGCGGCTACTTGAGCATCGGCCACAGCAATGGAAGCCCCGCCCCCTCTCCACCAATCGCAGAACTGGTTGGCAGCCCAGCCACGCCCCCCTGATGAAGGACTGGACATGGAGCTGGAGCAGGTTCTGTTTGATGAGCCGGCGCCTCGTAAACGCAGGGTGAGCAGATTTCACAGGCGTCATAGGACAAATAAAACACAGATAGAGACAGCGAGTGTTGACGCTGTGTTTCCTCCTCCAGAACTCGGTGAAGTCGGCGTACAGGTGTCTGTGGCCGAGCTGCGGAAAGGTGCTGACGTCAGTGGTGGGAATAAAACGTCACATCCGGACAACACACCTGTGGTAAGCCTCAGCTGAACGAAATTGTACACATCTGAATGACAATGAGCACAACAAAAATTGATTCATAATTTATAAAGTTATTCTTTGTGTAATGATCCGACTAATCCACTTTGACCTCTGACAGCCGTGGTGGCGAACACGAGCGGTGTTCCCGCAGTGAGGAGGATTTTTATTACACCGAGATCAACCAATGGGATCAGCAGCAGCAGTCTCCGCCCCTTCCTCTCCACTGTAGCCCCGCCCCTGCCTCACCTACATCCTCTTCCTCCTCACCTCCGAGCCCTCCTCCTTCCTCTCCGCAATCGCCGGCCTCTCCAGTCTGCAGCGCTCTGAGTCGCTCCGCCCCCTCCACCTCTGGCAGCATCTGGCAGGTCAAAACAGAGCACTCCTATCAGGTAGGGCGGGGCTTATCATTAGTGATTGACAGCTATTTGACACTATAAATTGATTTATTTTACCCTCCCTTTGTAGTTGTTTGTCAAATTCATCATAAATGTTAAAATGTACATTAATCCGACCTACATCAGGACCTAGAGATGACATGTTGCCATGACAACGCTAGTGATCTTTTGTTTTGTCATTTAAATCCAGCATCTTGTGTTGTTTTAGGCTCCACCTCCGAGTCATGTGATTTCGGCAGCAACAGCAGTTTCAAACACAGCCACCTGTAGTCTGACGGCCACGCCCACCACTTGCCTCCGACAGGTAAGCCTTAAAGTGGTTAATGTATATCTTTACACACTCCAGGTGGTGCTGCCCTGCTGCTAATCAGCTCTAGTGCTGACGCGGCTTGCACGGCCCCCTTTTGAACGAGTCCATGCACATAATTGAACTGGTTAACATTTATTTTAGAGTTAAAACAGCACAACATCTCTTTTATTGTATTCATGCGTTACTGAATGTGTTTTTATGGTAACCTGTCTCGTGTTTGTTTTATTGTTGCACAGACCTGTGAGTGTTTTCTGTGCACCTTTGCCCAAGGCAAATTTCCCCCAGAGGACAATAAAGTATATCTAATCTAATCTAATCTATAAATAGATCACCGGTATACGGCAGAGTTTTTAATCAGATGGATACACAGTGAATAATCTCCTGCAGCTCTGTATCAGATCTTTTTTTCTAGAGCATTTCACTTATTGATGCTGATGAGAGAAAAAGAAAGAGGGTTTCAGATAATTTAATTACCAATAGTTCAAAAATAAAATGTGTGTGCATTGTTTCAAACCTCAAGTTTTGGTTAAAAAATTCTAAATATCCACAATTCACAACTAGAAAGGGTGAAAAAAAATCATTTTAGGGCCACCGAAAATAATCTGTCGACCCTTAGAAGGGGCCTGACCCCCAGGTTGGGAACCTCAGGACCAAACTATCCAATAGTAGCTCTGACATCTTTTAAAACTGTTTGTGCATGTTGCCAAAGAAACACAGGAATCAAACTAGTCATGGAGTGTTTTTTACGTTGCTGTATTACAACTTCTTGCACAACTAGAACCTAGTTTTGGTTTTGTGGGTCACCTCCGGTCCGCTTTTGATCGGAGTGATTGATTGACACTCTTTACACCGCCTGCCTAGCGCCAAACTAAACAGGTTTTGGTCCTTTCAAGTATTTGTTGGCGGTAAAAAGATTTCCCATAACTCCTGACTCGACAGTTTTACTTTAAGAAGTGTGCAACGCTGCAGCGCTGTGTTCCTACTTTTGCCCTCAGCAAAAAAACAAAAAGGCAGAAAGCGATTTTTCTTGTGCTCTTGCTTGAAGTTGTTGCACCAAAACAAACGGAAAGCAGCTGCAGCTGAGTGCTGCAAACAGTCTGCACTTATTTATTGTCAAACAGACAGTTTTGGATTTTCCCTGAGACTATTAGGTTAAATTTTAAATGATTCACGGACTTCTGTGCATCCCCCTGAGAGCCAGCTTCAGCCCTCCTGTACAAAAACACACACTGCATTCAGTTCTGTTTTCTCTCTGTCCTGATCCTGTTCAGCCGTCTATTGTGTATTTCCTCCACCGTCACAGAGAAGCCTGTTAAAACTGGTTTTACACTAAAGGGGGGTGGAGAGAGAGCGAGAGTGTGTGTCTGTGTGTGCTGTCTGTGGGTGGGTGTGTGTGTGTGTGTGCTCCTCCCTGATGGTTTTCTTTCAGAAGGAAAATCCCCTCCTGGATGGCTTGAGGTCAAATTTTCTATCAGTTTGCCATAGAGCAGTGCTGCCACCTGCAGGCTGATAGAGGGTACTGCAGAATGTTTTTCAGCAGAGGGGATAAACACAAAGGACATTAACAGCAGAGACACAGAAGGAACATAAGATGGTGAAAACTGAGAAGAACCCCAAAACGAAAATGAAAAAGCAGATGATCAATAAAACATCAGAAAGCAAGCAAAGACAGCGGTGACAGGAAACAAGAAAGAGCTCAAATAAACTACAAACTTACTCTTCTGCTTCTCTCCTCTTCAGGGTTTGACGTTTCGAGTGCGTTCTGTCAGCGTAGGGGAGCAGTGGCTGCAGCAGCAGAGCGCCCCCAGCAGGTCAGTATCAAGAATTAAGTGTAATTTTGCTATTTTTCCAACAACTTTTTGTCTCTTCAGCCAGCAGCATGACTCAGGTTGTAACAGCTGCAGAGTCATCTTTCAGGGCCGATGCACAGGGTCAAATACGATATAATGAAATAGTTTGACAAATAGCAGAAAGAGCTTTTGTGATATGGTACAATGTGGGGCGCCAGTGGCCTTGTGGTTCGTTGGCATGACCCATGTACAGGTCTGGGTTTCAATTGGACCTGTGTCTCCTTTCCCGCATGTCATTCCCTACTCTCTCTCTCCCTGGTTTCCCACTCTATCCACTGTCCTGTATCTCCAATAAAGCCATTAGACTTAAGTAACAAAAGCAGTATATTTACCTTTCAGAAGTCAGGAGTTGCTTGTCCTCATCCGCCTCGATGCTTAGCTTGTTTCTGTGATTTAGTGTGACAGAAGGATATTGTGCTGAGTCTGATGTAAAACACCAGAGTCACAGAAAAATAAAAAACAAGCTCACTGATCAGGTCAAAGGTAGAAAAAGAGCTCCTGTGTTCAGTGAGTTAAAATTGCTGGTTTTGTCAAGATGATCTGGTGGCTTTGAAGCACCTTCAGTTCTTCCGACTGCAGTCTTCCTACGTCCTGTACTGACGAGGTCCACAGTAGTCGGCTAACTGGTCTCTCCGTGTCTCTCAGGAGGATCCGCGGTGAAGCCAAGAAGTGTCGTAAAGTGTACGGCATCGAGCACAGAGACCAGTGGTGCACGTCCTGTCGCTGGAAGAAAGCCTGCCAACGCTTCCTCGACTGAACGTGAGGAAAAAAGACAGGAAGAGGAAGAGGAGAAGGAGAAGGACTGAAGCGGGCTGAAGACTTCAGCATCACGTGGTGGATGTTTTATACTTTCTTACAGCAGACATATTTTATGTTTCCATTTTTATACTCTTTCTAAAATGTCTAGAAGTGTCTTTTTTATGTTTTATGTGTCTCCTGAATGTATTTTGTAGATGTCATGTCCTGTCAGTGCAGCTATTATGACCCTGAAGCAGCCAAGTGAGGGTTTTTTTGCGTCCGGCTGACTTCACTAAGGTGTTCTCAGCAAAACCAGCCAGCTGTGTCCCGATCCAAACGGTCTACAGTTTACCGTCTGACTCGTAAGAAATCAGATTTATGGATTGCAGGTTATTTCTTTGGGGTTCTAAATACTTATTTACATTCAAACGGTTTAGAGGAGAACATAGTGAGGTAACTTTATACTGCATGTAAGAAGTGTGCACAGAATCCCTGATGTTCATCAGTTTGGAAAAAAACTGTTTTAAAGCCTCGACTTTGGCATTTTTTCCAACTCCATCTTGTGTTTGGGCACTTTGGTACTTTTTTGATACCACATGTTTGAAAATGATTTATTATCTGTTATTTTAATGATAGTATTGAAAAGTACAGAAGCTTTAAGAATAACACGTCTGTCTCATACGACAGGTGCGTTGCAGATACACTCCTGCAACCCGATTTTTATTTGATGAAAAAGTTGGCAACTTTTCTGCACTGGACACAACTTTATTAAACTACCACGGTGCATGAGGAGTGAAAGGCTTGAAGCGGTCTCCAAGCTCCAGCAACACTTCTAGCATAAAGATAAACTTTATTAACTTTATTAGTACGTTTGGGTTGAGGCCTTCATGGCGGGATGACCCCGATGAAGGCCAAAAGCCGAAATGCATCGGTCTGATAAAGTCACCAACTTCTCTGTACTGAAACATTGACAATGATAAGTGCAGTTTAGACAGTGTGCAGGAGTGTGTCTGCAGTATTTGATAAGAAGAGTCCATCCAATAATGGGCGCCCATTCTGTTTCCGTTGACGTGGTATCAAAACAAGAATCCATATAATTTGATTTTTACTAAAAACATATCAACGTTTTAATTCTGTTTGTGACAGCCTCACGAGCGGGTGAAGGACGACAGGAGTGACGTGTCAGCAAATGAAAAATGTATCAGCTTACCGTAAAACTTCAATTGAGAGCCCGCCTTTCTTTTACCTCCTGCCTTTATTTGGCTGTCAATACAGGACAGGTCTTTCAAACAGCAAAGAAGATCTGCAAACCGATCAACACTAAATACACAGAGGCCTTTAACTGAGACCTGAATTTATTTGTCAACCCTCCAGCAACACCAGGCCATTAAAAGGAACTAGGCCTCAAATTGGGAGTCGCCTTTATTTGAAGTTTTACGGTACACTAGTTTGGTTAGCAAGGTGAATTTGTAAATTATGTCAACTTTCAAAGGATGCTACTTTAGGCTGGCTTGAAGAATAATAGAATAAATACACAGCCTGTTTCTGCGAGTGTCTTCAAGTGCGTCCACACGCTGACGCCAAAATGTCTTCAGGTCACTGTGGGAGCAACTTGAAAAACAAGTAAGCCATGCTCTAAAGTTGAGCCTGCTGTATCGTCCATTTGACCCTAAACAGGATCTTAATTTAGTAAATGAACATCACGCTGCGTCGATGAAGACTTGAAACTAAAGACTGAACCCATAAACTCATCAGAAAATGGTTTACTAAATCAACCGAGCGGTTAAGGCTCACTCTCTCTTAGACTTAATCTGTACAGGTGGTCCCGTTTCTGGAGCCAGTGGAGTCGCCCCCTGCTGGTTGTTAGACAGAATGCAGATTTAAGGCACCGTTACATACAGCAGTGTTGTAGGACTCAAAATCTATTTTGGTCTCAAGACCGGTCTTCAGCCCACTTTTTGAACATCTCGGTCTTGTCTCGGTCTCAGACTGGGCGGACTCGAGGTTTTAAGTCAAGACCAGCACTGAAAGGCTATTTTTCCACGTCATCACTGTGATTAGAAGGAAGATGCCCCCTTTCATAAACAAAAAAATAACTTCAATTCATTCATAATTTGTTTTGAATCCCCCGGTTACGTCCGCAACCTTCCCATTGTTACGGTCTAAGTGAGTGACACGCCCCCTGCACACAAGATGATGATTTTTCTGTGATATTTATGGTCTTGGTCTCGCCTCGGTCTCGCCCTGCCTTGGTCTTGGTCTTGACTCAGTCTCGATCCCTAAATGTCTCGGTCTTGACTCGGTCTCGATCCCTAAATGTCTCGGTCTTGACTCGGTCTCGATCCCTAAATGTCTCGGTCTTGACTCGGTCTCGCCCTGCCTTGGTCTTGGTCTTGTCTTAGTCTCGTTCCATAAATATCTTGGTCTTGTCTCAGTCTCGGAGCACTCTGGTCTTGGGTCTGTCTTGGTCTCGGTTAGTGTGGTCTTGACTACAACACTACTTCTACATCAATTATTCAAACCCAAAGCATGCGTCCGTTGTTTCTGTGTGGCTGTAAAACACGACAACAAGGAGCTGGTGGTCCGGTCCGGTATTAACATCAGTTACAAAGAGTATTATAACAAGTATTTGGTGAACCTATCTCCCAGCATCCCTCACTTCAGTTCAGTGAGACACGAGGCAGCTAAAAATGTTTTCAAGATTATGTAAATAAAAAGTATTCCCTCTGGACCCTCCGACAGGCTGCAGCAGTCAGTTATATTAATGTAGCTCAAAGCTAATGCTAATGCTTGGTCCCCTAGTTCTGTAGCCACTTTAGCTTTATACATGAAACTAACACGTGTCATATTTCAATCATGTTTTCTGTTGTTAGGGCTTACTCCTCAGCTCTTTTATTGATTTCATCTCAGTGTGACTAGTGGAGGAAAAGTATTTGTATGTTTTTCTGCTGCTTCCTGATAATGCACGGTTGATGTCGGCAGGAATAAGGTCCTACACGGGCAGCTTAATTCATCTGCAGTTCGTCCATTAAGAACTGACTCAAGAGCAGCTTTGAACCCTGACACCCCAAACTGAAGATCAGGTGCTAATCTCAATGTCTTCATAGGATCATTGGAAACCTTCACTTTTTTAAAATGTGTTCAGTAACACTCGTACTCTTCCTACAGACTGCTTTACCTAAATGTTGCCTGTTTTTGAAGAGTAATGAAGATTTTCAAAGTTTGACTCTTAGAAACTCTTCCTCTTTTTTCAATACCGTCCTCCATGATGTAAAATATCTTTGAGGCAGCCAGAAGTTGTTGGCCATGTCAGATTTTATTTGACTGTTCTCACGTTCAACACTCTTTGAGCCTCCCTCTGACTTCCAGCTTTAAAGGTCACATAAAATGCAGAATACACTTCACCATGTTTCTCTAACTCTAATATGTGTCTCTAGTCTGTCTACAAACCCCCCAATGATGAGAAAAGTCCATCCTCTCCATCTTTGGCCTGCTCCAATTTTCAGAAAATGTGTGCTCAAACAGGCCGTTTGGAGATTTTCCCTTTATGACATCACAAAGGGCAGTAACCCCTCCCCCAGGTGGGTGACACTCCCACAGCTAGGTGTTTGTTCTGCCCTCTGAGTCTGCCTTCTCAACGTAAACAATAGGACATGGAGCGAGAAAGCCCGAGCCACCTAAGCCCTTCCAGAGAGGGGCGTGGTCAGACACTGCTCATTTACATTTAAAGCTACAGACACAGAAACAGCCTGTTTCTTTGTTTTATAGCTAACTATGGGATATAAACCTGCATGCAGACAAGGCTTGAAACAAAAAGACTCTTAAGAGTATTTTAACTTACTGTAATGAGCCAAGACATTTCTCAGGTCCACTTATGAATCACAAAGGTAGCCACGCCCTGCAGTATACACTGCTTACAGATGTATTCTACTTTAAACTGGAACATAATTTACTAAATGAAATTCATGCTGTCGGGAAGAAGACTCAAAAATAGGGATGGCGAACATAAACTGAATAAGAAGTCAACCGAAAAGTTTGCTCATTGAGCTTTCTCCCCCTGCTGTCCGTTAGAAAGAATGCAGTTTCAATGCAAATATACAAAAAGTCTTCCTATGTTGTTTACATGTGTTACGGCCGCTGTGACTGTTAATCTAAAGTGGTTTGTTGTGTCAGGATCCTTAAAGCTCCACTCAAAACGCTGAAACACTTCAGCCTGATATCCATCACTTTATCGTATCAGATGTCAAAATGTTCCTGCCGGGACTCGACCACAGTAACAATCAGCCTGTAAATATAATCCTCACTCCACTCCTCATGGTTTGACTTCCCATCATGCCTTTCTTCATGTGAGCATCTCTTGGGTTGTTTCACGTTTGGAAACAGAAGCCATTCTTCTTCTCTCTCTGTGAGAAACACGTGCAGTATTGATCAAGAAGTCTTACAGATGAAAATACTCGATGTTTACACAGAGATATCTATTTTATATCTACATGGTCCTTTTGGAAATATATATACAGACATATAGAAACCAAACCTACATCCCGAAGCCTTTGAAATGCTCAGATTTTAGACGTTTCTTTGCAGTAAACTGCAACTAAAACAAATCTCTCTATTTATATTCAGTGTGTGTCCTGTTTGTTGAGAAAGAACAGTACATGTCGATCATTGTATTCGTTTCATTTTGAAGATGCACTCTTTTATACTTGATGTGAAATCCTGATGTTGTTATAATAAAGTGAAACGCTTGATTCTGACTCTTCTTGTCTGGTTTGGTTTGTCGGCACTGATGACGTCTTTATTTTTGGTTTGTGAAATGAACCTTTATTAAATATGAACTGTTCTTTGGGGGAGGCGTTAAAGTACAAAAACATCTGGAATTGCTCCAGTAGATTGTTTCAGGCTGCAGCCATGACACAGGCTGTAATAGCCCCCACACAACACCCCATCAAAATACATCCACTAAAAGTAATTTTTCTTGAGCAGGCGGCCCAGGTTCAATTCTTACCTATGGCTCCTTTTCCGCAGGTCAAACACACCCCTTTCTCTCTCCCCGGTCTCTGACTCTATCCACTGTCCTGTCTCTAAATTAAGGCCTAAAAAGCCCCCAAAAAAGATTTAAAAAAAGTAATTTTCTTTGTCACTGACATCTGGCAGCATTACAGGAAAGATCCCTGCAGAGAAAGACCGTAATGTTAAAGCTTCAGAAGCCTTTTTGAACTAGAAACTGTTAAATCGCTTTCCTAAAAGCCACCACACTCAGTGGCGATTCTAGAGTCTGGTGGGGCCCTAGGCAAAAATTAATTAGCGGCCCCTCCAACCAGCGTTCATCACCGTTTTGTCGGCCAGTTTACCGACATTTACACGTCTCCCTCTTTCTGTTTTTACTACCAGACACATAATTCCTATTCATTTTCCTGCGGTGACCTTAAAGTGACAAACGTTGGTTTTCAAAGCAAAAATGCATGCCACGCTTAGCAGGGCAACGAGAGGGAGTGCTGTCAGATGGGGCCCCCTTAGGGAGGTTTCCTACTGTCATTGTGAAATTTGCCCATTTTGAGACACTGCTGTTTGTCAGCCCTAGGGGCCCCCCACTGGCCTTGGGCCCTAAGCAGTTGCCTGCCTTCCCTTTAGACAAACAGCGCCTCTGACCAGACTCCATGAACAAATTGTGTATTTTATTTATTTAACCAGGAAAGAAAGTCGTTGAGATTAAAACTCTCTTTTAAAGAGTGTCCTGTTCGAGACAGGCAGCAGCAGGATTTACAGTTTCACACAAACAACGAGCCAAAATACATTATTAGACATTAAAAGACACAAATAACTCATTTAAACAGCAGATGTTTGTCAGTATCATCCACATGTCAGTGAATGTTTGATTGATGAGAACAGAAACTTTCTGAGTTTTAAATAAAGTTTTTATTAAAGATGTTCCAGCTTCATAATAACAGCACACTGAACACAAACATCATGTAAACTGATAATAAAAAAGAACTTTGCTGCAGGAACAGTAACTGGTCCACTCTGACACTCACACTCACACACACACACACGCACGCAAACACGCACTCCTCAGCTGTGACTCTGCTGTAATAATAAATTATATGTACAGTCCAGGTCCACCTGTGACTCCGTCTGACCCCAGCACACGGTCAGAAAGGGTCATCGCTCTGCAGTGCTGCAGCCAGAGTCTGCACAGAGAAAAAAAACAGCAAATAATGAAGGATGTGGTAGGTCTGATTTCATGTTACGATAGTTACAAAGTGTTAAACATTACAACACAGGGCTCATTATAGATATCTCACACTTTGTGCTAAAGGTAAGGCAACATTCCTCTGACGTTCTGCCCACAAGACAAGGAACTCCCTGATATCCAGGGAAGTCTGAAACTTTGAATCTAAAAATCTGAACTCACCATTTATCTGTCTTGTTCTGGGTCGACTCGCTCTTTCCATCGCAGGCAACAATTTTGACCTTGTCGACCTTCACGAGGTCCGTCACCTCCCTGAACTCCACGTCGTTGAGGACAAACGTCCACACGTTGTCACAGAACCTGTACGTGTTTAGGGAGCCCTGCAGGACAGACGGAGAAGAGCAGCTGAGAGGCTGAGCAGTTCAGATAACACAACGGTAAACATCAACAGAAGTGCTAGCTGCTTCATTATTTGCACAAAGATCACACAGGTCACACAGCGGGTTACACATCTCCACCCCCTGATTTTAGGTTGATCGTTACAAGGAAGTGAGGGTGAAAAATTGGCCTATTTGCGTTCAGACATGCAGCTCACACCGGGACATTTTCAGCAGTTTTGCCTGTGTGATAGCACCATATCAGAGTTATCAGCGGATATTCTTTGAGCACTTTTTACACACAGATCTGGCAACAAAGCCGCACTAGCGCTGCTATTATACAGGTTTTTCTTTTTCACTCTGAACTAAACAGAAATTCTGGCCCAGCTTTGACATTTTACACATTTCACACAGTGTGCTGACGTTCTGGAAGATCACGAGGCGTGAAGTGTGACACAGCAGCATCGCCTACACGTTGGTCTGCGGCAAAAATAATTGACACTGACTTTTACTTTTAAGACTGATTGGACAGGCAACAAAAAAACACTTGTTTAACAAAGTCTTTTACTGTGAGAACACATCAGACAACATGAGGAAAAAATTATTTAATTTACAGGAATGGAAACACATAAACTCTGATCACCTAACCGTCCTCTGCTCTGCTGGTGTACAGGGTCTGCTGTAAGGGGGCAAGGGTCAAAGACGATAGGAAGGGAACTCAGACTCACTCTGAAGTTGACTCTGTTGCGGACTCTGTTGGCGAGCGCCGTGTTGATTGCTTTATCAAACTGAAGGAGGACTTGCAGAGCCAGCTGAGGAGTGATCTGCTGAGTCTAAACACACAAACACACATTTTAATTCAACGTCTAACAGCAGCAAGCTTCAACACACTGACACGCTGGAGTTAAAGTCACATGCAGCATCTTTCATGCTAAACAAAACTACAAATCCACTTTTCAAACATCTATAGCAGCGGGTCCGATATCGACTTAATGTATGTATCTGATATCAGACTGATGGCGCTGATCCTCTTCGCCTCTTAGATTTTGATTTTAGCAGTTTTGTATTTCTCTGTCTTCTGGTTCTTTTAATGATGTCTTGTCTGTCTTAATTAATTCTGTAATGACTCGATGTCATGTAAATGAGGGTTACCCTTCAGTGATCTTTCGAGTATAAATAAATATTTTCAGCTTGTTGTGTCAGCGTGGTGGCTTTAGGACATTTTGTCTTTAAATGTGTCTGAAGAATCAAACAATGGGCCATTTGAGGCCAGACACGGAAATAAAAGATTCATTAATTAATTAAACAACATTCACTATTGTTTAAAGAAATGTAGGAGTACATTTAAATGGGAATCGGATCAGAACTGAAGAAAAGTGGATCGGTGCATCAAGTGAAGTAAAAGACCTTCCCGGATCCTGTACTGGTTCTTATACTGGTTTTTGTTTTGTGTGTTGATTTTACTCCAAGAACCAGCAACAAAAATCACCATTACACCTCTAACATATTTGTCAAATAAAGACATCATAAAGAGGATGTCCTACCATAGCTGACAACTGATGCTAAAGTTAGTTTCACGGGTTGATTTAATGAACAAATTAAACTTACTTAATATGGAAGAACTTTCTTCTCCTACATTAACTTATTCTTAACCGGTCTCTAATGACCAGCATTAGATACAAACTACAGTATTTAAACAAATTAAACATCACGGTGAGTAATTAACATTATTTACCTCTGCTTAGAACAAACTAGTGCTAAGGTAAATCACAGCTAACAAGCTAAAACTAGCCAACCACCGTCAATCACCGCCGACGCTACAATTAGCAACATGCTAATCTGAGCTAACAGCCGTCATGTTTGAGGTCGGGGTCACCTGTATGAGCTCGTCCAGACTCTCCTGTAGGCTGTTTCCCAGAGTGGTGTTCCTGTAGAGCTGGTACGCCATGATTGAAACTATCGGGGCAACAAATAACTACGGCAAACTGTCTTTCAAACACACACAGGGCTAACGGAGCTAACAGAGCTAGCCGCTTCCCTCCACAACAACAAGCGAACCGGAACAAGCTAACAACACAGAGCGGGTTTCCGGTAACACTTTTCAAAATAATATATATATTTTTTTTACTTCATGACGTTTTTTTAAAAGAAAAAAATAAACCGAAATAAATATAAAATAACTAATCAAAATACTCTAAACTTTAATACAAATTCAAGCATTTTGAAGGCAAGGTAAGTTTATTTATAAAGCAGCTTTTAGACACCAGGCAATTCAAAGTGCTTTACAGAGGCGTAAAAAGTCTATTATTGACGATTGTGGATCAGTAGTAGAGTTGGTCGTCTCTCAACTGGAAGGTCGGGGGTTTGATCCCGAGTTCCTGCAGCCACAATCCGATGTGTCCCTGGGCAAGACAATTAACCCCAAGTTCCTTCCGCTTCTTTGTCGATGGCATTTTAATGTGTATGAATGGATTAGTTAGTAATTAGTAATACTAATAGACTCTTTACATTAAAAAGCGCAGACAAGCTCAAGTCCATTTACATTTCATAAAATAATTATATGTGCGTGCATATAAGAAATACACAATGCATACACCATTTACACAAATTAGACGTGTGCACAAATATATACACTCAAAAACATACGTGTGACCATGCAAATGTGTAAAAACACACAGGCATATAAATAACATGTGTGCACATGCAAATATATTGCACAAAGACAATATTCCAATGCTATAAGAAAAGGATAAAAAGGTAGAATAAAAAAAGTCGCTAGAATGATTAAAAAAGAAAGAATAATAAGGTAAAAAGAAGTTTTATACATAAATAGTCATTGATTAAAAGAAATACAACAAGTTATTGACGAAAAGTAAAAAGAGACATTATTGTGTAAACTAGCAGATAATTGTAGAATAACGAAAAGGTAAATAAATCCTTTGTTGACATTAAATAATGGTTTAGTTCGATTTAGTTTTTCACTGATTTAGAAACACATTTGTAGTTTAACGATATCACAGTAACAAATGTTGCCAGTATTATTTGGTTCTGCTTTTATTTTGAAGGAAATAGTCTGTTTTCATATTTAGATTCTTGCAAACCTGATGGAGACTACGGAAGCCAGGAAGGACTTTTTAAAAACTCAAAAAACATCACTTTGTGTGACTCATTTTTGATTTTATTTTACTTGAGTCAAAATTAATTTCTCTTTAAAATGTTGTTGACCATTAGATTTTCTGATCTTAATGTTTTCATTTTAATCAACTTAACAGTCATGGTTGCAAATAACAACAACATAACAAATGTTCTTTTTTCACTTACAAAGTCAGAGTCACTTACTAGCCTGTAACTTATTGATTTATGAATCTTTATCTGAGTTACAGATTTTTGAAATCTGTAAATAAAAAATAAACTTGGGAAGATTTCAATTAAATTCCAGTAGATGGCAGCAAAACATCGAAACTGTAAGTCTACCTGGTTTGTCAAAGTTCTCAACATCTTCGTCTGTGTTTGTTGAGGATAAACCTATATTTTCTCTCTCTCTGTTTACATTTATTATCGGTTTTATCTTCAGTCTTTCATGAAGTTGGCCTACAATAAAAGATTTTTAGATCATAACCTTTCCTTCCAAAAATCTTCCGTTTGGTTTTAGTTTTGCAAAAAAGTCCAAATAAATAAAATAAGAGAAGACAAAAGGTTTAATAATAAAACTAAGTTAATGGAAAAGAAAAATGAATATATGGTTTGCTTTTTTTCAGCTTCTTTCAATAAACTTTATTTCAAAGTAGAATTGTATACATAGTAAAAATACAGTGTAATTATATTACTTGAAAGTACAGAAGGGTACCTAAATGATAAACATTAAAAAATACACAAACATAAATTAAACAATATAAAACAAAAGCAAAGAAGTCAATGGACAACATCAAACGACTGGTGCATTTAGATGACTTTACATTTAGAGCAGAGATTGAATACAAATATTAAATAGGGATCTTAATCTCACATTTTTTTTGCCAAATATATTTATTGGTTTTTCTTCTTTTTTACAAACAACAATAACAAACGTCTCAGCAAAACACTGATCTGCACAACCATCATGGATAAAACATACAGATATGGGTACAACACAACAGTACAATCCAGAGTTACTCGCTTTTGTTTTTCCAAAAGAGAGCAGTGTCCATAATTAGTCAAGAAAAATGCTTGAAAGTGTGGAAGCCACAGTAGAGTTCGAGAAGCGTAGGTAAGGGGTCCATATTTGCATGAAAAACTCCTTTTGTAGAGTGAAGCAAACAGGTCAAATATTCAAGAGGAAAACACTCCATGATAATCTTATGTCAGTTTGCCTTTGAGGGCGGTTTGTCGCTTATCCATGACAGAAAGATATTCTTCCTCGCAGCATATGTGAGGATTTCATTCAGTCTGCATAGTCACAATTTTAACACGTATTTAAAAGTATTTGTTTTAATCTTAAACTAAATGTCTATCTGAAAATAGAAAGGTGGGGTTTCTACTTTGGTAAATTGACATATCTGAATGTAAAACTTTGCTAGAAATATAATGGCATTTAAAATAAAATATCGCGTGTATCACATTGAAATCCAAGTGGTCAATGAAAAATAAATCCAGAAGAGGCTCAAAATTACAAATAATGTCATGTAAAATAAATAAATCTAAATAAATCGTGGTATTCAGTTTAATGATTTTAACAGTGGTGACTTATATGCAAACCAGTACACACATTAAGACATCTAAGCAGAACCAAACCAGCTTTAATTCATTACTGAATGATCTTCGAGTGTTAAATTGTCTAATGGGATAACTGGAAAATATGCGGTGTTGACAGGCCTTCCTTTTTAGACCCCACCCATTGAAAAAAAAAGCTGTGCCATTAGCCACGCCCCCAACATCCCCACCACTAATTCTGTTGTGGATAAAATAATGTAATGTGTTTTTAGTTTTACAAATATAGACACCGATCTGTTCAACAACGACACAATTAAATACATTTAAAAAAATATTTAATTTAATTTAGTGACGTCGCAGTGACGTAACGATGATGACTGTTGAACTTTCACCTCCTGTGATTTGATTGGTTATTTCGTATATTAGTATCTGACTGCATGAGTAAACGTGCAGTAAACACATTTTTCTCTCACATTTCTAGTGAAGTAAGAGTGTCGCAACGATTTAGAAAAACTACCGTGGGTGCTTCTTACTGTTAATTTATGTTAATTTATGTACTGTTGGTATAGATAACAAACTAACATCGGTAACGATCACCACCCCTGGCTAATTTCAGCAGTGAGGATGCTAACGCGGAGGAGACACTGTAACGCCACCAAACACGGAGGATAATGAGGAAGATAAAGACGAGGACTGCCAGACAAACCTGTAAGTTACAATAAAAGTTAGTGTTGTGAGTTGACGTAACTTATTTCTGTTTTCGTTCTGTTTGTCTTGGCCTAGCCTAGCTTTAGCTGCAGCTAGCTAGCAGGACTTTACTCGATGTTGCTGTTTCCATGGTAACTACAGCCGTTTTTGCTAACAGTAGAAATAGGCTGTTTTGTAAATCCACAGATACTTTTTGATTGTTTGTTGTTTAATGTTTTGATAGCATTACAATTATTTAATATTAATGCAGAATTTCAACTTTTTTGCCGCAGTCAGCTAAAGTTACTTTTAAAATTCAGTCATTAATCTGAACTATTCAATGACTCAAATTGAAGTTTGTCAAGATTAAACGTTATTCATCATCAGGCTGAGACTCAGAAAAGTTACCCAGCTGTATTTAAAGTCCTTAAATTAAGCTCCAGCTTTATGAAAAGCAACAGAAAGCATGATGAAAACATTATCACATCAGTAACTTTAACACAATAATATGATTTACGTTAGTGGTTCTCAATTGGTTGGTTGGGACCCAAAAGTGAGTCGCAGAGTCATTTCCAGTGGGTCGCCAGTGTGTGCCTGGAAATGTTGCAAAAGGTCTATGATGTGCTTTTAAACATTTGGTGTTTTTTACGTCTCTTTGTTCTGTCTCATTTTCATCCGTCTGACGTCCTTTTTTAATTAACTCTGAGTGGTTGAGGATTTCTGAAGATTTTTAGAAATTTGGGTGACAATTTCTTGTTAAGGAGTTGTTGGCGGGTCATGAGGCTCGACCAGTTGAGAAACACTCATTTACATTATTCTGAAAGGGTCCATTCGGCCTTTTGAGCATTGGTACTTAAACTAACAGGGAAATATGAACATGTAGCCTATTAGACAGTATACACAGATTGAACAAAAGATCATGGACACATTTGAAAACAGTTGTCTGTGGAAATGTCCTTTGATATAATGTTTCAGACACTAAATAAAAGTGTGTCAGAAGATGTATTAACTTGAGTACTGTTCAAAAACTGATTTTCAGAAAGGCCCTGTTGACGTCTCCGGTGCTCTTTTCCAAAATGTACGATATTCCTCGTAGTTTTGCCGTCTACGGATCGTGTCTTGTACCCAAATCCTTCTCGCTCCGTGTCTGATCAGGAAATAAATGATCTAAAATATAAAACATGCAATAAAAAGTAACAGAGCCGTGTCGGTCATACAGCGGCCGTTGTCAACAAACTGTTGTCATAGAGACAGGACGGACGTGCAGCGCTTTTCTTGTCAGCGCACAAACGCTTCATGCAAGCGCTACCCCGTGGACACACAGCTGATCTAAGAAAGCGTAAGTGATTAACATTCTTTGCAATATGTAAAAGTGTTGACTCATTTGAATGGTTTAATAAACTGCACCGTAACTTAATAAACAAAGTAAAGTTCCTCAAAATGTTACATCATCACCTCACCTGAGTTAATGTATTCAGTTACTATCAGTGCTAATACTCTTGTAGCTGTAAGTTACATTTTGCAGTATGTTTACTTTGAACAGAGCTTTTCTCTTTTGCTTCAGCAGAGGGAGTTTGTGTCTCCATGAGCTGCGGATGTTTGTGAGCCTCAGGTTTCCTCTCAGACTGTCGGTAAAGCGGCTCGCCTGCTGCTGCTGCTGTAAGCATTTCTGTGTGATGGATGTCGTCTCTGAGCGTTGTGAACGGCTGTTTGCTAATGAACAGATCTGTTTAGCCAGCCGCTCCGCTGACCTCTGACCCCTCTCCGTCTCCACGCTGAGGGAAAATAAAGCACAGTAGCTCTCGGTAAATATATGAACGAGGACGGAAAACGCAATTATTGGGAGGGAGTGTGGGCTCAACATGTAGAGAAATGATTAAAAATGATGCAGGAATTCATATTTCAGATGTTCAGTCTGTGTTCGAGCAGGAGGGACTGATGATCATTCACCAAGCATAAAGTGCTGCACTTAATTACTTTGTGTGGAGAAAAACAGCCAATTAGAAGCCACCATTCCTTGTTTCTATTTTCTTTTTTTTAAGTGTGAGTGTCTTTGCTGCATTATTTTTGCCAGCTTGGCATTTATTTGCAGTGTTTGCTAACATGAGGGGGAAGTTTAATTGTATTGTTATTGCAGAGCACTCAAAGATTTCTGTTGAACATTTTGGTTGCTGTGGTAGAAAAGTTCAATGTTAGAGATGTTCACCAGCTGAACCTCTTCATACTCTGTGAGGTACTAATGGTGACACAGAATGTTGTATTACATTTAGATATAGGGAAATTGTGTCCTGATTTCTGACTAAGTTGAGTCAAAGCTCCAGAGATTTGCCATTTGAAAAAGTCCTCCTCTGTTATGTTCATCTACTCTCTGCAGAACTGTTACTTCTTAGATTGAAATATTCCTGCAGGAGAGATGGTGACAAGACAGAAAGTGGAATAAATTAGCATAGTGGAACTACATTTTTATGTGCTATAATCATTGTTTTGTGTCATAAGAACCACAAATAAAAAATGGTATGTATGTCAGGATGTGTAGGTTAGTCGCTCACTATGTGAAACAGAAATGACTTTTTGAGAGATTACTAAGATTACCGAAGGACGGTAATATTGTTGGCAGGAGGAGGCGACGACCTCCAAAACGTCCGACTCCTCCGTGGTTTGAAGATACCAAACTTCTTCTAAATCATTGCAAAACTAATCAATTAGTTTGGAAGAAAAACATGCACTGGTCAGATTATTATGTAAGCAATAGAGATTTTTTAAATTTGGAACATTAGATAATAAACTTTTCTGATTACTTTTAGAAGGCATGGCAAGTGCTTCAACTTTAAACACAAGTTTAAGAATATGACAGCCAATCAGAGACAGATATACTCCACTTTTTTTATTGTTATTATAGACACAATTTCCTGCTACTGTGAGGATGATATTTAACATTAATACCATTTTTAATTAGGATTCATCACAACTCCTCTCATCAACATTTCCACTTTTACATGACAGTCTGGTCTTTTTTTATTTCCTCTGTCTGTGCTGTTCAGCACTCTGGGTCAACAGGGTTGTGTGTAAAGTGATGACGAAGACACATTTAATTTAAAATGTCTATAAATCAGGTGAACAGAAACTTTTAGGTTTGAACATGAGAAAAATGGCCAAAGTGTACAGATGGGTGGAATAAATGAGGTTAACAATTGAGTGTTTCATTGTTGAGTACATCTGCATGTCAGTGTGAGGAGGTTCAACAGCTGATTAATGTGAGGCTAAAAGCGAGCAGCTCCTGCAGCTCGACTCCATCTCTCACTGTTATGTTAATGAGCTCATTCAATATGCAGATTCAGTCCTCAGAGGCCGCACGCCATTAATTGTTCTCGTTGACTCGAGTAATTGTTTGTTTGCAGATTTAATTTGGAGATTTAGAAAGTGTTGATGCCACATGATTTGTAGCTGTGTGTGTGTGTGTTCATGTGTGTGTGTGTGTGTGTGTGTGTGTGTAGAAAACATATTATGT
Organism: Tautogolabrus adspersus; assembly: GCA_020745685.1. Classification (NCBI taxonomy): domain Eukaryota; kingdom Metazoa; phylum Chordata; class Actinopteri; order Labriformes; family Labridae; genus Tautogolabrus; species Tautogolabrus adspersus. The sequence goes on along the minus strand of CM036535.1, from coordinate 33,964,295 downwards.
AATCCTGTAAACCTGCAGGAGACCTATAAGGCATCAGCTGATCAAGAGATGCGAAGACAAAAAGGCATTTTAAAGGAACAGTCTGGCATTCTGGTGTCAGCATAAACAGAGATAATGTGTATTCAGCCTAGCTTAGCACAAATACTGGAAAGAGTTAGCATAGCTTCATGAAAAAAGAAAGAAAAACTTCAAAGTGTGAGGATCCAAAGCTTTTACATGTTGGCCCCATGACACGATATCATCACGATACTTTAGTCACCATACAATATTATTGCGATTTTAAACATTTTGCGATATGCTGAGAATCGCGATACAATATCACGTATGTAGCATGTATGCAATGTTTGGGTACTGATATTAGATACAAGAAATGACCCAGTATTTGGTGCAGAGGACTTCAATGGCCTGTTGTTCACTAAGGCTGTTCTTTACGCTGGCAGCGCGTATTTTCTAAACAAAACCAACGCAGTTCTGTGTTTAAGCGCTTAGCATCCTAAACGTAAAAATTCATATATATACCTATATACTGGTGTCCCAGTCTGTGAATTCACATTGCGTTTCGGCGTTGTGGAAGCATGGCACAGCAGGAGCTCCACATACACACAGTCAGAGATGCACAAACACCCTGTGCTGCACTCCCCTGCGAACAGTCTTGCCCCTGCAACGCCTCTGTCACTAACTTTGAAGACGGTACGGAGGAGGGATCACTTCAACCACCCATTACGCCTCCGCATCATTTAGATTGAAGGTGTAACATCACAGGGGCGTCACTATCGCGGCTTGAAACGACAGTCTGAACAGGGCTAATGCTATGGCTGCAGAGGTCCTTTGGGCAATGTTTAGCATTTTGCTTATTTATAATCAGATCTATTTTAAAGCGTCAACCTCTAGTAGCTGTAATAAGTTCTTGAATTTGTACTCAAGCAAATGTAACACCACTAAGATGAGAGATACATGTATTACAAGACTGTGGCTGATCACACAAACTGAGGCTGTGAATGTAAATCTCCTTCTTTGGTCTTCATTATGAAGCTCATTGTATCTTAAATAAGAATGACTGATTTACTGCTGATTACTTCGAAGGGTGTGTGTGAAGTCTGTAAGTGTGTTTACTGACGGAAACCTCCAATATTTCCTCAGAAGAAGACAAACAGAGTGTAGTCTGTGTAATTTGGGTGGATTACTGCTTCAATCATGCAGCTCTCTGATCTCACAGAACAAACACCGTCGCTCTAATTAGCAGCATTAGTGTTAATTAGCAGACGGCAATCTGAAGTTAAACACTCTTCACACTCTGGCATGTTTCTCATTCTCTGTTTGAAGCTTCTGTTTGGTTTGTTCATGAGGACCAGCCATACAGAGAACCGTCTGATCTGCGATGTCTGTGGCATTTCAACGTAACATATAAGCTGTGCATTCAAATATGGTGTATTAAGTACTGATCTGATGGGTTGTAAACTAGCTGGACAAGTGGGCGGAATATCAGCCAGTACACTTGTCATAGAAGAACCTAATGTGCTGCCCATTTAAAATCATTCTTCCAGACGTCTTTAAAACATTATTTTTTAAAGGCCTAAATCTGTCCATCCATTCTCTGAATCTTGTTCTTGGTAGGATCGCGGTGGTATTGAGCTAAGCGAGTTAATTCAGATGTCCCTCATCCCGGCCAGATAAGACCTGTTACCCCTACAGCAGGTTCAGGGTCTAGCCTATAGAGACCCCTTGCAGCTGGATGTGCCTTTAAGAAGAGCCTCTACTGCAAGCTCCTTCCCGCTGTCAGAGCTCTTTACTGTATCTGTGAGCAACATCACTCTTTAGGTATCTTCCCAAAGGTCATGACCCATAGTTAGGGGTTTGAACACAAATTAAGTGGTTGATTGAAATCTTTGGCTTGTAGCTCAGCTCCCTGTGCACTATGAAAGTTTGCTACAACTTCTGCATTAGGGATGAAGCAGCACTAAGTTGCCTGTCGATGTCATCGCTCCATTTTACCCTCTTCAATGAACAAAACCAAGAGACGTTTTGTACGCTTGAGGCAGAAACTCACTCTAGGCCCAGAGGGAGTAATCCTACATTTCCTGTCAAAATAGCCCGCCAAGAATCACCACCTTAACGTGGTGGAGGGGTTGTTGCGTGCGTGCGTGCATGTGTGTGTGTGTGTGTGTGTCTGTGTGTGTGTCTAAGTGTGTGTCTGTGTGTTCACGTAACTGAAAAATCTGTCCCAAAAAAAATTAATCAGTGGTCCAGCTCTTTAAAATGTGCCAATTAATAAGAACGGAGACGTAATTGAATTTGCGGCTGAATGACCTTGTGGGAGTTCAAACATAAAATGATCATGATCGATGGATAGCACGCACGCACGCACACACACACGCATGCGCGCGCACACACGCAGACACACACACACACACACACACACACACACACACACACACACACACACACACACACACACACACACACCACAAATGGTGACGTTGCTAGAGGGAGGGACACTTTCTTTAATGTTTTCAGAATCACAACCTGAGTCTCGCAGTGGAAAAAAGTTTGATCAGATAGATAGTTAGATAGAAAGATAGATTGATCCCGAGGGAAATTCAAATTCAAATGGCACGGCCATTTAGAGACCAATACTTGTAAAATAGAGCCTATATCATACCAGATGCTGTTTAAAAATGTGACAGAGTTTTCAATCTCTGCTCTGATTGGTTCAGACTGAGAGTGGATTGACTGCTTTATGAGTGATGCATGCATTCATGTCTGGATGTGTGGTTTGATCTGCTTTCTGATGTCAAATTGATCATCTCTGTTTGATCTATGGCCTGATGCATGCCTGCAGGATACAAGACAAAAAGGCGATGTGTGATGACATGGTTCAATGTTGATATTTAAGTCAGATAAGAGTGCATATATAACCTAGGACTCGAAGTTTCTGAGTCTGTCTGCTCTTTTTCATGTTTTACGCAATACCGATGTATGTGACGCCTTTCTCTTGTGTCCAAAATAAATCCAGAAATAATTTTTTTCACCACGAAATTGGCACAAATAAATCTGAGAGTATAGCTAGTGGTGCCTGCATCCATCCAGCATGGCCACTCAGGCCTCTTTCTCAGGAGTGAGAAAGTTGTTCTTGTTTGTATAAAATAATCTATCTTATCCATTTAGATGAATTCATATTTTTTGCAATGTGTTCATTGTGATACCCATGACATTGAGACAGTCCTGCATCAGATTTATATTAAATACATTTGGTTTGTCTTTAAGAGTTTTTCATCAATCTGGCCTGATTAATATGTAAATGTTCTCTGAGGTTTAAAGGACACACTGAGTGTACTTCAGTGTGTTTGAGCTGTGGTCACCTAACAAACCGCAGCAAATTACATATTAACTTTCTTTAACGCCACGCCCGGCTTTTGTCTCTTTATAGCGTCGACTTTGCTGCACAGTCACATCTCCTGTCTGAGATAACTGGAGCCGTAAGTCATCTCTTCATACACGACACGAGCGACCTCCTCTCAAAGTATTTTATGAACATAATCAAACGCATCCATCACAGCGAGGCAGCGGGGCCTGTGTTAATCCTCTGTATTCACTCTGAGTTTGGAGTTAAATGGCCCTAAAGACTAATGAAAGAGCACACTGAGCTTTTCTTCCTGCAGGCCGAGGGATTAATCTCCTCTGTCACTGCTCAGTCAGTGTTGAGCACGTCCAATCATCATTCAGCTCAAAATTAAATCACAGTTTTAACTTAGGAGCCATTTACATGAAAGTTATCAGGCATCGAGCGAGAAGTTCTGCCAATTTAAACAGTGAAAAATGTTGTGATATTCCTTTAATCAGTCGAGGGAGATGACCGTTACCCTGTAGTTCAATAATTCACTTCTTGGTCCTTTGAAAAAGAAACTTTCACTTGTTTTGGTTGTGAAAATGTCCACATAACAAAACTATCTTATTTCCATCGTTCATCCTTTGTTCTGTCGATCTGGGACTTTCAATCAAACATGCTCTCACTCCCAACTCTTTAAACATGGCAGCTCTGTCATTCATTGTCCCTTTGAGTAACAATATGATAATCTGGGCTCTTCTTCAGTGTCAGTTTTACACTTTAAAGGCTCTAAGATAAAGTTAGCAACAATTAAAGAATAACTGAAAGTTAGACTTCAGAATAAGGCTGGTTATTTGGCAATAATAAACAGCATAAGGCTCCGTGTCCACCTAGCGTTTTTCCAGGCAGAAAAGCGCTGGCTGTGCGCTCAGGAGCTCTTGCATGAAGCGTTCGTGAGCCGAAGAAAAGCGCTGCACATCCGTCCTGTCTCTATGACGACAGTCTGTTGACAACAGCCGCTGTATGACCGACACTGCTCTGTTACTTTTTACTGTATGTTTTCTATTTTATTTTTTATTCCCCCATAAGACGTGGAGCAAAGAGGGTGTGGATACAAGACACAATCTGTAGGAGAAGATAATGCTGGGAATATCATACATTTGGAAAAGCAATCATGCAAGCACGGTATGGGACAACTTTACTAGTGTGAGTGGGCCCTAAATGTCTACTGACATTTATACATTAGTCACATTAGCCAACGTGATGTAAAGAAATGAATATGCATACATAACTAAAGCAACTAATCTGCAGATCAAACACAGCACAGCACTGATTTTGTGTTGGATTGTTTGACTGTGCACAGTTTCATAAATACAGCAAACCTTTGTTTACTAGAACAATTCCTGTGCTTGATCAGTCATCGGGGTAGTGATAGTTCAACGTTTCAACCCAAAGACAACTGGACCAGGTTAAAGATCATAAAGATAATTCACCTCTCATGCAAACGTCTACTTCAGTTCTTTGGATCAGTTGTATTCAAACATTTACGCACACAGTCTGACATAATAACATGCAGACTCTCCAACAGTCAGAGCCGTCTGAATTTAAAGCTTCTCATTATTTAAATGGCTCTCAGGTAAATATAGCAGACAGTCAGGTGTGATGATTGCGACTTCAGTTACGCCTGTCGTTTTGAGCGAGTGCTCTCATTGACTGTGGGCTGCAGCAGACATGTCATCGAACTCGCATTCATCCATCTTTATCTGCAGCATCAAAGAGAGAGAGTACCCACTGAGACTTGAACATATCTGAGGGACAGGAAGCATCTGATTGGTCAGTGTGCCACAAGAGACTGTAGATAAACTGAACGCTGGAGCAGAGATCTATGAATGTGATCTGAAATAAAGGAGCAGTTGCCTGACCTGGTTTGGAATAATCAATATACCAAAAAACGATCAATTTTAGAGCGTCTCTGCTCTTAGAAACAATAGCGGGAGTACAAGTCAAAGTCATCATAATTCAGAGTTATGGAATCTATTGTGGAGAGCACACTGCTGACAACAAACAGCCGGTTAAACCCTTTGTTGCTCCTTTTCCTCCAAATTATCCCACCTTTCAAAACAATCACCATGACAACTGTATTTCACAGAGTTTGCACCTGCTATGGGAGGTGTAGGATTTAAGGTGTTACTTCTGCCTGCATTGAAACTATCTCAGCTGGTGCAACACCTTAAATATTGGAAGTGAGTAAACTCTGTCCTAAAATAAAAACTACATCCAAACTAGATTTGCACTTACGCATATCGCTGGTGCAACCGAGTGCAGGACAGGGATACTAAGCTGGGGGGCAGCAACAGGAGGTTGGGCACAGAACTTATTGCTGGTATGCAGGATCAGGAGGACAGTGGCAGATTGGCTTATGGAGCCAATGAAAGCAGGTGTAGTAGCACCTCCACAGGTGACTTATGCTGCACTGGAACTGAGGGAGCTGCTGCAGCACAAACCCAGAGAATGCTGCTGTAGCTTCTTATGAACCAAAGTTTGCTGCAGCTCAGCAGGAACAGCTTTGAGCTAGACTGCTGACTGGAGAGATGTCTTTATGCCGGTGGGCTGGACAGGGAATCAGTCAAGGCTGTATTTTGGCAGGGATGGCCCGCTGGAGGCAGAGTCCTTGCTGCAAGTCGGGAGGGACACCTGAATGGTGTTCAAGCGGAGTGTCAGCAGGGACAAGGAAAAGGGCCATAGTCAGTGTGTTGTAGGGGACAGTTGACCGGTAACCAGATTAATAAAGGGGCTGCCATGAGGACTCTGAACAAGTGTCAGTCTTACCTGAAGGCTGGAGGCTAGCCTGCCGGATGCTTACTTCTTGTGAAACAGGCTGAAAGGCTTGGAATCAGGCAGGCAACTAGCACGCCGGATGCTAACAGATAGTGGTGCAGCTGGAGGCTAGTTGCCTAGATGCTTATGTTGCAGACAGTAGGCAGTCAGTTTCTCCTACAATCCTGACAACCACCAGGTTTGCCAAGACTTAACAGCAAAGCAAAACACCATCAGAACAAGCCCCAGAGCCTCCTCCTCGTGGTGGACACCGTCCTGCTGGCTATTGTAGAAAACATGGCATGAAATGAAGTGACTCATCAATATCCTCTAAAAACAAACTTCATCTGATCTGTCCATGGTTGGGCTTGTTGCAATACCATTGTCATCCACAAAGGTAACATGACAGATAAAACTGAAGTGTTTTCGATCAATCAGGGCTCATCTGTAGGTTAAGCTTATTCCAGGTGTTTCAGAAAAGTGAAACGCAGTAGAGTATATGGTGACAGACGGTGCAGTTTGTGTGTGTGTGTGTGTGTGTGTGTGTGATGGATGGCTGTAAACGATCAGTCCACTTACAGGAGGCGACACAATAATCTGCTCGTTTGTTGTCTTAACTGGAACGCCAATACTGTATCGACTGAAATGTCAGCTACACAGAGGCCTTCATTAAACTGCCATATGTCACGCAAACACACACACACACACACACACACACACACACACACACACACGCACACACACACAAACACGTACAAGCCTCAGGCTCAGTGTGTGTCAAACGTAATCATGACAGAGCCCCCCAGCACCAAACAGGAAGCAGTAAGCGTGTGATATCTACTGTTACCGTTTTCTCATTGAATGTGTTTCATAGATAGACACTTGCTGATAGAAAAGCAGTGGTTAGCTTCTCTGAACCTGAAAGTTCAACTTAGAAAGACAAGACCAGCTAATCTACTGTTTTCTTCCTGTTAAGCCAGTCGGTGGTTGGTTGGTGGCTGACCAGGGGAAACTCTATCCTGTGGAAGTCAAAGTTTTGTCTTTGAAAGTTTGAGCTGACCATCTCCTCCCACAGAAGCATCACACACTTATCTTCAGGGATCACTCGCACTTCCTCCCCATCTTATTTAACAACCACAGGGCCCATTTGGTTCCATTGCTGCACTTTGGTCCCCCGTTCCCCGAACACATCAGAGCAGTAATGTTGGCAGATTGTCCCACTAACAGAACAGGACCATTTGAATGGTCTGACCGCACCCCGAGCATCTCTCCTGGCTCTGCACACACCTTGTTAAATCCCACTTTGTTTGCGGCCCTCGTCCTCTGACAGTTAAAGAAGTGACGAATGGCCATTATTATGGAAAGAAGGTTACTTTTATACACGGCTCGCGGCGCTGAGGGGGGGGCGACGGCGCCTGCTCCATCACTGTCAAGGAAACTAATGATAAGATATCATAAGACACAGGACGGCCATGTTAAGATGGAGTGGCCTCCTGCTGAGTTTTCATCAGCCGCCGTCTGTCTGCGCTCAGCATTCATCTTGATTCTGCATCCACTCGCACTTATTTTGCTTTACACCTGCAAAAATGCATCAAACACTCGCAGCTCTGGTGGATTTCTAAGTGGAAGAATCTGCTTGCATGATTCAAATGAAAAATGATGATAAAAGTGTCGTTTTCACTCTGTTTTGCACAGCTTCATTGTGCAGAGGCTGCTGTGTGTTTGCTCATCAAACAGTCGGATTCCATATAAATGTAAAGTGAAACCAAACACGTCTGGATTGAAAACAAACAAGACAAACTTGAACATATTTAGATGCTGTAACTATTGCACAAACAACCCTTTTTTTTTTCTGGGTTCTTGGCGTGATTCATTCAGATCCATAAGGTGTTAAACCACGGTGAGTGGTGCAACATCTAATATTATCTGAATGTCCAGTGTGCATAACAGATCCATGAATGTATACACACCCGAACACAGAGGAGTGTATGTATACCCCGGTCATATATGGATTAACATTTAGGACATTTATGATTGAAATATATTCTGTTTCCTAAAAGTGTATTTAAACATTTTAACAATATATTTTCCACAGGCCAAGTGTCTTTATTAAAATTATATCTATAATAATCTCTCTTTTCAACACTTTTAGGGATTTCACACTTTTAGAAGTCTCCTGAAAAACTCCTGATATTTGCAGGAGGAGCTGCATGTGTGAACGCAAACAACCACATTTTTCACTCGGACTTCGTCTGGAGTTTCTCCTCCAGCCTCCTCGTATTTAGTCTGCAGAAAGTCCGAGTGGGCTGATGTGAGAACGCAGCAGGATATTCTCCGGAGAATTCACCTCGAGCGAGTGGGAGGGATATTCTGTGACTTGAGTCAGTGCATAGAGTGTATACACACGACCGCTACGATCTCCGTGCTCTAATGAACCTGCTGCATCATGTTTTCTGTTCTCCAGTATGTTCTTCTCCACTCTTTAGATCAGATTGTGATTCTGTTGAACTAACACAAAGCATTGATATAAAGGCAAATATTCTCATTATAGCGTTGTACAGCGGACTCTGTTGCTTCTTTTTGTTACGTCACATCTTACCTTGGGAGGTAATTATGAACGCGTTTGTTGTATTCATATTTCTGTCAATAACTGTTTGGGTTTTTGTGTTCAGGCAGACCCTTAGGAGCTCTGTAGTGTTGCTGGAGTCAATCCTGTCTATGGGAGAGTCCCACAATGCAGTGCTGTAGATGGCACAGGCCGCTGAGGAGGCAGCCCATTGCTAAGAGGAGGCGCTGGCCTGAGCCACTCAAGTCAGTCGCATTTTTTGCACAATATAGTCCTGACTTCTGGTCATGTCTTTCTTCGATCAATCTTTTTAGTTTGTATCTTCTTGAGAGCTTTTGTTGAGCCTTAGACAGGACGCACGGTGTGATACCTGGTCTCTGCTCCACCATACAACTCGAAACAGACTTTTTCTTTTCATATTACTCTGGTCAAACATTGAGTCCTCCGTAAAAACTCAAAGCAAAGTAGAAATGTGTCAAACTTTTTAATCAGAGTGAAGCAGACAGTGATAAGTCCCGGGATCCGTGCTGCATTCAGGGTCTGTAAAACACGCTGCGGTCTCAGGATTCTCCTGCGTGATTGTTGGATTAGAGGCTCAGATTGTTTTCCTGCTGCAGTTCCATTGAAGTTTCCTTTGATTTAATTGACAGTGTGCGCTGGTTAAGCCCTGGAAAAACACTTTCAAACGCAGAGTCTCGTAGTTTTCGCTGAACCGATCTCAGTTCTGACGCTGTGGTTTGTGATGTGTTTGAGAAGGATTTTGATTTAATTACAACATGCACACAGGAGCGGGACGGAGCTGTGCTGCTTTTAAAGCAACGTTAATATCAAAACAAAATCACACACTAATCTTTTGATAATTGAATCCTTATTTATCAGGCAGCTTTTATTTGTTTAATCAGCAGCAGAGGAAATGAAGCTTTGCTGCAAATATATGCACGGACGAAGACAAAATAAAAGCTCATATTCTCTTACTGTGGAAGAAAAGTAATTCACCAGTGTTAACAGAAAGTATACAAGTAGACAGAGACGAGCTGGGCTCACTTTGGACCATTCAGTTAATATTTAGCTTCTTCCAAATATTTTCTCTCATACGGAAAAAGAAGTTGCACCAGTGTAAACAGCTATAACATCAAAATAGTGCATAAACACGAAGGCATCAATTTGTACTTTAAATGTTGACACTTTCTGCTGGTAATGCCCCTGTACCTTTAACACTTTGAATGCAGGATTTTTACTTTATTTTGAAAACTACGTCTTATTCAGGTTGTCGACATTTTCAATACTTTAATACTTTTCGATATCACATGTTTTAAACTGATGCATTTTAATGATAGTGTCCAAAAGTACTCAAGCTTTAAAAAAAAAAGACAGATCTTCAGTCACATTGTCAAGTTAATTTGTATCGCTCGTTTAAAACTGCCTCAGCTGACCAAAGTGCTGCACAGACGAGGAGTAAAAACAACAACAAAGAAAGACTTTTATTTTGAAATCAAATATTGGATTTGTTTGAACCTATTTCAAAGGCCAGGGAAAAAAGGTGGGTTTGGAGCTGTGCTTTGAATGAATTTGATGATTAAAGTTTAAAGCTCTCATATCTCAACTTTTCACACTCACATTTCTGGGAGGCGTTCAGAGGGCAACCCGTGGTTTAAAAAAAACTTTAATTCTTTTATTTCATTCTTCATATTTTTCCATTAAAAAACTGTTTAATACCTATTTTGTACAAATATGTTTGAAGAGGAAATACAGTAACCCTCCACATGATACCAACCGTCATATCTTTCAAACTGATCTAAGGTCAGCTGTCAGCATGAAACAGGGAAACCTTCAGAAAACTCTCTAAATGTATCTAGAGTTATTTGATTTCCTGAAAAAGTTTAGGATGACACAAGACTCTGGATGATCAAGCCAAGTTTTAACGTGCACATGAACATAAAATGAGATATCTGTAAGCTCTTCTGTGAGCGTGTGCTGCGTTTAGTTTTCTCATCCTGCAGACGGATCTGACTCCCCTCACAGCGTCTCTTTATGAGCAGCTCTGACTCTGAAGCCAAACGACTGTGCTGTGTAAAGACCATCATTTCCTTTTGTCCCGCACCGTCTTCTGTCTTTATTATTGCATAACCGAGGAGTAAATACAACAGATTCATCCTCTCTAATGACTTCCTTGTCGGCCGTGTCCTCCCTCGACGCCGAGCTCGCTGTGATGAATGTGGCGCGGCGAGTCCGAGCTGAAACATCAGGGGAGGAGGGCGGAGGAATGAGCCAAAACAACAACAGGAAGAAAACAAAACGGTTGTGTCGAGATCATTGGAGAATTGTACAAGGAGCGTCTTGTGTATCAGAAACATTAAGAATGTAATGTGCTATTACTCTTGGAGGTGCCAGCTGCCTTCCTCCAGGCTCAGCTGATAATAGAGCCGGGCTTTAGGACTCGTCTGCAAGCGAACAAGCCGACAAGGGCCCTCGACATGTCGCCGCCTTAATACCAACCGTGCCCAACGCTCCTCGGACAAAAATTGACATCGTCTGGAGAGTAAAGCAATCAGCCAACTGGGTATTACCAAGCATTTATGTCTGAGCCGAGCCCCGGCACAGCAAATCTTGACCTTAAACAAGCCTGTTATTCCATTTTTCTTTCAGACAACTCGGTAACTCCCTGTAAAGGGATTTCTTGCAGGTTATCTGTGGATTTAATTCACTGACTCACCAATCTGTTTCCTCCTAATGCCGCGGAGGACACCAGCAGCAGAGACACAGAAAGAGAAATATGAGCAGAGACTGTGATGTGTTGATATACGACCTGACACAGACACAAAGCTGAACTGTTTCTCAGGGTAAATACTCCTGAGATCAGCTGCAGGCCTGCTCAGGTGAATGTAAAGGACAGCAAACTGTGAACTGTGGATCAAAGCTGGCATAAAGCAGAAACACTTATTAACTCATGGGCTTTACCTGCTGCAGAGCTGATCCTCCGACTGTGATATGAGAAGCTTTCTTCCTGAGAGCAATGATCAGGCAGCTATTATCAGGAGGAGTCCACAGAGATACAGGAAGTGAAATGTGTTTCTGCTCTTCATTTCAGAAGTTTCAGAAGGTAAAAGTTTATTTTAGAAGTATAGATACACAAAGAAGAACTGATGGAGGCAGAGGTGGACCGACAACTTTTGTTTTCTGAGAGGAACATTGACTTTTGTTAATGGAGTCTGCTTGTTTTGTAGAGAGCAATGTGACAGTTATGTGATGTTAGAAGAAAAATGCTACTTTCCCTTTTAAGCACGGGTGTTGAAATGAATCGTTTCTATGATGCATCGTAAAGTGGACGTGGACGATTGTGCATCGATGCAGTGACAGAACATAATCAATTACTGCGTACTGATGACGCTTGTAGTTTATCGAGTCGTGATATCTCATCGAATCATTGACACTGACAAGATAATCGTATCGTGCGACCAGTGAAGATGCACGGCCCTGAATTTAGAGAATCTCTTTCTGGAACTTTGTCTGACACTTTAAAAAATGTGAGCCTGTCAGCAGCAAAAAGTGTCAGTGTGTTAGAAGGCCTTGTCCCGGCGGCAGAAGCCAGGCTCTCTAGTAGACGGAGCTCCCCTAACTTACAGCGAGGTGACCTGGCACTACTACCACCCAACATCCCTGATGACGAGCCACCACCATCGGACTGTGTCGTCCCCACAACCACCGCCGTTCCGTCAACCTGCTCCTACCTCCACCTCAGCGGCAAGGAAGTGTGGACAACAGGAACACGAGGAATAGAAAGGAGAAATCCTTCCTGGATATTATCCTGTCTCCGCGAGACTTGTTATGAATTGGCGCAATACAAATAATGATTGATTGATTTGAAGACTGATTTCGTCACAGCGACACTTTGAAGCTGTCCCATTTCAAAGGCGGACTGTCTTATTAATCGATCCTGGATGGTGTTGATCTCTCTGATGGATAAAATAATAAAACACAAAAGGCCATCAAAGTGATTTTTAAATCAAGTTTGCAAAGCTGCTGTGGACGGTCTTATGATCAATGACGTACGGCGTCACAGTGCGTTTAAAAACGCTTTATTTTGTCTGTAATTAATTCATGGAAATGAATGCATTATTGTGTCAGCCCTAATGGTAATATTTGTCGGTACAACACTTTGGTCCTGCTCCCTGATATCAACCAGCATCAGTTCCAATTAGACCTGGAGGCCATGCTCCCCCCCCCCCCCCCCTCAGGTGCTTTCAGTTATTCTAGCTGATTGGACCTCTGGTCTGGGTGACGGTGGACAAAACTCTGCTTGTTTAAATGATCTTCTTTTTCTATTCTTCCTTTCACATCTTGTTCTCTCTTTCCTTTCCTCAGTGTGTGCTCCATCATACTCGCTGAGAATCAGATAAAGGAGAAGCAAAGCTCACGTGAACTCTGCGTCAACTCTTTTCTTGACCTTGTGACCTATTCCTGTTGTGTCTGACGGATATCACAGTTAGAAAAAAAAAAAGACATCATTTTTCTATTCTCTGGGTTTTGGGTCTGACGGCTCCTCTGGTGGTGTTTTGGCGTTGCATCCTGGGAACAGCCCGTCAGTAAATACCTCCTGGGTCGACCCAGACGTCGAGCTAACGGCCTCACTGCCGCCGTTTGAGCCGTTAGAGCTGTGGACTTCACTCAGAGGAGACGGCTTCATTTCCTCCTCCATCCTCCCTCTGGGAACATGAGCAGCAGTTTAAGTGATTTCTCTCTGAGCGTCCCCATAAGTGCTGCAAATATCCCCCTTTAAACCCTGTGAATTGTAAAACATGATGTTTCTTCTTTTTAAAAAGCTCAGCCATCACCGGCCGCCATCCGAGGAGATGGGCTAATTAAATTGGTACTTTTTACAAGTCTTACTCAATAAATCTGAATAAATTAACAAGGCATTACTAAGGCTGCTACATTAAATTTGCATAGTGCATTTAATGAATATGCAACCGCGAGTGGAAAGGTCTGCCACTGTGAACCCCGGTGAATTAGCATAACTACTTCCAGCATGTTTCTTAAATAATGCTCTCATTTGCACATCACTGAGTTGGCTAATTCTGGCTTCGGTGAGGGCGGCCTCGTAATTAAAGAATCCCACTTTAATTTTTAATGAAGTTTATGTTACATCAATCCTGACAGTAATGAGGGCGACGTGGAAACAAAAAGGCTGCTAATAATTAAATTCACAAACCAGTTTGAGGGATAATAACTCCTGAGGAGGAATTACATGACTAATTATTAATTAAATATTCATAGTATCATGCAGCAGAGGTGGCGGTGATGGTGGCGGCGGTGGCTCACTGTAAGCAGCCGCCTCGGCGTCGACGGAGCCCAGATGCCAAACGGCTTTTATCTGTGGAGGGCTTGAGAGGCTCCGAACGGCGCTCCAGACTGTCATTAATTATAATGACCCCTAAAAGAAAAACAAGCTGTAATTGGTGGTGATGTTAGCAGAGATGTTAGCAGAGGTTCAGTCACAGCTTGGTCTCGTGGCTTCACAGCGTCGAGTTTGAATATTCAGTTTAAGCACATGGGTCTCATCTTTAAGTGGGATGTGCTTTTTTTTACACTAGTGAATAAAGTGAGGAGAAAGATTTAAAGTTCTACTGTCTCAACACAAAGCAAACCTACAAATATTTTTATTGACCCGGACAAATCTGTGGAAAAACTTATAGCATGAAACGGGTTCAAATGGTCTAGAAACCCCACATTTAATAAGGTCAGTGTTTGAAATCAGGGAGGAGTATTATATAAGTAAAAAAACAAGAGAGGTGGATCTGTCCAATTTGCTTTAAAGTAATAAAGCCTATGAACTGATAATGAAACTGATACTTTGGGTAACAAGTTGAAATGTTGAGAATGAATCACGCCGCTTTCCACCGGCGGTTACTGTCGCTAGGTTCGGTATGTCAGTTCACTGCCTCTCAGTTTCCCTCTGCAGTGATCATACCGTCTGTTTTAAATGTGTGCAATGTCTGTCTGCTTAATGTTTGCTTTTATTCAAGGCAGTTCCACCAAGAACAACATGAACAGCGTAGGAACTGTGTCCTGGCATTAGCAGCAGCTCATGACTTGGAGAGATGAGATTAGTTTCTCCTCCAGCATTGTTGTTGATATCAGAAATTCAGCCCCTTGTTGATGGTGAGAAAGAAGCGACAGTGATGAGCGAGTGAGTGCAGCAACAGAAAGGTATGATTAGGACGCTGAGCGCTGAAAACGCTGAACTGCGTTAATTTTGAATAGTAAATGGACCTTAAAGAATAAAAAAAGGTTTAATGAACACAGGCCGAAATGCTTCATCAGAACTGCTGCTGCATTCGACTTATAATGTTTGTGTCGGATTATTCAGCTATCAGTTCCACGACTGGGCTGAGAACAATCGAGACTGTCAGAAAAATTAGGCCAGGGGGAAAGTGCCAAAAACAGAAGTCCCTTTGATTTCTGATGCAGCTTGTTGTTTTCAGAGTGACGTGCTACAATTATTTGGTTGATATGTTCGCTCTAATCAGCAGGTATCAGTTTACATGGATTCATAGCTTGTTGGATAATTTTGTGGTGCCATGAGCAAAAGAGTTGGTGTTGTTCTTGGCTTCAATCGCAGAGAGAATGGCTTTAGTAATATCAACAAAGAATCTCACTCTTTGAAACTTGGTGGTTACTTAGCTTATTCGCCAGCTCATGAAGAGATTGTTTCACTTTGATAAAAGCGTTTGCAGACCCCTCACTCCTCTCCAGCACCACTCGTGCTCACTTGTGGCTAAAAACCCCCATAAATTGTTGAAGCCAAAAATGCAAAACTTCAGGCTGTAAATGGAAGTCCACAAACGAATGACATCTTAGCAGCAGATTCACGTCTTTAATATGTTCATGTTAAATAAGAGGTTAAGACTGTTGCTTACCAAAGCAAACATGTGAATGTTTTGGGCTTTGGGTTGTTGTAATGGCATTTCTCGCTATTACTCAGCACACATACACATGTAGTTAATAATCCTAAATTGCATGCTGTTTCCAAAAAAAGTTGAGAAAGAGCTTCACCTCAACCATCTCAAACCGTATCTGCCTTCTATTACAGGAATGCATGAGTTATGATAATGTACTGAAAGTATACATACGAGTAAAACGGTCACAGGAGACATCTATACGTTCTTGATTATATACTTTGACTCCCTTCAAACCCTGAATGTAATTTGACCCTAAATGTATTTTGAGTCTTGGGGTTGATGTCGAGAGGTGTCTTGGCAGTCCAATCACAGCGGACGGTTTCTGCCATCTTTAGAAGTTAATTTCCGAGGTAATGAGTGCTGAGCTCCCGCTAATTCAGCACGGCGCTCTGACTCAGACGGAGGAGGTGGAGGAGGGCCATCCTGCTTTTTCTCATTACAGACTTGTGAAACATTCTCATTGCTCGTGTACTTAATTGAGCTGCAGAAATGCAACATCAGGAGGACTTGGGGATAAATAAGGAGCGTTCCCATTGGTCCCACTGAGGAGCTATTGATGTTCCATAAATCCCAGTCAGGAGAAATTAAATTGAGTTATACCACGCTGAATTACCTTGCATCTAAATGGCAACCAGGTCCAGGCAAATGGAATAATTAGACCTCGCCAAAATGTTATGGAGTGTTATCCCGAGTGACGCGGAGCCGTGGATATTCATGGATGTGCTGCACTCGATTGGCTGCGTTTACGGAGAAGCGTATCCGATAACAAGGCCGAGCAGGGAGCACTTCACGAGTTCAGAGAGAGAAGATGCTGAAAATAACAGCTGCCTCTGCGGAGAGTCGACACGAAACAGACTCATCACAAAGTCTCTGCAAGGCCCTCAGTCTTACATTCAATACTACCAATAATACAACCGCAAAGACATTCAACACTTTTTAGTTTGAGTTTGACTTTATTTTACAAAAATAAAGCATCACGTTAGGTTTAGATGATATCTCACAGACGTTTTAGAGCCCATAAAACTCCAGACATGTGTCTCTCAAGCCCCATTGTGCATGTTTGAAACATCAGTCTGACCACAGGGTCCAGTTAGTCTAGTTTGTTCGGAGCTCTCAATGTCATACATGACCATCACAAACGCAGGGATTCGGGGGTTTGTCATGGATTTCTTTTTTCCGCGTCGGAACATTGACATTGTTTAAAATATCAAGTGTGTTGGCAATTCATAGGTCGGCTATTCCACTACAATTTAGGACCAATTTTTCTTCTGATGAAATAAAAAGAATCAGTAGAAAGCTCCACAGCCAGGGTCATCGATAGGTCATGGCCTCGGTAAAATGTGTCTGGGAACAATAAAGTACAACTACACACAAAACAACGTTTCCTGTATGCTCGTTCTCGTGTTGTTTTCTACATTTTTTTCTTTTTATCAAAAAAGTGAATAAAGTACAGTTAAAGGATATCTGCATCAATAAGGCATACCTGAATATGGAGAATAATGTAGGGATGTAGCATCTATAGAAACATCACATGAATGCAAAATCACCTTCTTACTGTCGTCTAGTGAGCTTTTATCCGGCTGCTTCTCTTTCCCATAACTCACATGAGTCTGACTGCAGGATCATTTGTCTTTAATCCGAATGGTGAAACACAAGCTGCAAATGTTTGCCTTGCTGATAAAGTTTAAGGTACAGTATATTTTGGGGCTATTTATGTCTTTTAGAGATAAGACAGTGCAAAGAGTCAGAAATCGGGAGGAGAGCTTTGAAGCAGATTTGTGAAAGAACAACATAAATGTCTTTTCAGATCTGTCTTGAAGATAGGAAAAAATGCTAAATATAAAGAAGGTTTGATAGACTATTTGTGAAGCCGAACCGAACATCAGGAGAATCTCAGCATTTACAGGCGTTGATAGGATTAGTTAAATCTTTATTTAACCCACAACAGGAACATTTTTAGTGTTTACAGCAGCAAAGAGAAAGATGGTCAAAAAGAGCAAACAAACAGTCAGAAAACAGTAACAGAGCTGTAGTTGTTGCACATGTATTTTGTTCCCACAGAATTAACTACCAAGCACATAGTGCACACAAAAAAGTTGAACATGTAATTGCACCTTGTAAGGTCCAAGTATTTTATAATATAATGCACATGGGTACGTTTCAAGCTTGTGTGTTGAATGTTTTACTAAGAGCAGGCTGGGTTGAACAGTCTGATTGCAGCTGGAAGGAAGGACCTGAGTAACTCTCCTTCACACACTGCGGGTGACGCAGCCAGTCACTCAAGGAGCTACTCAGTGCTGTTACTGTGCCGTGCAGGGAGTGGGAAGCATTGTCCATTAAGAGATGATAGCTTCTTCATGTCAAAGTGTCCAAGTCTCTCTTACTCAAGTTGAAGACATTCAACTCCAGCTCGTGTTTGAATGAGATGAATCTTAAGTCTATTTGCTTTTCTTCTGGCCTGAACACGTCGTACATCTTACATCCAACTTCTGACATTAAATTCTTTAAGCTCACTTTTTGGTCTCCACCAACTCCTGAGGCAAATGTCTCTGCCAAACTGCTCATTAACCGTCTGTCTGCTGTTTAATGCTGTTTCTAAAGTGCACAGTGGTGTTTACTTCTTTTTCTCAACAACAACAGACACATTGCAATGAGAGAACTTTGAGAGAACAGTTAATAAATAAATATGAGCAGTAATTCACTTTAGAGCTTCTTAAATTCCAGTGAAGTTTCATATTCAGCTGAATATTAACACCAAACAGCCACTTTGTCACTTCACCTACTATCTTAAACATATTGATTGTAACCTCTAAACAAAGTGTATGGTGTTTCCAGCCTGTGACGCAGACATGTAAGTTATAGATTTCCTCTCTCTGTGATGGGGTCGCTGTATTGGCAGCCTGGTGGAGTAATAATCTCTTAACGAGTGCCGGCGCCTCATTCGCTGCTCTTGACAGACGCTTATCGCCTTCCTAATTAGCAGCTCTCCTGAAGACCGCTGCTCGTTTACTAATCAGCCTCCAATTTGCTTAATCAGCGGTTTAATTGAAGTAATCTCCTCCTGAACACCGAGAGCCACTCGAGTGTGAGACCAGATCAGAGCAGACGCAGACCTGCTGAACAGGGGGGCGCTGCGTGGGAATCGAACCATCAATCCTGGTGATCCCAGTGCTCAGAGAGATTCAGATGAAGAGAGCCTAAATGTGTCAACATTCACAAGGACAAAGTGACTTCACATGGACTTTGTTTGGCCCTGGGTCTACCTGAGGCTTTCATTGAATGACTGGTTCAAAGACCTGCAGTCACAACTCAGAAACACCTCCATATCTCCTCTGTATGACTTTTTTTTACATCATGAAATAAGTAATTTAATTCATTTTTTAAATCATAAATTGAATGTTAGAAAGTAGCCCAGAGGATTAAAATGTAAATTCCGTTATATAAACACCTTAAAATGAACAGGCAGTGAATGAAGTGATCATTTTCTGTCTATAGGTCCCTGATGAAGATCATCAAGGTAGATTCAAGCGGATTAAATGATGGAAGAAGTGGAGATGTCTGTGGTCCATCTATCAAGCAGAGGTGGAGATGATGGCGAGAGTTGGCAGCAGGAGGTAAATCCCACACTACTACTGGAGATACTCGAGGTCAGGAGTGTGTTCTTAACCTTTCAACTTTCCTCTGAGTGTTTGCTTGTCTATCTCTGTCTGCAACGTCTGTGTGTGAAAAATTAATCCCGTATTGGAGGGATTGCAGTTCCTCAAACGGCCACTTGAGGCAGGCCCTGTGAGTGAGTCAATCCCCATTAGGCCCCATGTTAAAATGTCCAGCTTTACAGCCAAAATAAGGATGTTTACAGCCGGCTGGAAAAGACAGATTTTGTTTCTTTAGCTCCTTTCTTTTTAGGAGAACAGTACAGGGGAGACTTTCTGGTTCAAACTAAATAGTTGAGTGACAGGTGTGGGCTGGGTTAGGGTTATTCAGTCACTGAACTGAAGCTATCGGCCGTGTTTGTGTTGTCGGTGCCTCTTTGGAAATATTTCATATAAATACATAATCAGTTCTTTCTGTACAGATATTATATTTCCAGGCTGTTCAAGGAGTTTGTGCTCTAGTTATTTTAATGAACCATATCTTAGTGTTGTTAAATGTTAGCACTAATTAGCATTTATCTTCATAGCTGTCTTACCAGCTCGTACGTTATTTGTCATACATGGTTGTTGTTGTTGTTGTCTATGGGAGCCAGGGTTGGCCTGTTCCTGGGATGTGACGTGACGATCTGTTCCTTAAAGTAACCTGGTTCTTCAAATAACTAGAGGTGGGGGAAAAAAATTGAGATTCTTATCTTCATAGATTTTAAATAAATTCATAACTTTTTTGGGGCTAATAAGTAAATCCTTATCCTGGTATATGCACAGGAACAAGGGTTGTTGGAGGCGTACTGGGCAGTAACGGCCAACAAACATTGAGTGGCACCGATTAATTTTTTCCATAATAAAGGCTCAGCAAACCTGCGGAGGCCATATCATGAGGGGGTCACCCTTAATCCATCACAAAGTGGAACCTCTGCTGCGCTCCACGAGTCAGCACCAGACAAACATTTACATTTGTTATGAAGGAAAAGACTTCTTGAGGCTTTCTTATGCATCTCAATGACATGC